>VZSZ01007405.1:442349-458948 GCA_013398815.1 Ibidorhyncha struthersii
TGCCAGGCCCAGGAGGAAGCGGCGGGGGGGATCGGTTCTGGTGTTGGCAGCTTCTGGTTTATTCCTCAGGTGCTCAAGGCCTCGCTGTACCGAAACCCAGCGAAACTGGGCACAAACACCCCCGTTTTCACCATATTTGTTAGACTTGCCCTTCCCAGCGAGCGCTCAGGAGTGAACCACTGACCCTGCGGCACGACTTTGATAATAAGGCCAGAAACCCCAGGAGCATTGCTTCACGACGGTGCTAAGTGAGAGCAGGTTTGTAATCCCAGTCTGAATTGTGTCAGGCAATGGGTGAAAACCACAGAAATTCAAAATAATTGAAGCATTTTTGCTTCTCACCGCAGCGCTTGGGGTTGTCATTGCAGCTCCAGCCTGGGTTCCATCCAAGCCGTCTTCACCCCTTTGGGAAGGCGCTACGACAACATTACCCTCCGCTGAACAGCCGTGGGGTCCCAAACCCACAGGATCTCCACTGCAAAAAGAATTAAAACCCAGAGCAGGGGGTTGCTGGAGACACGGGTTATTTTAAGCCATCACATGCCCCGAGTTCATTTAGAGCTGTCACGTTTTGGCCTCGTCCAAAAGCTTTCTCTGCCCTTACTCTGGTATTTTTAATGAAGAACGGTTGATTTGTGACACTCTAATATAGAATCATTTCTCCAGGCAGATACAGAGCCCATCGACACTGTATTTTCTCTGGACATTGCTCGGTAATTTCCAAGAACGTTAAAAAAAAATACACCCATTCTGAACACCTGCCCCTGTGGCTAGCATAGGCCCTGAAAACAGGTAGTTTAAGCCCTCCCGTTAGTATGAGTGAAGACATTACCCATCCCTTTCTGTATCCTAGACCATCAGAAATAAATATGGTGTGGCAATGAGTTCCACAGGTTACACATTGTGTACAAGTTTTAATTAAAAGTTAAATAATTTAAGACATTTGTTTACAGGCAACAGTAGCGGTTGCTCACTCTGTACATTGCATTTATTAGACATCAACAAGGAAAAACAGAACATTTGGCACAAGAATGCCATTTTTTTTTTTTATTTTTGGACACATGAACACAAAATATCCCTGCAGGCTAAAAAAAAAAAAAAAAAAAAAATACATTGCAAGTTGTACACGACCAGCATCTTATCGCAACATGGGGCTGCTAACCCACCCATAACAGCTTAGAAAGAGTACCTCGTATTGCTATAGACATACATCCAGTCCAAAGTTAATAAAATACAATTTTAAACATTACAAGTCTAACAATATAGAAACAAAAATTACATCTTAAGTCAAAATGAACAAATGCAAACATTTTACATTGAATTTTCAGCCTCTAGACATAGAAATATGAAAATGTCAATAGCAAGGTATAAGAAAATCTGTAAGTGATATTACAAGATCTTTCCTCCAGTGCACAAGGAAAAAACCTTGTAGTTGAGACAGTATTGATACAATGCCCTCCGAACCCTGCCTTCCGAAAATGAAAGCAGAGTTACTCCCTTGCTATTGAGCAAGAAAAATCCTACAGCACATCCACAAAGGTAGTCTGGGGGTGGGTTCTGTTAAACACCGGATCGGAACAGAGGGGCCCTTCCCCGTGGGACGGGCAAAGCTGAGGTTCGGTCACTCTGACGCTTGCGTGGGGACGCGGGACGCGCTGCGCGAGGCGTGTCTGCCTGCGCATCGCCACCTCTTGCGCCCTTTGGATGCAGCTACAGGCACGACACTGAATTGTGGTACTCACAACAAGAACACGTAAGCCAGGCTGTTCAAATGTTTGAGACAGGCTAACGAGTGATGGCCAGAGCTTGTTCAGAATTCAGCTGTTCACAAAGCAAGCAGAACTGGTTTGAAAATGGGATTTCTGCCTTTTTTCTTTTTTTTTTTAAATGTCAACCACCCCCTTCCCCAACTCTTTTAAACTTTGCTACATTTAAAATCTTTCACACCACATAGCTAAACAGTGGCCAACAGGCTTTATTTATTAAAACAAAAAAACAAAAAAAACCCAACCCCAAAACAAACCCAAAACACCCTAAGAACTACATCTACAGAATGCACATCTTCCCATTGATTGACACATGCATAACGATTCGGTCAGTCCCAAAGGGTTAATCCAGACCTCCAGCCTTGGCTGCAGACCTGGGTAGGACAGCACTGCCCAGACCTTGATCTTACCCTTTCCGCCACGCAACGGTCCCGAGCGTCAGCGCTCTGCTCCCAGAGCAACAGCACTGCACCCTCACCCGCGTTTCTCTACAGGGCTGCTCAGCAGGAGATGGAGTCGAGGTTCTCGCCTGCGTCCCGGGGCCAGCCGAGGTCTCACAATCCGCATAGTCTGAGGTTAAATATTCAGTCCAGTCACAGGCAAACAAAGGAGCGGCTCTCACTTCACTCAATCTGAACTAGGAGTGCTTGGCACTGGACAACTAACTACCTGGTGATAAAATTCAGTATTTCTTACGCACCCTTGATTAAACCAGTCACATTCTTGCCTAGTGCACAAACTCAAAATAGCGATCTTTGATCCTATAACCTAAAAAAGGGTGCTGAGTTTCTTTTCAAGGTGCCAAAGTTCTCCACGTGTGTTGGGTCAGTCAGAGTTCATTCTAAAAAGGGGGTTTTTGTATTCTCCCTGAACGAGTACTGAGAAAAGCAGCCATCTAGCTGAAGCAGCGGTCAGTCTCCCACCCACATGTCCTGATTTTATTACACAAGTGAGGTATTCTTTAAAAAAAATTCAAAAAAACTAAAAAGAACCTTTTTTTTTTTTCCTTCAATCTAAACCTGCCCACAGTCTGTGCCAGGAGCAGAGTTCGCTTCAGTCTCATTTTCAACAGAAAAGAAAAACGTTTAAACTTAATTTAATGAGACATACTACTTGAAAGAAGGTTATAAAACTGTTTGAAGACTGAGTTCAGTGTACTCTGGTACAACTGAAAAAAACAGCATTTAGAAATGTAAACTTTAATTTATTTACAAGCTTAAAGACTGAAGGAAACAGCATTTCATATTGCTGAAATTTTGAGGGGGCTGGTTCCTAAGCTTTGGAACAGCAGAGAACTTAGCAGCAAACCCCACACGAGTATCAGAGACCACAGTGCAATCATTGGACTTCTCAAACTTTTGTTATCAAAGTAGTGGTGTTGGCTCTACTCAGTTTAGGGATAAGCTTTTAATCTGCGCTAACTCATGGTAACACTAAGAGGAATCTAGTCTTAACCTACTACGTTCGTGGATTCCAAGAGTACGCAGGGAAAGCAAGCCCCTCTGCTTTCTTACACGTTGCAGCTGAAAAAAGCCAAGCAGATTAAAAAAAAACGCTAGTTTCTAGGCTGGGGCAGATTCAGATGAGGAGTCTTATATTGGTTAAACATGCTGTTGAATGCAGTTGTGTGCGCAACCTAGATTCCCAGGGAAAAAACATTTAAAATGCTGGTACAAGTTCTTAGGTTGCCTGTCACACAGTACGTTTGGACTGTACAGATTGGCAAGCCTTTCCTACACGTAACACCCAGTTTCCAAGCTTATAAAAATGTTGTAGACAGGACACTAACAGTGAATATAAAACAGTTAAAAATAATTCTTAAAAAAAGCATGGAAGTGCGTCTTTTCTAATTAGTTTCAGAAACTGCCAAATCGTGTGTTCAGAAAACGACACGAGAATGTTGGTTAAACTCATGCACAATCCTCAGCTAGAAAATTACACTGTTGGGGGGGGCTTAAAAAACAAATATTTATTGCCAAAGTTAAACCTTCTATGAGAAAAAAGTTTTAAAATCACTTAGATTTATCAAACCACACAGCAGCATAAAGTGGGCACTTTTGTAAAAGTTTGCAAAATACCTAAAAGCTAATTTTTTTTGTTGTTTTTATCATTTTTAGAGGGGGAAATGATGGTTCAGTACTTGTTACGATACCATGGCAGTATTATTTGTAACCATTATAATTAAAATCTACTGACAGGCATCACTATCTGGTTATATTACACATTCACAGAACAAGAACCACCTATTTGAACTCGCAGTATAGTGCAATTGCTTTGCAGCCGAAGTCTGCAGAGATTAAAAAGATAATCAGTAAAACTGACAAAAAACTGCAATACCTGTGAAAGTTATGTTTGTTAAAAGGCATTTACAGTAGTGAAGTCTAAAATCTCCATTAGAAAATCTATGGCCCCACACAATAGAACAATTACATTTAACTGGAGTAAAACATTTTGCCGTAATATGCATACTCACTAAGCAGTGCACGAAGACAGGGAATCAGTCGTCATGATAAACTAATGGGATGAAGATAACTTAAAAATGATAGCTAGCAAAATATTCAATAGAAACCTTTCGTGCCAAGTCCTTTAAAAATTTCAGGATGATCAGCCTTTTGCGCTTTGAGGTAAAAATTCAGTCCAATGCATCAGAAAAGACAGTCTATGAATTTCTAGTACATAAAATAATGAAACAAATGGCTCAATTGTGTTGGTGCATCAGACATTGCTGTGAAGTACAGATTCAGTGCGACTGTTCAGAGCTGCTGGTAGCGGGCAGTCTGAAATCAGCTGGGCCCTAGCTATAGCAGTCGGCATTCAAAACGTTTCAGGACTGCATGGGTTGTTGGGTTTGCCTCATCCTCCCAGATGCTCTCAAGCAAAATACATCGTATGCTGAGTATCATGGTGGATCTGCACTGCCTTTGCCAGAGCCTGAGGATCGCGGCCGTTACTCTGTCCTGACACGTGGCTGCCTTCAGCACTGTAAAAACGCAGACACATCAGAGAACCATGAACGATTGGGCCAAGCAGCATACAATTCGAGTCCGTTACCTGGCTGCCAAGCCGAGGAGGCACAGTTCCTTACCTGTCGTGATCCTTGTCCACAAGATGATACCTGGCCCTAAACGCTACCAGCCTGGCATAGTACGCAGGAGCTGGAATAGAGACTGATCGCGTACACCGGACATACGTGTGACACAGCTGATATGTCAACAGCTGTAGCTCATCTGCAGTAAAACAGTTGTCGTCCCACAAGACCTGGTAGTGGGAGGGCCGGCTGGTTCCCTGCGGAGAACAGAGGAGCATCAGCAGAGGTGGTACCTGCAAGCTGTACCTTCCATCAGTGCACTGAAGAGTAAGTGCCAAACGGCACTGAACTGATGTGACTGTAAGTCTGCCAAGCTATAAATAACAGCAACATTGCTCATGAGGACAACACAGGGGTTTAGTCCCACAGCCTGAACACAGCAGAGCTGAAACGTTACCTGAATGCCCGCATGGCTGCAGAGGTAAAAGTCAAATTCAGAAGGATGTGTGATCGTGCTGTCCACAGTAGTGCCCGCTGGTACGTTGCCACTCTTACCCACCTATTGAGGAAAGTTTATTATTAGCCCATGGTTTTTTTTGGAAGTGACCCAAAAATACCTCCTAAGGTAGGCTCTACTGAAAGCTCTTTGAGAATTTACTGCTCAAAAAGGTGGAAAAATATTAAGGTCATTTACATAGGAGGAATGAAAATGTTCTCTGAGAGTCCATTTTTAGAAACTTCACCAAATCCAATTGGTGTGTCATCAGAGAAAAATAAAATACTTGCCAGTACCATTAAAATTGCAGAGTGGGATAAAGCCTACACAAGTGATTCAGGATCTGAAAACGCAGGCTTTCTGAAATAAATTTATTTCATACCCTTGTTTGCACTCACACCCCAAAGATCTGTATTTTTTAAGCAAACCTGAGATCAAGAACTCTCCTAAATAAGGTTCTTCAGTTGGCTTGTGGATTTGTGCCATAGGCAAATCTTACAGATGCATCTGGAGACAGCACAGGCAACAAACTGAACAGCTCTTTCAGTTTATAGTCAGGAATCCCAGACTATAAAAACCCAGGCTACAGCTCCAGATACACAAATACAGGGATACAGAGTACGCCTACTCCAAAAGGGGCTGGGAACAAGCTGTTCCATCTGACCGCTTGATCTAGAGCAATAAAAAAGGGGAGGAACTGGTTATTTTGGTAGAGAAAAGATGTTACTGCACAGAGCTGCTACTGCTCCTACAGGTTAATTCGGTTCTAGTGGGCGAGATGGATTCCACCCCACTTAACCAAACAATCTTACTTTCCTGTTGCCATCCCCTCCTTCTTATGTACTCAACATTACTTGCCCTTTCTGTTTTGTCAGCACAGAATAGTCTGGTGTGATGCCTTTTCTGCACAACAATGTAGGTTATTCCTGGTCTATAATCTTCTTCCAAACTAATACAGGCCTTCCGGATTGCTATCAGTTCTGGCCAAGCTACCTAGAAGTAGAAGATGTCACTATTAGGTGCTGAATTCAGTACATATATTACTACTTTCATTCCCCACCCCCCCCGTACAAATGCCACTTCGTAAGGAACGTGATCAGACAGGATAACTGTACGTTGCGCTTGCCCAGGAAAACTCAGCCAAACTGTTAATTGTCCCCTTAGCAAATAGAATCCACATAAATATATATATCTTCAAGGCCAATCTCTTTTCACAAGCAACAAGAAATCATTAGACAATACCTGCTTCATCTGCCCTTCTGATACTCCCCCTCTGTAGTAAATGATCCTTGTGGGCTTGAAACGAGTGGATTTGTAAAACTGGATCAATAGTTCTCGCACCATATTAGTCAGGTCCTGTATCACCTCCTGACTGTACAGCAGCTCCTGGGAGGTCTCCTGACGGGAGGTCTGCACGCGCACCGTAGCGCAGTAGCGGCTCGGATGGCCATCCATGCTGCCCACCACCGCAGCGATGGAAGGCTTCTTTCCGTCCCCAGCAGGAGGGTGAGTGACATCTGCTCCCAAAAAGATCACTGGCTGCTGGAACACCGAGGGCCTGTTTAATAGGATTAAGGTTTATTAAACAATAAATAATAACAATAATCATACAAAGAAGGGGGGTAAGGAAGGGGAAAAAAAAACAAAAAAACCTACAACTGAGGAAAGTATATCCTAACCATTCAACAGAACTAAAACCCTGTCAGAATCTTTAAGGATGAGGTTCCCTGCCTCAAGCTCTTACAGTCCAAAGAGAACAGAAAGTGAAAAGGAAAGGGCCAAAGGCAGACAAAGTCACTCTTCCTTACTCCTTTTCTTTCAATTTGGAAGGAAACACAGTACGCTTAAGGAGGTGGCAAGAGGAAAAGGTAGACTGAGTGAACGCAAAGGCAGGAAAAAGAGATATGGGGGGAAAAAAAGGCCTTTGTGAGCTTGTTTTCACACACACTCTGCCACTAGAGATAAGCCTCAGCACAAGGCTTTATGAGGCAGATTCTGAATGCAGAAGCATCCTTCTCTGTCCACTTTAGACTTCGGATATTTCTAAAGCCCGTAATACTTAGAAAGGTTATCACTTTAGCAAACAAAACCAAATGACAGCCTTTTGCTTGACAATCCAGACTTCAAGGGGAGCTTTAGATTTAATCTCACCTTTGATGAGGTACAAGTACGTTGTTGATTCCTCCAAGCTTTGCATTTATCTTCAGACACAGGTTGGACAGCGTTTGTGGTGAGGTTTTTACCACATTCTTTACTTGAACACACTGAGTGGCCATTCCTAGAAGAGTGTCACCAACCCGCTTTACTTCAGCTGTGACAGAAAAGTAAGTTAGTGGTTCCAATTAACTGAACAGTCAGTAGTTCCATCTGCTTTCTCCCCCCACCCCTTTTTTCCCCCCAAATGTTATCGTAATTCATATCCTTAAAAGCTCGCTAACAAGGTTCAGTTCACTCTTGGTAATATACCCCAATCAGGCCTGACAAACCCATCTCCAAAACCACCTTTTAAACAAAACATTGCCTGCTCTGTCTCCTTCCTACCGTGGAAGCGCACAATAAGATGCCCACTTGCTGTACAACTAATTAACACTTGACAGCCTCTTCTCCATACCGTACACAGGTGTCTTTCCGGGTAGAATCACGACGATCAGCTGCAGACCAACATAAGTCAGTTTTAAGTGTTTAAACATGGGCTCCACACTGTCTGCACCCTGGGCGTACTTGCAGAAACAGGGCTGGCCTTGGATCGGCATCCCTGCATCCTTCGAGATCTTGCGTAGCTGGTCCGTAAAACTCCTGTGAATGAAATACAAATGGATTTGTCCTGGCTTTTTCGCTATGTTTCACTTTGCCGTTAATTTTATCAACAAGATCTAAGCTATTTCAGCTATTTCACAGCATGTCCAATTTGACACTACAGTAATTATTTTTTAGCAAGTCTATCACTATGAGAAACTCACTGACAGGATACTAATCCTGTTTGAGGAGGTTTCATAAGGCTGTTTCTGTAATTTTAGAAGTCTTGGGGAAACAAACATACATTTGAGCTGAACATTGAGGCAGATTCCCAAACCAATACTGATGCTCTGGTAGATTTTTACTCTTCCACCAATCTTATCTGAGCATTATAGCAGCCATGATTTTTGCCAAACATTTCAGTGATTCACACAACCTCCATCTTTAGGATTCTGTAGAGTAATTTGAAGGACAGGGGAAAAAACATGGTATATGCTGCCTGGGTGGCAGTAAAGGTTAAGAAAAAACAGTAGTTCATGTTTTAGAATGAACGACCACCATCAGTTATTTGTTAAAACAACAGAATACAAGCGGAATGCAGTCTCCACAGCAGGAAACACAGCCACAGTGGTAAGGGAATTAATGCTTTTCCTAGCTGGCCAATTAGGTTATGAACTTTGCCATAGTCTCTTCCCAAATTGTAAATATTTAAGACACTGCAGAACTGTCATTTCTTCTTTTTACTATTAGATGCATTAGAGTCAACTTTTATTGCATATCATCTTCCAGAAATATGAGGAAAATAAACCTTGAAATAAGTTTCCTGAATAAATAGGAAAATACTTACTTTAGTAAGTCTTCCCTGCATTGTTTTTGAGGAGCAAAACAGGCAACAGCCCAAACTTTAATCTCAATGCCAGCATAGAACTGTTTCCCTCTCATGTCCCACACACCTTGGTTTGGTGTGGCCACAGTCTTGTTCTAGGTAAAAATCCAAAGGCAAAGTAAAAATAAAATGCTGCTTTGTTTTGACTATAGCCAAACACAGCGCTCATACAAAGGAATCCTTATGAGAAGATACAGAGAGCACTCAATGAATTTAAATAACCTCAGGACAAGGTATTTTACAAGACATGGAAAACTCACCCTGCCTCCATATTGCAGCATTGGTGCTGGCAAAACTCTGCCTGTCAACTCCGTCATTTCATTATGGACAACAATACCAAACTCCTTCAGGTATGGATCAGGTCCACCAACCATACTGTTGCTTTTCACCTGGTGACAAGAAACATATTTAAGTAACTACACCAAATGCTTCGGGTGGCTCTGTCCTCTTTGCCATGAACAGGCTGTCTATTCAAAGGGATTTGTTTTAAAGAAGTCAGATTTTTTTAAACTTCTGCATTTCTTGGTCATTCTGCTTATCATTACATGTGCTACAATGCTTCTTGAAAAGCTGTAAGAAGTGACAAACGCAGACTGTTTAGCTGCAAGAAACACTTACTAGTCTGCTGATTTCTTCCTGTCGATCCGGCGCAGATCTTGCAGTTGCTTTTATCATAGTTGACGTCTGATTGTCCGTTAGCTTCTTGATACATCTCTGGCCTGCCACTATGTTACACACCTACACAGGAACAGCGAGAGGTGGCCTGATCCCGTGTAACAGAGGATATACCGCAATGTGAGAGAAAGTGAGATTCTTACCTCAAGCGGTAAGTATGTGTGTTTTTGTTCCTGTCCTACTTGGAGACAGGGAAGATGAGGGTATTTTAGCTGCAGACTGTACTTCTGCTTAAAATACTGAGCTACTGTACACTCCATAGCCTGCCCATTTTCCAGCTGCAGGGGAAACCTATAAAGGACATTTGTTCTGGTTAGACTTTTCAAGAATTTACTTTTTTTTTTTAAAGGAAAAAATGGTATGGAAAAATCTATTCCAGATTGGAAATGCTGGAAACATTTATTTTCCTTAGCTACTGGATCTCTTCTTTATGAAGAGATTTTACTGACTATATACTGAATTTTTCATAGCTATTTTTAAAATTACAGCCTTTGATAACTATATGTAAAAGCCAGGATAGAGCTGCAATTTTCCTGCATTGAAGGAAATAAAGCAGTTGTCTAAACCCACGCTACTCCTCTACTCCACTAAGACTAAACATTCTTGTAAAGCCACACAGCTGCTTCACCTCCAGAATCAAGTGTTCTTGCATAAACAATATACATAGTACATATAATAGGTTCAAGATTTTAAAAATGGTCAGAAAGTGCTCATATACATACGTCTGATGACTGGCTGGTCGCCGAGTAACGTTGCAAACCCGGTATTTTCTCTTCATCTGACCACAATGGGTAACCTCTACTTTTAGACCTGAAAACTCAACACAAAACTCATCTAAATAAATTCCAGCACAGGAGTCACCTTTGAGAAGAATGAAGGCAAAAAGGAAGAGGCCAGCTTCCCAAGTGCCTTGCAAATTTTTATTACAATGTAATATGAGCAGGTTTCCAGTATTTTGTTGCAGCAGCTTGAGAACAAGCCTTTACCTCTGATTTCTTTGGTAAATTTGACGCGCTGGGAGTCCGTAAGAGGCTTGGTTTGTTCGTTGATGTTCTGAATGTCCAAGACCTCGCACATGAACTCAATGATAGGCTGGGCACGATAGAAAGCAGTCGCTGACACTATGATAAAAAAAGAGGACATTTAATTTAGAAGCAGTGAGAACTCCATTACATTAGTGAGACAGAATTTCCTACATACCATCAATGTTGAGCATCATGTTCCACATGGCAGGCCTGACCGACTGGTGGAAACCGAACCAGACCTCCCTGCCGCCTCCCAGGGGGTGGTAATAACCTTCAGGGGGGGAGAAAAAGGAGCGACCCACAGGAGTGTACCTGAAAAAAATAAGAAAATTAATACTGTGGTCATTCTTTTCTGATACACCTTTTTACATTCACGCTTATAGTGTTTGAAAGTACAGTAAATTTCTACAGCACGTTAGAACTGTTAGAGCTAACTTATGGCAAGCATACAAAGCTTTTACCGACAGCGCAGTTGGAAACGCTACAGCAAATTCCTGTTAGAAACATGACCAGCAGACACGAGTCCTGAGATCAGATCAGATTTCCCTATTCTAGTGTAAATTTGTAAGGCAGGCGTCTAATTACACAACTGCATCCCTCATCCCTTCTACCGCAGGGAAGTGTAATAGCAGCAGAATAGCAACAAGTAATAACTAATAGAAACGTGAAGACAGATCTAAGATTAAGCCAGTCAGGAAGGCACCCAAAGTACCCACCTCATGGAGGGAAGGTGCCTTGTGATTACGTCAAGCGCCTGTACAGAATCTTCAGGAACTTCATTCAAGTGCCCTGCCAGAGCTTCCAGCAGCAACTGAAGGCTGACGACTGACACCCACTGAATGGATACTTTAAATGTCTGGTCCTTCCCCTCTCCTGGAAGTGTCACCTCCATATCCACCTGACAGAGCCAGAACACGATTACGCACGAGCTTTTGTTATGGATTGCGGACTATCACAACACTAAGCAACCTTACGTTTTTCTCCTAGGTAACCTCTGAATCTGTATTTTTGACTATTAGTTTGTGTAATTCTCTTAAAATATCACAATTGGTTTCCTTAGGATTTTGAAAGCTTGTAATTTATTCATCTAAGAAACTGCAGTGAGGTATCTTTAAGTGTAAATTTTAAGTAGTAATTAGTATGGTGACATCAAAGCTTTGGAGAACTCTGAGTCTTTTTTTTTTTTTTTTTTAAAGTCAGCCAATTAATAGCAAGATGTCTTGGGAACCAAATGGAAGGCAAAAAAAAAAAAAACCTTTTGGTCAAAAAGGCGGCTCACTGGGAAACAAATCGGAGTTCCAGCCCAGTACCTGAGATCATTGCAGGGGGGTTAGACTAGATGGCCTTTAAAGGTCCGTTCCAACCCAAACTATTTTATGATTCTACGATGATTCTATGACTATTCTCACACACCACCAGCCCCAAGCATAAATGTGAATGCACTTTACGTATTCCTCGTGGCACTGTACCAGCAATAACCAGATCCCTGGAGAGAAGAGCAGGTGGGTTACGTTGTGTATCAGCAGTGGTTAGTACAGACTGCAATCTGTTAGAGCCAGGGCGCTGGCAGCACGGCCCAGAACATGAAGGGCCAGCGCAGGTGATGTTGTGTTGACAGTACTTGTGCCACACGTTCTTATGGAACAGGAGGACGTATCTCAACAGTGCAGCCAAACCAAAAGAGCGTATTTTGCCATCTACAACTACTTTATCATTTAGCAACAGAACAAGGGTTAGAACAGAGAAAAAGGAAGTTTCTATCGGGGTGAAAAAAAAAACAACCCTACTTGCAGCAGAAAGACCACAACATACTAATTCACACTATCACTGGCAAATTCTCCAACTTAAAAGCTGGGAATTAGAAATCCGAAAACGACAAACTTCAGTAAAACACCAATATGTCCCTAGAGATCTTCGACTGGCACTGCTTGTTATTTCCAAGACTATACTAATACATGTGACAGCATTTTGGGTTTGTGTTAATAAAAGAATACTTTTCAAACAACACTGTAAGTTTCCCCACAAAAACTTAAAACTGCTTATAGTAACACTTACTCTATCCCGGCCAATAGGTAACGGGTGTGCGGTATACATGTTCCGTTTCCCATCATATCCAGGCTGCCGATCACCAAATATCTGCATCTTGAAGTGTCTCACCATAGTATCCACCACCTCTCTACAGAGGGATTTACCGAGTTAGGTTGAAGAACGCAAAATCCAGCAATGGTCTTATACAGTTTAAAATTCCATTTTCACATTTTCTTAAACGAGCAAGGAAGGAAAAACAGCAATGCACTAGAGTATACTCAATTCAACACCAGGAGTTTTAAAAATCACCTCCAGATTAAGACACCTAAGTTTCAACATACAGGGCTCTGCAGGCAAGGCAGGTAGCCGTACTGCCAGCAGAGATACAGGCAGTACAGGCAATGGAATCTGGAGGCTGTTCAAACACAGGAGCAAATACCTGCCTTGCGGCGAGTGGGGTGCTCTGTGCGATGATTCTGCTGACAAAGCATCCACAGGTGGACCCTAAAACGTTGCTGTCAACCTGCAAGCTGAACTCCCTCCCCTCAGCTGCTAATACACGTTTGTATAATAGACTGTGGAACAATTATCAGGGACATTCACTTGTAGACTGGAAAATAAAACCACCTGTAGTTCAACGCTCAGTGCATTTCCTAGAGCCTCACACATTACAGGCCAATTGCAAAACATCTTAATAAAAATAAGGAGAATATTATATTACAGTTCTCTGAAGAGCAACTGCTAACCATGCTACAAACATAAAATGGCCTTTAGCAGATGAAGAATTTCTAGGATGTACAGTTTTCTTAAATTAAGGCATATATACTTTTTAAATTTTTTTATTAAACAACTCGTACCTGTTCACTCTTCGGGGGCGTTTTTCTGGTTTGATATCTACATCGTAGTGATAAACATCAATCTTAGGGATCTGAACCTGAAAATGGTTGGCTAGGAGGCGGATGGGTTTCCCAACAGTTCCCAGGCCTGGGCGACGGGGTGGCTGGAAAAGGCTTGCCGGGGGCCCTAGGGAAGTCAAATAAATATGCATGAGATGTAATTGATCATTCAGTGCAGTATCATTTCAGGTGTACTTTAGCTGAAACATCTTTCTGACAAGGCAGAAAGAAATCTTAAGTCACTTTCTGAGGTTGCAAATGGAGGTGTTCCAAGCAGCACACAGCCTTCCAGCTGCTCGGAACTTCCAGGTAAAAAAACGTGTTCCCTAAAGCATATATAGATTAGTGCCATAATTCATCCTCAAAGTTCTAGTGACATTTATTCATGACTGTGGTTATGAACTTGACAGAGTCCTGAAATGGAACGCAGCCATTTACATACAAATTATTTTTATATAATGTAAAGATAAATATATTCCTACCACCATTTCTAGAGCTAGCCAATAGTCACACAAGCCACATCTTTTTTTTCTCCACTGTAGTCCTAAATTTCAGATGTTAGTAATTGTCACTCCTGGCATACTTAGGACATACATTACCAATTTTTATCTGAAAACTGATATTCTCTGGAAGTGGGTAAGGGATATTTTTATTCTAAACTAAATGAAAAACATACTTCCATATTGGATCTAAGCTAAAACAGTTTTGTCGTTTTCTTTACATCACGAACAGATCACTTTTGTTAACAGTGAAGTACTTTTCCCCTAGAGCACAACTTCAGCCAATTTAAAACTCCAACAAAAAGAAAGCAGTGAGGAAAGGTTTAGGCTTTCTTCTAAAAAACAAGTAAGGGAGAAAGCATAAAGACAGGTACAGACTCCTAACACACGTGGCGAAGATAATTTATTTGGGCAAAAGTAAGAGCTTCAGGAACAGTTCTAAGGAGGAAATTATTAGAGGCTTCAAAAAGTACTCACACACAAGCTAGTCCCTAGTTAAGTCTTTAGTTAACTTCCTCAAAGTGTTAAGATCTGAGATACCATGTTAACAAGATTAAACAGACTTTTTTTTTTTTAAATCTATCACAGCCTGAGTTAACACTGCACATAGAGCAAATTGAATTGCTATATTTTCATGGGGTTTGTCTGTATCTGCCAGTGCTTAGTGTGATCAAAGCTTCTTTCCTCTGTTGTAGAGTAGGAAAGGGAAGGGGGAAAAAAAGTATTACAATACAAAAATGCAGTAATAAACCAATCATAAAACTTAGGGCAAATTTAGTGTCGTAAGACTGTGTCAACCTGCCAGAATCCATTTAAGTCAAAGACTCACAGTTTATACCAGGAGGGAAGAGAAGTAGTTAAGCTGTGACAGGATGAAACTCATAGTTGGGTACACTTCAGGGTGCAGCAATAAACTTTAACACAGTCCTAAACTAAACCCAGGACCAAATCCAAGGAGCCTTCTACACCGGGTTTATAAGCCATCCAATGGCTACTACGTGACCAATTAAAATTACCGATCTGAGGACAGCAACCCTGGAGTATTTTTAAGCAGAAGTAACCCTTAGAGCACGTAAGCAGCTGTAGCCCACCCCACACGTCAGCTCCCCAGAGCTGCAGCAGTGGGGTGGCTGTCGGGGCCACAGCCATCCCACGCGACACATCGCTGGCTCCACGCACCCCTGACTAATTGCGATTCATCCAGGAGCAGCGCATAGTGCTGTAGTGAAACCAGTTGTGGGGTACAGTTAGTACTTTAAAAAACTACAGCTGTCTTGACAAGCGTGAATCATCAAGGGCAATCAAAGTTTGCTGTGCTTATTTGGATACTAGAGAGATGATCCATTAATCCCGTGCTAATTAGTCTGAAGTAACTGCAGGCACTGACCTCCTGCAAGAGATTAAATGACAACTATATTTACCCATTTTCCTCCCTTGGTATTGACAAGTTCTGTAAACAGGCAGGCATGCCAACGCTGACCTCAGTCAGTTCTGATCAAAGGAGATAAAACTTACATCTTCTCCTTTCTAAAGTTGTTTCTCAAAGGACTCCAGAGAATAAGAACTGTTTTCCCACCTGAAGCCAGGGCACCCTGCAAGTCACACTGATTTTATCAGGAGTTTCACGTGATCAGCCTGACTAGGGTTATACGCACTGTTACTCTTTTAATTTCTTCTACTCTGTGTCAATCACGTATTAAGCACCCTCAACCACATCACTTCAGACAGGAAGCAGTTTTACAAAACGAAAAGAGGATCTACTTCTGCAGCTGGGAGCCAGCGAGGACACAGTACAGCACATATACATACAGCAGACTCCCCAGGTCAGTCCTCTGCTAGCTTAAAATCTGGATTCTTCTGGAATTGCACCGTTGTGTCAATAAACATTTCCTATCGCACCAAAATTAACACTATTTCGATTACACCGATAGTTTGATCCGGAACTTAATGGATAAGACGCGCAGACTACTTAGGTCAAGCAATACACCTTGCAGACATTTGACAGAATAATCGTGGAATAAGACACAGGCAGGAGAATGCCACGTGCGAAATACCACCAATATTTAACCAAAGTTTGTTNCAAAATTAACACTATTTCGATTACACCGATAGTTTGATCCGGAACTTAATGGATAAGACGCGCAGACTACTTAGGTCAAGCAATACACCTTGCAGACATTTGACAGAATAATCGTGGAATAAGACACAGGCAGGAGAATGCCACGTGCGAAATACCACCAATATTTAACCAAAGTTTGTTAAAAAAAAAAAAAAATAACGGCCGTATTTTAAGAAAGCATCACCTTAAACTCTTAGTGATNCCCCGCCCCCCCCCCAGGGCAGAGCGCGGCCGTCCCCGCGGCCCCTGCGCCCCCGGAGGGTCCCTCACGCCGCAGCCCCGGCACAAACCCCCGCACGGGCTGGAAGGGCGCCGGCAAACCCGCTCCCGAAGTTTACCGACCTGCTGCGGCTCCAGGCTAAGGGAACCCGCCCGGCGGCTGCCAGCACGCCTCCGAGCCCGCTCGCGTGTCAGCCCGCCGCCGGAGGCCTCTGCCGGCTCAGC
>VZSZ01007405.1:459928-487116 GCA_013398815.1 Ibidorhyncha struthersii
TAATGAGGTGTAAAACACCCGGTGTGTAAAAGCCGGGCAAACCCCCGGGTGCTGGACACCTCAGGGCCGTCCCCTGCGCCGTCCTGTGGGCACAAGATGGTCGGCCCAGCGCTTGGCTCGTGAGGGCTAACGAAGGCCATGGCCACCCGGACACTGGCGCGGAGATCGATCACAGCGATGGGCGCTCTCTCCCGGCACAGCCCCGGCGGCGGCGAACTGGCCCGACCCCACCAGTGGGGGTCTTGGGCTCCGGGGTGCACGGCGCCATGGCCCCCGCTTCGGCCCTCTTGTCAGAGCATCCCCCGGGTTGGTCTCAGCAGCACCGGCAAGGGAGGGGGCTCACAGGCAATCAATTTGTCTTTTTTAAAGCCAACATTTCAGGCCAAGTGCCCTTAAAGATGGGGGTTACGGACTTTTTGCCTTTTTAAGCAGCTTGTGCTGATTCAGTGAGCTGCTGCCTCGCACCCCCTCGGGTTCTGTTAGCCAAGGATTCTCAGCTGACTCACAAGGGGGTCAGAAGTCAAAACATTTTATAAATAATAAATGCCGAGTCCATTTTATCTGCCTTTTTTAACCAGCAGAGTTGATATTCTCCAAGTTGAAACATCAAAAACCCATTTTAAAATGAAATGGAATCCGAGATCCTCACACAATTGCCCGATACCAGTTGGCACTTAAAGGGAAACACCAGTTTTACAGGACCAGTAACAAACCACCGTGATGTCCGGCAATGTTCCCATGACATTTCTCAGCATAGCTATGTATAAAAACCATACATGCAGGGCTACGCAAATAGTGCTTTAAAAAAACAAAGATACAATCTCTGCCTCAAGAAATCCACACTACAAAGGCTTGGTCCTGTAAGATGCTGAGCATGACAACTCAAGCCTACACTTAATGCATTATAAATTCAAAAAAGTCAGCAAAGCAATTAATTTGATAAATATTACGTACGCATTGAGGCATCCTGACTACCAAAGCAGCCAGAACCTTATTTCTACATGTTAACCTTCCCTTACATTAGAAACGGCTACACGGTTCCAGTGGTGAGACCTAATTTGGTTGCAACAGACAATGGTGATAGAAGACGGAGTTCTGAGGATTTGCTTCCGAACATCTCACCTGCGAGAAGTTGTGGAAGGAGTATGTTATTTAGTAAAAAATACATTCATAAACTAGCTTTTAAAAAATTAATGTTTTAATATGGCATTTTACGCAGTGCAAAAAAAAAAAAAAAGTTTGAATTTAGTTTAGAATCTCCTTAACGGCAAATGTTTACCAAGAGTTCCCAATTCCGTGAGACTGGCTCTGTGCACCAGCCACGAAGAACAGACCTCAGGATCAGAAATAACCGGATATGGCAGGTACCTAATCTTTTTGCCATCTTTTTCTTGCCAGCTGACTCTCAAAACTGTTCCTAACATAGCAATAGGATTACAGCCTTGAGTAAGTACAATAAATTGTTTGCTAGCATTTATTTTTTATCTTTTTGGGGAAAGATCCCCAAATTCCAGGAATTTAGTGTAATGCCACCACCCTTTCTGCATTGCCAGTTACCAGTTAGAGAACAGTATCAGGAAGCAAATGTCTGCACAGTTAAGTGCTTCTGAAGCAAAGAACAGCGTGTTCTGCAGAAAAAGAACAGACGGTCTTAAATACTGGCTGAATATGTTTTGTTTACATTTGCACAACAGTCTAAAAACTCCAAGGTTTTATTTGTTCACAAAAGTGAATACCTTTTTTAAAAGCAGGCAATTTCATTTATTACTAAAATTGAGGATTGTTTTTTCTCTTCTTTCTCTGACTCTGTCTAGCAGGTTAGAGACAATCTCTTAATTATATGGATTAACAGTGTTTTTGCAGAGCCAGCATCTGTCCCCCCCATTACTAAATATTAATTCTTAAATTACTGCAGTTCCTGTAGCAGCTACAGGAAATCAGAGTTGTATTGCGATATTTGCAGTGCTTTTCGTGGACATTCGCTTTTCTCACTTCCGCCATTCTCAGACTTGTTGGCTATATGGGAACTATCGTAGTAGATTAGTTCATCTGCTCTGTATCTCCCACAAAACTGTGACAGGTTCCAAACACTCCAGAAGAAACACTTCTTTTCTGGGCTTGCCTGCAGTGACAGCAGATTACCGCTGTTTGACTTGGAAGAAAAAAAATACTGTAGCAGTAAAACCCAAAACAGATCTAACAGTTAAAAAGTGCTAAACACCCGTAACTCTAGTTCAGAACAAGGGCCCTGCGACTCGCCCCCGCTCGCTGCTCTCCCTCCAGCTGTCAGCAGTAGGAAGGGGGTTGCAAACACCCCTAAAAGTTCCAAGTTCTGGGGAGGGAAAGAAGAGGTGACACGCACCTCACAGCGACTTAAACCAGACCAAGCAGTTCTGCTGCCTTTCTTCCATTAATGCCTACAGATCTGGAGAAGCCTCTTGAGCGTCAGGGTTGAGGTCAGCCTGCCATGCTTTCCCTGCTTTGGCAGAATCGGGGTCCTACTCACAGCAGGGTTGGTGGTGTTATGTGATGGCAGCACTTTATATGGAGCAGACAGAGAGAAATAAGTTGAGGTGTGAGACTTAGGGAATAGTCTGGGGCGCCTAGTCCGAGGTTCACCACCACAAGCAGGGACATCTCCAATTAGATGAGGTTGCTCAGAGCCCCATCCCACTTGGCCTGGAATGTTTCCAGGGATGGGACATCTACCACCACCCTTATTATAAAAATTTTCTTCCTTATATCTAGTCTAAATCTTCCCTCTTTTAGTTTAAAGCCATTACCCCTTGTCCTATATCAAAAGGCCCTGAAAGAGAGTCCCTCCTCATCTTTCCTGTAGCCCCTTCAGGTACTGGAAGGAGCGATAAGGTCTCCCCGGAGCCTTCTCTTCTCCAGGCTGAACACCCCCAACTCTCTCAGCCTGTCCTCCCAGCAGAGGGGCTCCAGCCCTCTGATCATTTCTGTGGCCTTCCTCTGCACCCACTTCAACAGGTCTTTCCTGTGAGAGGGCTCCAGAGCTGCATGCAGTACCACAGAGGGGGTGGTGTGTCTCACTCTACTCAGACTTGTCTGTACACACCTGTCCCGATCGCAAGGGGAAGGCTTTGGCACTCCCATTAACAAAAGCCTGCTAGACGCCCGGGAGCAGGTCTACGGCCTCTAGAGGTGAGGCATCATCGGACACTGGCGTTAGCTCACAGCGGCTCTGAAGGCAGGGCCAGGCTGCCCTCACAACCCGGGCCCCGTCCGGGACACAGCCCGGCCTGAACTCTGAGGAGCCAGAGTACTTCAGGGCGCTGGGCCCACTGACCCTCGAGGCGCCCACGCAGCCTAATGCCGCACCAGAAGGGCTGTGCTCATGCCCAGCAGGACCCGACCACACAGCCGGAGTTGGGCCGAGCACTCGTAACGACCACCGCCGGAGCGCCCCAGCAGACACCTCACCTCACCTCAGCCACAGGGCGGTGTTATAAGGGGTGCGGGTGGCCTCGAAGCGCGAGCAATGATTGGACCAGGCAGAGAGGGCGGTGCTACGCGGAAAATATCCCCCAATCAAGCGGCCAGGGGCGGTGCTTCCGGGGCAGTCCTGCGCAGCCGTTGGCTGTCTCCGGGATCGGGCGGGGCTAAGGCAGAGCGCGAAGACTCGAAGCTGTTTCCTGCGCGGCGGGAGCGGCGGTAGCCCGGGATTATGGCAGCGGCTCCCGCTGAGGTGAGTCTTACCGTTCTTTACAACTGGCTGGCGTGGCGGGGGCTGCAGCCGCTAGTCTGCGGCCTGCCAGCGGCCTTGGGGCTCCTCTGGCTGCGGCGCGGTGGAGGGCTGGGAGGGGCAGCGAGCGGGGCGGCGGTGGCAGAGGGGGTGGTAGTGGCAGTGGCAGCGCTGTCGCCGCCACGTCCTGGGCCGCCCTTGCTCCCGTGTGGCACCGCGCCGTCACTGGACTCACTCCTCTCTCCACAGACTACGCTTCCCAGCGTACTCGGCGACTCGCCCTTCCGCCTTGGCGCTGCGGTGCGTGCCGGGAAGGCCGCGCTCGGCACGGCCCCGCGTGCGCGGGGCATGCTGGGGGGTGCGGGAGCGGACGCGGGGTATGCCGGGAAGGCGGCGGCGCCCGGCCCGGGTGGGCGCGGGGCATGCCGGGAAGGGTGCTCAGGGTGGGCCGTACCGCGTCTTGTGGTTTAATTAATTCAGGTGAAACGCGGATGTGGGAGAATGAAGTTATCCTTTCTCATTCCAGTGGTTTTAAACGATAATCGGTGACGGTCAGCCAGTGGGTCAGTTCTCTTTGTGTGTGTGTGCAAGCTCACCTTCGACATATCGAAATACTAATAAAAGTAGATGTAGTATAGTCACCCTTCAGGAAAATATCAACTTATTCTTAAAATATAATGGCAGTGCGTGCGTGTATAATGGTGTGTCAGCGGTTAGCCAAGGTTCTGGAATGAAGTTAGGCTCCAGGAGCTGTTACTGCATAAACAGCGTTTCTCACAGTAAGGACACTTTATTTTCCTTTGTAGCTTCCGTTGGAAGGTTTGAATTCAGACTCGCAGAAGACCCTCGACAGTGACTCTGACAGCGGGCAGGGCAGCTGTGAGACGGCCTCTCCGGGTCACTTCAGCAAGGGGACAGTGTCCCTGGATGGCGGAGGTTGGTCATGTTCCCCTGAGCCGTGCCTGGCGGTCACTGCCTTCGGCGGTGCATTTTTCATTTCTGTTATAAATACCTCTTTAGGAAGTTGTCATTGCTTGACCTGTATGAATCCAAACTGCCTTTTTTTCCCACTCAGAATGCGGGCAGACATCTGTAAATTTCTGAAAAGCGTTTTTTGAGCTACAGAAAGGGAAATAGTAAATGAGATGTGAGTGTCTTAATTGGTTACTTCCTTTCTTGTTATGATTTGTTTAACCTCTGTACTTACTTAGTTGGTTACTGTGGGTTTTATTACTATTTCAAGGGAAGTCACTAATTACTAGTGAAGGATTTTCAGCTTTGCCTTTTTTTAGAGGTTAACCTCAATTTGGGTCAATTACATACTGCACTACAGGGAGAAGTGGATTTTGAAAACTTGAGTTCAAGCTGATTTGCTATAGGTGTTGACATCTGTGAAACTTAACAGAGGTGTAATTTTATGTTTAACTGATTGTTTGTTAATTAACTTGTGGAATTTTTCTCTCCATCATGTCTTTTCTTTTAATGTATTTTGTCAGATTCAGAGGAAGAGATTTTTGTACGTAAAAAATCAAAAGGGAAGAAGGTGCTTCAGGACAGTGAGAGCGAAGATGGAGAGGTTGTACAGAACAGTACTCTGGGTGAAGACAAGGAAAACGGAGAGGAAAAAGAGAACGTTACTGCCCAGAGGAACAAGAAATCTCATCGAATTCGCCAAGGTCTGCTAGATAGTGATGACAGTGACACTGGTGACCATTTGCAGATTGAAAACCTTGAAACAAGTGGAAAGTCTGACTTGCCTGAGAATGAGTTGGAAGAGGAGAGACCCCTAAAATCAGGGAAAAAGTACAGAAAACATAAACAGGATTTAGAAGAAGAGACAGCAAAAAAAGCTGTAGGAAAATCAAGAAGAAGAAAGGAGAGAGAGAGAAGAACTGATCCCATTAAACAGCTGAAAAAAGAAAAGCCTAGAGCAGAGGTATATATTTTGGCAGAAGTTCTTTGAGTTTTTGGGGTTCGTTGCAGGCTTATTACATGCACGAACTGCTTTGATTGGTATTTCAGCTTTTCTCTACGTTGCTGTGCTTGTTGCTGGAGGAAGCTTTGGGCTACTTTCAACTTGGAAATGCAGTCTAAATAAATGGCTGCTTGGGTGTTTGCATATTGTTGCTATTTATAAAATGCATATTTCAAGTGTTAATTTATTCTCTCTGAGCCATTTTGGTCTGCAGTAATTACTGAAAAACCCTACTTATCATAGACGTAGGGAACACTGTCCATGAATTACCGCATCAGCTTTGCAGTGCTGTAAAGTGAGTACGACTGGCTTAAAGGACACAAAAGATGCTAGATTGAAGATGGCATGTACTTTTCATAACTTCTTTCATTAAGACCTTTTGACAGTAATCTTAAGTTAATGTCAAAGAACTGAAGGGGACCTTCTGAAATGAATTAACACAAATACTTTATTCTTACGGCAAGCAGGTGGATGGTGGTGAGAGGTATCCTTTTAATGACAGTGGATGTCTTCTTGATGACAAAGAACTTTTTGATAATGGCTTAGAAGAGGAAAATGATTGCCCTCCAGAGGATGAAGAGTCGATAGAATCAATACGAGCGGCAGTGAAAAACAAAATAAAAAAATATAAGGTAACATTTGATAGTGATACAAGATTATTGGTTATTAGTGGGAAGTATTGTACCTGAGCATGTATGAAACTTTTTGACAATGGTGCACTTCTACTTCTGTGACAGGGGAGAGAATAGTCCTCTGCTTTTTGTCCTTAACGATGGAGGCATGTTGTCCTGGAAAGTTATAAAGATAATGCTACAGCAGAAGCTTTGGAAAACTACCATAAGTATTATGCGGCATCTGTGTTGATTTATGAGAATACTTGCTGTTTTTGATGACCAGTGATGATTCTGTACAATTATTTTTTACTTGTTTGCCTTTGGTACTGCCTGTGTATCTAGACAAATAAGCAAATCTCTTTTTATGCACTGTAGAACAAAGAACGGTTTTCTGAGGGTGAAGGCTACAAACACGTGTTTGATGATGAGAATGAGGAACCTGTATTAAAAGAACCAAAAAGGAAGGTGAGGTATTCTTTTTAAAGCTCTCCATTGTTTGTTGTAGTTACTCAAGTGGGTTTTTTGTATGCACACTGTCCAATGTTTTCGTTGATTTGCTATTTTTAATCTTTTTTAACTGGCTGCTTTAGTCTGGCTTCTTTCTGTTTGAAGGGGAAAAATAAGCTATTTAGAAAGTATTGACAGAGTCCCGTATTTTGTTTTCTGACTTCAGAAGCCTTTCTCTTCTTTCCTTAAGGAGCGGAAAGCAGCAAGGTTAAGTAAAGAAGCCATTAAACAACTACATAGTGAGACCCAACGACTTATTAGAGGTAAAACTTAAATTCTTTGTATGTAGAGGGCTATAAACTGTTAAGAAATTCAGGGGAGAAATTGAAAGAATTTACCCAAAAGGCTAGAGCCTTTCACCTAGCACGAGTTATTTAGGGTTGAAGGGTGCAAGGCCATTTTTATTCAAGGACCTGCTAAGTTACCTTTGTAACTAATGAAGAAGAATCATTGTGCAAACACTTGAGCTTGTGTAAAGTTAGTGCAGTGCAATATTTAGAGTTTGATAGGCACGTACTAGAATTGAAACTGATCCTGCCATTCTGGTATTAGCATTCATTTCCTAATGAATCCATGGACATGTTGCAAATCTGGTCTTCAAGACTGCTGTTGGAACTCTGCCAAACAGCAGTTTTCTGTATTCAAGTTTAAACTGTGCTGTTTGTGCCTAGTCACCTTGCTTTGCTGCAAAATACTTGTGTCAAGCTTCTTTGAATTCCAGATATATCAAATAAATGCCTTGGATGACTTTTTAAATTTTCTTTCACCTCCTTTCCCTGGTAGAATCGTCTGTGTCTCTCCCGTATCACGTGCCTGAGACCAAAAGCATTCATGACTTCTTCAAGCGTAGACCTCGACCAGTATGTCAAGGAAATGCCATGGCATTGCTGAAGTAAGGACTTAAACCTTCCTTGTATGTTTTTGTAAATTTTGAGGATAGCCCAGCTTTGCTTTTGAGGATAGCCAGACTTTTGCATGCTATAGGCATTGTATGACATACACACCTGCTCTGTGTACAGTCACAGCTTTTATCTGGTTTAATTTTAGCTGTTGCTTTGGCTGGAACATTTTATTAAGAAACTTCTTAGACTACTTGAATTCTGTGAACACCTGGAAATTAGGAGTGTGTCACTGTTAACATAAGGCAATGCTGCACTCTTAGCACAGTCGTACTGTTGAAGTGATCAGGTCCTAGTAGTAATTCCAGATGAAGTAACATGCTCATGCAAAGTTACTTTAATGTGGTTTAGACTGGACTACAACATTTTACTTGGACTATTTCTTCTTTTGAGTAATGTGTAGTAAAATACTTAAGCTGTAATCACAAAATCTCTCAGGAATTTTTTACTGTGATAATGTAACTAACTAGTACAGACTTTTTACACTACTCTACACTTCCTTATTTCCTCAAAATCAAGTTTTCAAGACTTCTGTCCTTCACCTCTTCCTACACATTTATGACAATAATTAGAAAAGGATTTCTTTCTCTCTGAGTTTATTCTCAAGCTCTTCTTGCCTTTCACAAGAGCCATGGGTGAGATATTTCTTTCTGCTGTTGTTAGGTCCACTAAATACCGGTTATCCCTAAATGAAGAATCTGCAGACACTAAGAACTTGAGCATGGATTGCAAAGATAGGCAAATCGAAGGTGATCAATCAGCAGCTAACGAACCAGAAACAAGCATTGGCGGAGATGTTGATACTACTGTGAACAAGCCTCTTGCTGATGCCGGGAAGAACTTGACAGAAGACTGTGCTGAAAAGCCCAGGCAGGACAGTGATGATCCTCATACAACTAGGACTGTGAGAACTGATAATAACACAGGAGAACAGCAGCACTCTAACTGCCTAAGCACTGATTGTAGTGAACAAAAAGAGAATGAAATTCCTGAAGCAGTTGGAGGAGATGCCCTTCAGCAAAGAGATGAAACAGTGCCAGACTTAGAATTCGAAAAAAGCAATCAACAAGTGGGGCCTGGACTGGGAGCACAGCCTGAAAAAGTGAGGAAGTCCAAGTTGGATAAACTTCGCGAACTGGGAATAGACCTGTCCATCAAGCCAAGAATCTGCTCGGGCAATGAATCCTTTATAAACCTCGATGAATCTGATTCGAATAAAGGTATCACTTTTATTGTTGTTATCCTGCCATATCTGTCCAAGTAAGCAGAGTTAATCTGACTTTAACTGGAAAATCTCTGAGAGATGTTTTGGTGATAGAACACTCAGGCACATTCACTTAACAGTACAGATGCTTTCCTTGATGTTGGTACCCCTTTTCTTTCAGGTGATGTTTAAAAGGGAAGTTCTGCGTCCTTAATATTTGAAAGCTTGAAGGAATGCTCAGTGATAACTATTTAATGATGAATGATTTATTTCCATTTTGCTATTATGAATTATGTTGGTACTTAAAGCACATGGGAGCACTTTCCTCAAGTTGATTCAAAACGAGGCATGCAGTAATTATCTGGAAACAAAACTGGCCTGTGTTCCAGAGTGTTCACCATGGATTTTGTTAAAAGGCAAGGCTGGATAGCAAGCAAAAATTTACTTTTGTAGCAAGAATGTTTTGAATGTCTTTAGGTACTGGAATTTGAACATCTGTTAATCAGTATTTAATAGCTGACCTCGTTTCAGGGAAAGATTGCAAACAGTTAGGCAATTCTATAATTCCATTAAATTTGTTACGAATTAGAGGATATTAAGATGTCTGGATTGGATGCTACTTCTGTGCATGCAGGAAACTGACCTCTGCCAAGAAATAGTGTTTTTGTCAGCCATCAGTCTGGTTTTAGATATGTGTTAGCAGAAATTTAGAGAAGCCTGGTGGCTGGAAGGCTAGACTGGAAGTGAGCCGAGGTCATAGTTAAAATGGTAAGGTAATTTAATATTAGCTAATATCAATTAAGTACAAGTTATAGCAAAATATACCATAATGTTTTATTGTTTTGTTACTCAAATAGAATGGTTTTAAAAATATTAAAGGTTTAGAGTTTTTAACTGACTACCTTGAAAAAATTAAGAATTTCAAGACCTACTCTTGATACAACTTCAACACTCAATGCTTTTAAGTGCTATCAAATTAATTTAATTTGCATTTTGAAATGTAATTAATGTGTATTTAAAGAATTAGAAGCCTTGAAAGCCCGTTTCTTGAAGCACACCCTTAAAACGTCAAAATCCAAAGTTGAACGGACTATAAACATGAACATTATTCGCAAGGAGACTACATCTGAAGGAAAAGAGGAACTGAAAGCAGATGTGGTACCAGCAGTATTAGCTGCAGAGAGCCTGGATGAAACAGTCCACACGAAGCCAGGTCAGTTTGGGGCAAGAAGTGATGATGGTTGGATTGGAAAACACTTGGTCTTTTTTTTGTCTCTCATTCCCCCTTTCCCAATGCTGCCCTATGAAACGCAGATGAAGGGATCTTCATCTGTAAAAACTAGTATGTATGTTCCCTCTAATGGATAGCCCTGTTTTAAACAAGAGTCTTGATAGACCTCTTAAATAGCATTGGCCAGTGTAGGACAGCCTCAGTCAGATCTTTGAGACTGGTTCTCTGGATTTCTCCCCATCTGTACCAAAATCTATATAAACATATATCCGCACTGTTGTTTTCTATCAGCCCTCTGAATGTAACTCTCAGACTTCTTGTGAACTATTACCATTAAGGAAGCATCTCTCATGCTTCCTCATTTCTATACCGCAGTTTCTAATAGAATTTTATGTATTTGCAAACAAAAATATGTGTGGAACGTGACTCTCCCATAATATCCATTACCAGAAATAGATTGTTTGGCTGGTTCTATGGGCACGCGTTCTTTTTAGCTGCTCTTCTTTCACGTGCTATAGCACATCTGCCCATGGCAATTGGATGCTCTTGTTCCCAAAAGACGCAGTGGAGAGACAGACTCGATTGTCGTTTAGAGTGCTGCACTGGTGGCGTTTATGAATAATGAAGAATCTTGATAATTCATGAGATTGTGTGGTCTCTCTAAATTGAGCTCATTGAAACTCACTGCTCTAGCTTTTATAGCTGGCAGATCAATTCATAAAAACATTTAAAACCAAGTAATTTTTTAATTCCCTTTTTATGTGTGTGGTTACATTAGATTGGATGCTTGAAAGCAATACAGTTAAGGATTTACTGTAGTACATCTAATATATTAATTTATTCCTTTCTCTCCAGGTGAAAAGCTGCAAGCGCTGAAGGCTAAACTCCAGGAGGCCATGAAACTCCGCAGGACTGAGGAACGCCAAAAGCGACACGCATTGTTTAAACTGGATAATGAGGACATGTTGGAGGAAGAAGAGGAGGAGGAGGAAGAGATGACAGATGAGTCAGAAGAAGAGGAAGAAGGCAATCATGAGGTCTGTATGCAACATTTTTACATCACCTAGTCAGCTTCTCGATTCTGCTGCCTCTCCCCAATGAAATGAGGCTTTTGTACACTATTAATATTAGGGAAATTGCCAAGAATTCTTCCTAGAAGCTAAAAAATTGCTACAGTTGGCATGTTCAGGGTTTGGATTGTCTAAAATGGAATTTATTAGTATTTTCTTTATTCGTCTAAACAATGCTAAAACAAATGTAAGTGTATAAATGATTCTGGTGTCACTTTTTCTTTTTATATATCCTTGACTCATTGCTAGTAGGGGACAGACTGAGGTCAGCTGCCTGATCTGGGATAGGGTTTGCCATGGCCTTTCCTTTTTAAAAAAAGATCAGCATAGCTTGGCTGTTTTGAACACCTCTATGTCAGTTGTCTTGGAGGAATAGGTGCGTGTACGAACTGTGAATGTCACGCAGCTTCATCCTCTGCACGTTAAAACATTTTCTTGAAAAGTATGTGAGGAAGTTGACGGATCAAAGCAATGATCACCATATCTCTACTGTGTTTGGGGATGTGTTTTAGAATGTGGAATTTCTGCTGGATGAAGCAGAGGAAGATAATGAAGATACAGAAGAGAAACACGTTGAAGATGGTGATAAAGAAACTGACAAAGAATCAGTTGATGGAGAAAAGCTGGAGAAATCTGTGCACTGTGATTCTGTTCCCAAACCACCTTCAACAGAGTCTACATTGATGCTTTTTAAGGACAGCTCCTCCAAAATGGGGTAAATAAGCCAAGCTTTAAAAATGGTGCCTGTCTTGTTCTAATAGTTATATGTGTATTCATATATATTTTCTTTAAAAAACATAATGACTCTTAATTGTTGTTTAGTGGAATAATCTGTTTCTTAATCAAAGTGTACTAAATGTATTTTTGTGTGTTACCTTTTTTTTTTTTTTTGCAACTAGGCTTGACAGACAATAGTAATTAGTCTTGTATATATTAGTAAATACATTTTACTTAATGAATTGCAGATATTCTCTTCCTGATGAGAAGCTTGAAATGGAAGAAGCTGCAGACAAAGGACCTACTAAGTTAGGTAAAGTAGAACTATTATTGTAGCTAGCATATTTTTTCACATGGCACACATGGTTTCTATTTGGGATTGATATTCAATATTTTTGTTATTTCATGAGCACAGAGTAATGAATTTTTAGCAAGGTGTTGGTGTTGCAAAAAAGTATCTTGAGGTTTTACTGGATCACCAAAAGAAAAAAGTTGTTAAGCGCTGTACTTAAATATTTATTTTCTTTTCAGAGGATGATGATTCATTTTCTCTGCCAACACTAGCAAAAGAGAATAGCCATAACAGCAGCTTTGAGTTGATTGGCTCCATGATTCCATCATATCAGCCCTGTAACAAGCAGATGTCACGTGGAGGGAACTTCCTGTCTGCAGCAGGAGGTTTCAGGTCACCTTCCCCAGGTTTTTTCAAAACAAGCTTTATCAGCTCGGCTTCCAAGGTAAGGTTCTCAGTCCTGTTCCCATCGTATATTAACACAATGGATAGTGAATAAATGTTTTTATCTTGACTGTCATAGCTATCAAAAAAGTAATACCAGAAGAAGGCATCTGGTGAAATGCTTTTGTGTGTGTAAGATCTCAGAAAAGCAAACTGTCCCTGGAGTTGAAAATGTCTCCATGTTGGAATTACATTATAAAAACTTATATTCTAAACCATGTAAAATATGTACATCATAATTATTTTTTTTTAAAGCATACTTACATGAGCTACACAACATCTGATGTCAGTGAACTCCTGTGATTCATCAGAGCAGCATGGACGTACTTGACTCCTGCATGGTGTTAATCCTTTAAAATAGCTTAAGTGTTTGATCCCATTCTTGCTTTTGACTTCTAGGATTGCAAAACGAATAACGAATAACTTCTATATTTTACATGCCTTTTTACTAGAGCTCAGGAAAGACATCTGAGCCATCTCTTCCCATAGAAGATTCTCAGGACCTGTATAATGCCTCTCCTGAGCCTAAGAGTTTATTTCCAGGGGCTGTGGAGTCACAGTTTCAATTTTCTCTGGAAGATGACACTCAGAGCCAGCTGCTTGATGCAGATGGGTAAGTGATAGGTGTAAAGGATGACGTTTTGTGCCCTTTAACAGAAATAGGACATACAGACCAGCAAGATTTTTCTAACTACAGACTTTCTTTCAGGTTCTTGAATGTTGGACAACATAGAAATAAATACCAGTCCTCAAAGCATCAGCTGACTCTGGCTAGTATGGATGAGAATGCAATGGATGCCAATATGGATGAATTACTGGACTTGTGTTCTGGACAGTTTAGCAGTCAAGCTGAACACGTGCCAAATACCAGCAGCAACAAAAAGCAGAACATGGAAGAATTGCTCAATCTTTGCTCAGGAAAATTCATGTCTCAGAGTATGTCCTGAATTCTGTTTTCAGCTTTGCTGGTTACTTGATTTATAAGCTTTACACTAAGGTACCCTTTAATTCTGGGCACTGATGCAGAACGTGGAACTTCTGAGACTTCTGAGGGCTCTAACAATTCGTCGCCTTTGTGGGAGCATGCTAACTCTCGTTTCTAGGATGCTCTCTGACATCTTAAGAGTAGAACTGTATCTGTCTAATAAGGTGCAATCTTATTACTTTTTATAGCAGGTTCTCCAACATGGGCATCTTCAGTATCTTCCAAGGCAGAAAAAGACAGCGACATAGAAGATCCAATGGCAGAAGCTCTAGCGCTTTGTTCAGGCTCCTTTCCCACAGACAGGTTAGCATTGTTCTTCCTAAAATTTACAAAAGCTTATAGTGGTGGTTGTCTTGTTTCACTCTTGATGTGTCTTCTTACTTGATACCAATTCAAGATGTTGTAAACAAAGTGTGGTCTGTTTTGGAGGTAAAGCAATCACTCTAAATCAGCAACATACACTGTTTCCCACAGCTACTGTGAAGGGAAATTCTTCTTTGTCTTTCGCTGATAGTGAAAGAAGTGTTGAAGAACTTTCATCAAACTGAGAAAAGATGGTTAGAATGTAGGACTTTTGGGTTCTGTTCTGAGTTGTTGCCAAACTACAGGAACCATAATCCATTGAAAGGGTTATCAAATACTTGGAACAGGCTGGATTGGAACAGGTGGTGGATTCACCATCCCTGGAGGTGTTTAAAAACAGGGGAGACGTGGTACTTGCGGATATGGTTTAGAAGTGGTTTTGTCGGGTTAGGTTAATGGTTGGACTTGATGATCTTAAAGGTCCCTTCCAACCTCAACAATTCTATGATTCTATAACCCAATGTAAGTTGGATACTTGCATTTTTTCCATTGATTAAACTAGAAAGGTGTATGGCTGCCCGACACAAGGATAGTGAAGCTTAACAAATGGGAATGGTAGGGGGATCCAAGAGGAATTTTAGAGGGAAACAAACTCAGAAATTAGTACTTGTCCCATGGTTTCTGCAAGTGAGGGTCTTAAAACATCAATGTTCACAGGGATTTTGGACACTTAGAGCTAAATGCTCTTGAGAGACTGTAGCGCTCTGAGCGCTCACAGGTAATTGCCTGAGACCAGCTGATGCGGTGGTTGAAATTTTGCCTTGAATTATTGCGAAGCCATGGCTGGAGTTGAAATGAAAACGTGTACTTCTTTCATTTACTTTTCCCCTAGGGAAGACGAAGATGAGGAGCAAGAAGAACTCGGTGATTTTCAGCTTTTAACAGATGACAATGCCTTTGATAGCGAAGAGGTACAAACTGATGGATCAAGGCAACTGCTACAGCATTCTGACAGAATTCCATTTATCTCCTTAGTTTTTTTTAATATAACCATCAATGCAAAATATCACTATTTCCATAACAAGCTACTGAAACATTTTTAAGAGCAATATTTGGATCATTTAAAATGTCTCCTTAATATTACAAAATACTGGATAAAGAATTGTAGCATAGCAAATCCTCTGAAAAATCTCTGGTGGTTTAGTCTGTGTTTATCGATTGAAGAACAGAAGAAGCTGTCATTACAAAGCAATCCACTTTCAGAAACTCCTTAATTTCTGAAAACTTTCTCTTTGATAGGATGAAAAAACTGGAGATAGTGATGCTGAAGAAGCAGAAATGAGTGATGAAGAAGAAGAAGAACTGCTGAGACATAGACAGGGCTTGAAGAAAAAACTGTAAGTACATCTTTTTGTATCTTAATTGCCAGGTAGAATAGAATATTAATAGCACTAGAAATTTAGAGTATACTTATTCCCTCCCCAGCATTAGTCGCTTTATATGGTGTTGGCTCTGGCTGTTTTTTTGCTTTGGTGCTGTCACACGAGTTTAACTATGTTGCCAGTGGGTTATAGAGGATTTCTGTTATAACTTTCATTATAGATGGAAATGAAAAGCCACAATGAAAGCAATGCAACGTTCTTGGACCAAAAAAAGGGGTGCAAGAGTATTGCTGTCATTCTGCATGTCTTAAGACCTTTATTTGTTCTTGTAAGTAAAGCATCTAGTTGGCAGTTACCGTTGCCATCACAGTTGGTAGGCAACTGGCAAGGAATCTGGTGGATGACAATAATTTGGGGTGTTGCATGTTTGCAGGCTGTGTATGTAAATGTGCAAGAAGTCAAGTCTTAGTCTTTTCAAAAATTAAAGATGAATCATAGTTTCTTATTTAGGATATGTGTTAATTTAATGCCAAAAGATAAATCTTGCTTTCAGAAGATTTGTGTGATTATTACTGGTTTACCAAACTGAACTCTCTTAACGTTCTTTTACAGAAAACTGCAGGATTTCATGGAAGATGAGGCAGAGCTGTCAGGGAGTGATGTGGGAAGCGAGGATGAATACGATGATGAAGACCTGAATGAATATGAAGAAGAGATTATTGATGAGGAACTCCCTAATGAAGTGGAATTAGAAAATCAAATACAGAAATTACACATGTCAGTATTAATATATATTTGTGTGTGTAAAGTCATGGCACTTGGATATAATCGGATCTAACTCCTCCCTTTCTTCTGCGTTGATAGGAAGGCAATGCTGGATGATGACAAGCGTCAGTTACGCTTGTACCAGGAGAGATACCTCATTGATGGTGACCTGCACAGTGATGGCCCTGGCAGAATGAGGAGATTCAGATGGAAAAACATAGGTGCCTTTCTGATCCAGAGTTTATAGAGGGGGTGAAAGACTGGAAAGAGAGCGTGTGTGCGTGTGGAATAGCATTCAGTAGTCTTTCAGAACTAAATTGGGTTGGGGGGTTCTGGTTTTGGTTTTGTTTTGGGGGGTTGGGGTTTTTTTGTTTTGTTTTGGTGGGGGTTTTTGGTTTGTTTTTTTACTAGTCCAAATATTTTATGCGTCTTTTAAAATTGATAGCTATTTTTTTCCCCTTTGTCTAGATTATGCTTCGCAGATTGACTTATTTCAGAGAGATTCAGATAATGATGATGAAAATGAACAGTTTGATGAGACAGAAGCGAAATGGAGGAAAGAGCGATTTGAACGAGAACAGTGGCTTCGTGAGCAGGTATTAGTTAGCTTCAAGAAAGGTGTCTTGCTCAGTCTTTCTCTATACCATTGATAGATGTGAAATTGCTAGTTCCTCAAGTTAAACTCTGGAAAAAGTACTGTTCATAAATGTGTCTTTGTTTTTAATCGTGAATTCTGCTCTTTCTCTCTACAAGTACTGTACAGAGAATTCAGAAGGGAGAGGCAAAACAACTATGTTCTGAAACAAGTCAGCTTCAAAGCTGGAGCAAGTCTCTTATGCTGGGAGCATAACTTCAAGTTTTAGAAGTTTGCGTATTAGGTCAGATTTGTCAGCTGAATGTGATGTTACATATTTGCCATTCATTAATAGAATAAGGATCATTAAGAAATGGCAATAAACTTTTACAGTAGAAACTAAATAAAAATGAATATTTTAACATACATAATGAAAAGACTTGGTCTACTTAAAAAATTAATGAAATGTTCATTCTTAGTATGAACTTCTTCAGTTTTGCAAAGTGTCTTCTCTCTGCTACAGAAGGAAAAAAATAAAGAGCAGGAGGAAGAGGAGGAAGAAATTGGTGAAGACAGCCAATTCATGAAGCTAGCAAAAAAAGTAACTGCTAAATCCCTACAGAAGAAAGGTAAGCTTACATTTTATTGAATTGGCAATCAAATAAGAGAAAGTTTAATTTCCATCGCTTGTGGTATCCAGTGCAGCGTGCCGTGGATCAGAAAACTCTAGTGTCTGGTTTTCATAAACCAGTCCGAGCTCACGTGTTCCAGAACTTGAAAAGCTAAAGGTATAAAAACATTGAAAGCATGCAGCTGCAAAGCTGATGATAATTGTGTGTATTTACTTAATAAAATAGGATGCTGCTACTTGAAAAAAAAAATGTGTAGAGTGGAAATAAATTCCTCTACATCTTTATTTAGTCTTTTATTCTTCATTTGCTTGCCTTTAACTCGTAGAATAGACTGTAAGTGCCATTCAGCCTAGCAGTTTTCTCCAGATACCTGATATAAGGAAAAACTACATAACAGAGTGAAAATAAATTTGTTTTCCTGATTGGGGCAAAAACATGACTCCAAGCATGCAAAGCTGTTTCAAACACAAATTTTACCTTCTAACTGAAAGAACTAATAGCCAGTCATCTATCAGTTGTGTGGCTCATAGCATAATTTGATGCATATTGCATTTGATCCCTACAGTTTTTACTGCCATCAATTCTAAATTCTTCAGTTGATATAAAATTTTATTCTTTCAAATGAAGTTCAGAAACTGACATTTTCCTCTGTGTCTCTGCTAGCAAGCCCAGCAGTAGTGGTACAAGACACGACACTGTTACCCCGGAACCCGTTTGAAACATTCAGACCTGCCAGTGACACCCAGGTTGGTAATGGTCCTGGTATTTCCACACTGCATCTGTAGAACACAACAAAGTCAGCTGAGCCTGGATTCTGGCCATCTCTGGCTTCTACGGTAGCGAGTAACCTACTAAAAGAGCTGTCGTCTTTGTGTGAATGGTTTAATGCAGTATTTCTTTGTTCTTCAGATAAAAAATGGGTCTCTCTTGAACAGACCTAAAGCTGTCCTTCAGAAACTAGCAGCAATGTCAGATCTTAATCCAAACGCACCTCGAAATTCAAGGAATTTTGTCTTTCATACACTTTCCCCAGACAAGAGTGAAGAGGGAAAGGAGAAATCGAAACTTCAGGTAAAGATTGGTGTGGAATGTGCTGCCAGTTGTGTAGATTATTTAAACATACAGGCACTGAGCACTGCCAAGCAGTTAAGAGCATTGCTGTTTTAAATATTCTCTGATTTCTTAGTATGTGCTCTCACACCAAATAGTTCTCTGATAATTCAGAACTTAAACTTTTTGGAGATTTTATATATTCTAATGTGTCCTCCTCCCCTGTAGGTGAAGAAAAGAGGTCCTACTGCAGTAATAACATCTCTGGCCAAACGGCCCAGGGTAGACAGCACAGAGGACACAAGTCAAAGCCGAAGCATATTCCAGTACTTGGAGAGCTGAATGTTTCTGTTCAGGGCCAGAGGTTGTATCTCCTGTCTTTGCCAGTTGTGGTTTGTTTTGCAAATCTGCCAGCAATCGTCAGGAAGGTAAACAAATTGCTGTACCTCTCCTGCGGCCATTTAATTCACAAGTTCCAGTAATTTCCAGGCAATGGTCTTGTTTATTCCCCTTTGTTTGTTCTCAGTGCTCTGTGGCAAATGAGAGCACAAAACCCATGCTTGTTTTGGGTTGAAATGCTGACTTGGTCTTACACAAGCATTAAGGAAACTTACACTACTGTATACCATCCTCACAGAATCTCACGTGTTCAGTGGTATCAGTTCCATCTGAAAATACTGTTCATGTGACAGGTGTGACGCAGAAATGCTGCAATTAGCTCAAAGCACAGATGAAGGAGGTATTTCTGCAGTTTTGGGTAAGAAGAAAGCAGTGTTAACTGTGGCAGGACATATGTTGTTTACACTTGCAGTACGAAGGCAGCTGTGGCTTTCTCCAATGTCTTATTTTCTCTAATGTTAAACATTTATTAGCTTGACATTTTAAGAAGCTCTAATTTATATTTGAAATGTATACTTGTAAGAAAGGTCCCAGTCTTTTATAGGGCAGTATGGTGGGGGTTTCTTTCCAAGTTTTTATTACTGTTTATATTCTTACGCATGCATGTGAATGTGTGTGTGTGTGTGGAGAGGGAAGAATGTGAATAACAGATGTGGGAGAGGAAGAGGAGGTGTGTCAGGGTTGGCTTTTTTTTGCTTTTTTGCGGGGGAGGAGTCGTTTGGTTTGTTTTGCCCAACTGAAGACTCTAAGTCATCCGTTCTGTTGTTTCCATGCAAGCTGCACTCATCTGAGAGAAATCATCCATTTCTGAAGAGTTATTAATGAAAGGCCTTCTCTAGAACCAGGGAATTAGATAATAAGGAACCATCATTCACAGCTATTCTAAATAGCATGAAAGAAACTTGAGACAGATTATACAGTGTTTCTGACATTTCTGATGACACGTTGAATGTGTTAGAGACCAGTTAATGGTAACACAGCGCCCTGCTCTGTAAGACTAAGCATCTTTCCTAGGACTTGATGTCACATACTTAGATTGCCGACTCAGTCGGAGAAGTATCCTGAACTGTAAATTTTGTAACATCGTAAGCATATACCTAGTGTGCTACATGTAAAATATTTTATTGTATATTATGTTTATAAAGAATTATGGTACTAATTGGAGTGCAACTTTACAATAAAACATGTTTTTAATTTTGGAGGCCGTTGGACTTCACTTACAGGATTTCACTGGATTGTGTGTATGGGGGTTGGGTTTTTTTCCAAAATGTTTGTCTCTCTCTGTCTGTTTTTTTATTTTGTTTTGTTTTCATTGCTGCTTTTCTTTTGTAGCCACAACTAAGCCTTTCACTAGGAACAGCTGCAATAATATTGGAATACGACAAAAACAACCCCCCCTGTGTTTATTGGAGTGTAAATTCTCAAGTCTTCCACTTAGGTTTGCATAAAATTCTTGGCCCTAAGAATATGTTTCTTTTTAATGCTTCGGTGGTTTTGGTTTTGTTAGTTCTTAGACAAAACTTCCGTTATTGTTGGCTTGAGGTGTGCCTATGTCAGTTCATTCTAGTGATTCTAATAATTAGTATAATTGGGAGGGTTGAGGGAAGAGAATGAAGGAGGAGAGGCCATTTATCACACGTTTCTTGAACTGCATAACTGACAGAAGATTTCTGAATATCCCATTAATTCTCTATCAGGGTATTTGCACTGATTTGTAAGCTGTACTAATTCAGCACAGATTTACTGGCCAAAACCATCTGAAGCAGCAGAATTCAGCATCTTCTCTTAATTTTGCCAATAACGCCTGCCACTAGAGAGCAGCAAGAGAATACTCTTCCCCTAGCAAAAGGGGAAGAAAGAAAGATTGAAGCCTAAGCTATACTCTTGACTCAAGGGGAAATTCTTATTTTTCTATGCTCTATGGCATTGTAAAGGATAGACCTATAATTGCTACATTTTTGTGTTAGAAGGTAGTAGCTTGAAGAGAACCTTTAGAGCGTTGGCTTTGTCCTAGTGGTCTTACTGGCCTCTCTTCAGCATGTGCTAGCCACAACGATGGCATTTGTTTTGCTTTCCCTTTAGAATTTTCCCTTCAAAATGTTTTGCTTGTTGCAGCGCCAAGAATAGTAAAATTATTGCTGGGCCTGAAGAGCTTCTAAATTGACATATGTAGAATGGGAAGATTTCTGGCTACTGTTGTTCAGAGTCAAACGTTTCCCCCACAACAACCTTTCAAGGGTTCAGGGTTTGCTGAACGCTGTGGGTGAGCGCTACATCGCGCCCCAGGAATCCCTCGCAGGGCAGTATAGCCCACGCTGCGCTCTGGGGCAGCAGCGGCAGTGGAGGCGTGGGGCGAGTCCTGTAGGAGCTGAAATCTCAGTAGCAGGGGCGTTTGAAAATGTGCTGAGAAGCTGCTGCTGCTGCTTCTCGTGCCAGACTCCATCTCCCCAGCAGGGCCGAGAGCTGCGGGTTTGGGCCTGACCCTCCCCTGTGCTCCCACCCNATTTTCAGGTATCGATTCAGCTCGCCCCTCCTGGCACTGAGATGATGCCGCTGTGCTAAAGGGGAGAAAAATCCCCCCCTGTTGCTGCTGGAAGGGCTGAGAGCGGTCTGGGGCTGGGGAGGAGAGACTGCCGAAGGGTTGAGGCGGAGAGGGGTGACGGGGTGGGAATGAGGGTCCTGCGCAGAGCCCTGGGGCGGTGGCGCATCCCAGCCTGCGCAGGAAGGGTCTCTGCAGGGCCCTCCTGGCCTGAAGGAAGAGCTCCTTCCACTTCTCTCCCCCTTTTTCCCTTCTCATTATACTTTGGGCTAAGTCCGGGCAGTTACAGCTGAGAGTCAGGATTGGTGGCATTTGGTTTTGGCTTTGGATGAGATGCAAAAGTGGCTGCGCCTTGGTAGGACACCAGGGGCTTCATCCGTCAGGCGGCTGTAATAACTACACGTCTTTGTGCCTCCGTTTGCCTCACCCGCGCGAGGGATAGGAGGACTAAAGCCTTTTGGATCAGATTGGATCTGATCTGATCCTTGACTGCACCGCGGGAGCCTCGATGAGCGAAGCGCTGCTAAGTCCGGGATATTACCTGCTGAGTTTGCAGAGAGAATGAGCTCTTAGGTACCTAAATGGTAGTGAAGAAATTAAAAAAGAACTTGTAAGCAGAGGAAGGAAGGGCCTTCGGTCTGTGTTAAAGGTTAACATTGCAGACACGTTTATAATCATAGCTTTCACCACCACACGCCTCCTCGGGGGCTCAAGGCAGTCACTGAATTATGTTTTCTTTTCCCTTTTTTTTTTTTTCCCTTTTCGCCAAGAGACTGAAAGGGGGAGAGAAAAAAACTATTTGTTTGTCTTGTCTAATTTAATTTATGTTATTTATCAAATAGACAGGTTATTTGGGAAACCAGATGGACCCAGGCTAAAATCATCTGTATTTCCAACATGTGAAAAATTGTCTGAGTGGACACATGAAAAGAGGCGTGCTGTATGTTTTGTGTGTGCTCATCACGTGAGCTCCCGCACCTCATCTGTCCTGGACCTTTAATCAGTTGTCCCAGACCCAATATGAGGGTTAAAGGACAAAAAGACCCCCAGGCATCCGCGCAAGTGCGGACGGCTGGGGAGGGCGTCTCCTAGAGCAGCACTGTCACTATTATTTACCCTCTCTGGCGCTCAGCCCCTCCTTAGCTGGTGCATCCTTGCTCCGGGAGTGATGAATGCGGCACATTTTGGGGCCCGTGAAAACGTCTCCAGCACACGCTTGGCTTTGGAGCGGAGCAGGTGATGCTTTCAAGTGTCTTGTTTCTTGTTTCCTTTGGGTTCTCCGTTACTAGAAAAGGAAACACGAGAGCGCAGCGGCAGTAGGCAGGAATGGCTGCAGTCTAACTGGAACGGAGTAGATAACTCAAGAAATAACAGAAATACAATACAAGAATATAGTAAACCAAGAGCCCTCTGTTACTAACTCACTCCTTCCCTCCCTGCGACCCTCCAGGCAGCTGCGAGGGCCCGTGCGTGGCTGGGACGCCCTGATTGCTGCTTTCTTACCAAGAGCTGAGCCTGAAGCAGCCCCCGCTCACTGCGCTGCCTCTGCCCGGCCCCCCGCTGCCCCGGGGCGGGAGGGGGAGCGGAGCCGGGGGGGCTCCTGGCTGGGCTGAGTCCGGCTGAGCTTGTGACATGGAAAATAGCTCCGAGACTTGCAGTGGGGCTGGGTTTATTAGGTGACCTGTAAAGCAAAAGTTTCATTCTATATTAACTATTAGTCATTAATATTAATTGTAATGTTGCATGTGCTCCATGTGGACAGATGTTCAGTCCTTGGGGGTTATTATTTTCTCTTGTATCATCCAGAAGCCCAATTTATGGCTAACTCCAGCTCCGCTTCTCCAGGCAGCAGCGATCTAAACCAGCTGTAATTAAAGAAAACGACATAAAAGATTGCAGCGCAGGGGGGAGGGGCGAGAAGCAAATCTTACAGCTTTGCAAGAGATTAATTTTATTTTTAGCTAATATTTTTTTCTCTGCTGCTCCAGGCTCTTTTCATGCAACACGCTCTGTGCTGCTTCCCTTACTGAAAATCAATGGGACACTGTATTTGATGGTGTTCGTGCACGTGGGGTTGGAGGATCGGTGTCCGAGAGGTGTGTTCCCTTTGGAGGGCGAGACGTGCACGTGTTCACGTCTGTCCTCACACCCACCCGGCACCCCGAAAGCCGCCTGCAGTATCCAAGCCCTCCCCTCTGCCATGGGGGAACGCAGCGCAGCGCTCGGGCATCCCGCTGCATCCTGGCACGGCTGGTTGTGGCCGCCGTGCCGTGCCGTGCCATGCTCAGCCCCGAGGTCCCGGCTGGAGGGTGGCATGGGCCACCGTGGCAGCATCTTTCTGCACTGCCTAATTTCCAGCCACCGCAGTTCACGGAGGCTCGAAGCGTAATTAAGCACCTCGGTGCTAACGCCCCCTCCTCAGCTGCTCAGGATATGCAGAGGTGGTATTTCCACATTCCTATTTTACACGAAGCCTGAAGGAGGACTTTGAAAACCCCCAACCTTTTGCAATCAAACACCACATTAGAGAATAAAAAAATAAAGGTCTTTTCCTTCGTCCTCCTGCTTCCCAACCCAGTGAGCCTGGATGGGGCGCAGGGGCCTGATCCTGCCCCGTGCATCCCCCATCCCTGCCTTGGGCTGGGGGGTTCGGGAGCTGCCACTTCTGGTGGCTTTTTCCTGGTCGCAGCTCCCGGCTGGTGCAGTGGCGGCGCGGGATGGTGCCACAAGTCAATTCTTCTGCAGGGCGGCTCGCTGAGGCACCCCGAGCCTGATGGCTGGCGGGCTCAGGGTGCTTCGGCGAGCCTCCCCGCAGCAACGGCCCAGTTGAGGACCCAGGTAGATTTTTTTTCGACATCCAGGATATTTCTCATCTCATCCCAGCTCTGGTGGCAGTGCAGTCGTGACCACAGCCGCCGTCTCCCGCAGGATGCACATCCCGGCTCCGCCAGCCACGGCTGCAGACACTCTTACCAAAGGCAATGCAAAACCATCCAGCGCACTGATGTAAAGAAGATAATTAAAGCAACAGGCAATTATACCTGCCATGTGTTGCTGATTTTGCATGACGTGAGGGCGATGCTGTCAGTACAAAGCTCTGAGCGAGGCATCCGGCGCGATGAGCTCACAGGCGGAGCTGGCTGTATTTTGGTAGCCTTCGCTCCACCTGGGGGTTGGCTGAGCTTGTGTGATCTTGGGAGAAGGGATGACATGAGCCCCCAAGTATGATAACAGCTCCTGAGGTGCCGCTGCACCGCTGCAAACAGCCCCCAGCCCGACCCCCTGCCCCCTCCCCTTCTGCTGGAAAGGGGAAAGAAAAGGAAGGAAGGAAAGATTAGATGGGGTCAACACAGTTGGCAAAGACCCCCGAACATCTGCAGGGGGCAAAAGCAGGGCTGGAGGAGCCGGATCCGATGCTCGTCAGCCAGCACCGAGGCCCCAAGCCCTAGTGAAGCCTGGTGGGGTTGGGATTTGTCCGTCTGCCGGCTGGGTCGTCTCTGCGGCTCCTGCTAAAAGCCCGTGAGCGCCGCTGCCAGTGTCTGCAGCTTAAATGGAAACCGGAGATGCCAAAACCAACCGCGGTGCTGGTGATGACCCCAGTCCAGCAAGACCTTGAGAAACTGTCAGGCATCAGAGAAGGGCACAGCAGGGACGTGCTGGGGTTGGCACAGCCGAGGCTGGTGCCCATGGGTGACCCGGGGCGAGCCGGGCACCGGGTCTGCTCTGTAAAGGAGCAGCCTCGTCCCTAGAGCTGTGCCATGTTGACCGCGGGGTATTTTTAATTCAAAGTGCAGGAACTCGACAGCAAGATCCACAGCCAAACTTCGCCGGCCGTGCTGGCGTTGCCTGATCATCCCGTGACAGGGGCTCGTCTGCGGTCACGGTGTCAGTGGAGCTCCGGGAGCCCGCGGCTGCCAGACACTGGTGAGGACGGTGACTGGAGAGGGGGATGCGTCCCCACCCCCCCCCTTAGGGCACCCCCTGAGCCCGGCACCAAACTGCCTCCCTAATGAGGGCACGGGGCTGATGTGGCACCACCGCCCCGGGGTGCCGGAGTGAACCCCAGCCATGGGGCACAAGTAGGAGGGGACATGGCTCCCCACTCTGCCCCGGCTCCCCCACGGCCCCCTGGGCTCTGGGGGTTGAGGCCGGCAGAGCCGGTGTTGCCGGGAGCCGCACACGCATCCTGCGAGGGGAAGAGCAGCGCTCCCAACATCTGCTCGGCGTTTGTTTGTCTTTCATTCCCATTCCTGCCCTGCCTCCCCCCTCCTCTTTCATCCTTCCATCTGCACCCGCCTAAAAATAGGGCCATGGCCTGACTTGATCTGCTCCTCGTCAGCCCTTCGTGACTTCAGTGAGACCCCGTCGGTGGCCTGGCGAGGGGGGGACGGGACCCGCTGGTGTCCCTCCGCTGTCGTTTTCCTGCCGTAGAGCGGCGACGCTGAGCGGCCGTGCCGGGGTCCCCACACCTCCTGATTTTTGCTCCATGGGAGCGAACAGATGGACACTCTTCCCTACGCCAAGGCCTGGACCGTGCCGCTGCCGTGGGGATGCCCGCATCCCGCCGGGATGGAGGCCGGCTGGTGCCAGTGCCGACCGCTCTCCCTCCGCACACCCGGCCATGTGCTGCCGCCTTTTCTTCCCGCCGTTCCCACGCTGAGCCCCGGCTTTGTCCGGCCAACTCTCCTCGTTTCAGGCTGTTCATTTCAGATCTGCTTTGAGTTTGTTCCCCCCACAGGCCCCCACTCCGTGAAGGCTTCTCTTGTTTGGCGGTGAGCGCTGCTGGGGGGGCGGCTGAGCCCCGCACCACCACTGCCTGAGTGCCGGCCCGGGGATGCTCGGCCGCCCCCCGCCAGCTTGGGCTGCCCCCCCCGGCGGGACGAGGGTCCTGTCCCGTCTGCAGCATCCTTTGGTGGGTACGGCCGGGGCAGCTTGGGCTCATTTAACCCGGGACGTCAAGTGCCAGCCCCAAAACGCCTCATCCCGGGCACGGGGTGGGGGGGCACACACCCAGCCCCGTGTCGGCCCCTGCATCCGTGCCTGTGCACGGCCCCGCTGCTGCACCCAGGGCAGGGGGGGCACCGGCTGCCACCCGGCTTCGCAGAGGTGCCCATGTGGCAGGGGAAGAGCAGAGGGGGTGTCCCCAGCCCCTGGCTCCTGTGCCTCCCCAGAAGGTGCTGGTGGCTGAGACAGCAGAGCCACGGGGACCCCCTCACTGCTGGGCTGGCGCTGCAGCGGGACCCGGCTCTGCCCCATGGGCTGCTCTGGGGTCCCCATGGGCTGCTCCGGGGGTCCCCGTGCCTCCCGCTCCCCCGGCGTCTCAGCCCCAAAGCCTCTCCCGGGCACGGAGCTGGGCGAGCATCGCTTTGGCACTTCCCCGTGTCCCCCCGCCCCTTGCCCAAGTCGCTATGAATAAATCATTGTTTTATTAAAGAGAAGCAGCTGCTTTTTTTCTTCTTTTTTTTTTTTTGACACTCCATCCGTACCCACGCGAGCCCTTTGGCACATGCTCGAACGCCGAAAGCCCCATTGAGGGCCCCTGAAGCATAGCAATTGATACACAGAGATCCCCAAATCCTATTCAGCGCCCGCTTTTCTGCACGAGCAGCCTCTAAACAGCTAATTCACTGCTCTTTTTGTCGCCGGGGTTAAGTGGTTAAGTGTGTGCGGATCCCATAAAAGGCCTTTACTCCATGAAAAGCTATATTTACATTGTAATCACCAAAGAACTGTTTAGGCAGTCAATAGCAGGGATAGAAAGGGGCAGCCATGGCGGGGGCTCGGCGGCGCGCCCCTCACCTCTCCCGCTGATCCCCCCGGAGCAGGACTTTTGTGGGATTACGTCCCCCCGCGCCAGCTGCCGGGGGGCCGCGGGAGCCGACGCTCTTTGTCTTGGCGCG
>VZSZ01007405.1:509888-533743 GCA_013398815.1 Ibidorhyncha struthersii
CGCCGCCGAGGGGTCGGGATGCGGGAGGTGGGGTGGAAGCGGGGAGGCAAAGCGGGGGAACCGCCGGCCCCCTTTGCCGGGGGGAGCAGCACCCATCCTGGTGTGGACGCCGTGGAGGCTGGAGGTGGGATGCTGGGAGCCAGCCGAGGACGCAAAACCACTGATGCCGTTGGGCTCAGCAGAGATGCTGAGGGTGGAACGAGAGCCACCGTGTCCCCAGCGGCCTCTCCGGCCCCAGGGAATAATTGCAGCAGCCAGGGGAACCGCAGAGCAGGATCCGGCCCCGGCCACGTCCCGCGGCCGAGACCTCACACCGGGGGTTCTCCCGGACCATCCGAGGCTGCTGCTGCTGCTTGTTACTGCCCATCTGTGGGCACCCACGGAGAGTCCGTCGATGCCACACGTGGGAAAGAAAAAGCACACAGATGTGAACGATCTGAAAGGAAATTGCACGGATCTGCGCCAGGGGGTGGAAACGTGAGCGAGGACCAGCAGACAGCGTGGCCACGGACGGGGCTGAGCTGTCGTGCCCCGGAGCGTCCTTTTTAGCACCGCAGGACGGGCAGTGGGTGGCTTTTGGATAGGACTGACATATCTGACACAGTTTAATAAATGTCTGTCACTGATCGGAGCGGGTCACAGCCCCCGCTGACACCCAGCCAGCCTGGTTCCTTGCCCTCGAATTATTCGCCCCAAAGAAATCCTTTATTCCTCCTGTTTTTACACAAAATCCTACAAAGTGTTAAAAGCAAATGGCAGCTGCTACGTTGTCTAACTTGGGGCCTTCCAAGGCTGTGCCGCGAGCCGTCGGACCGGCTGGTTTTCCTTTATGGCTGTTACCACCGAGCTCCCGACTCGGCGCTGTGCCGGCAGCCCCAACACAAGGCTACGGGGAGGGGGAATCTCCCCTCCGGGGCAGGGACGGGGTGAGCCACAACCCCCCTGAGACCAGCAGTCCCGTGCCCGCCGGGACCAGTGACTCGGATGCTCACACGCCTTTCCCCCCCGCGCCCCGAGACCTGCAGCCTCGCAGCATCCAGCACAGCCTCAGCTCCTGCTGCGCGCTGCTCACCCTCACTCGAAGAAAAGCTGCTTTCTCCGGGCCTGATGTTCACCCCAGTGCCTGGGAAAGGAGCCGCCTCTCCCCTTAGCATCAGGCCTCTCCTCTGTCTAAAGTTGGTCTTGAAATTAAGGTAATTATTTTTGCAGTCTCCGCTTCTGCATTGCTGCTCCCGCGTTATCTGCCGGAGCGAGGCGTTGTGCCCACCCGGCGCGCAGCAGACAGCAAGGGCTGCTAATCCCTTTAGCACCCCGTAACTATCACCGAGACAGCAACGGGGCTTGGGATAAAACCAAGCTGACATCCCTTTCGCACGTGGAAGCGAGGAGAGAAGCGTCGGTGGGTCCTCGATGGGAAGCAGTGGGGGCTTGGACCCTGCTTGGGCACTGCAGGGTGTCGGGGGATGCGTTACGGTGGCAGTGACACGTCCCACCGGCTCCTCGCCGGCACTCAGGGCTGATGAACATTAGCACAATGCCACCGAGCCGTGTCTGCGGGTGACAACTGGCACCACTAATTGGCACCGCTGCCTGAGCCCTGCACCCTGCGCCCGCTGCGGTCAGGGCACGGCATGTCTGCGATGGACACCACCGCTGTGCTCGCGGTCAGAAGATGCCCTGGGTGTCCCGGGTGGCAGCGACATCCCGGGGGAAGGACGTCGGGGGGGGGTGAGGGATATGCTGCATCCCGCTCCCCAGGGCTCGGCTGTGCCACCAGCCCTGGCCCGGGATGCTCCGAGGCTCCCGCTCACTGCAAAGAGGCATTTAATGACCGTCAGCGCCCAAATCCCACAGCACGCAAACTGCTCCCTCCTCTCCCCAAAGATGGGCTGGGGCAGGTCAGGGCTTTGGGCCATTTTCAGACACAGATTGGTGATCTAAAGGGAAAGACTGAGCCCCTGGGAGCATGCCGAGATCGCTGGTGTCAGTGCAGCGTGGCTCGGTTTTAACCGGCAGGTAGCGGAGGGTGCGGGCAGCGACTCAACCCCCGCACAAAGCTGCCCGAGGTATTTCTGCTGGGGAAAAAGCTCCGAGTGAAAGTCTTTTCCACGCACAGTTGTGGACATTGGATGCGTGTTTTGACACACTCAGCCTGAGCCAAGCCGCCCTCTCCTTCCCTAAAATAATCCACGTTTAAAACAACCTCTATGGAACCAAAGCAAAAGCATTACCCTATTTGGCCAAGTTGTGTGTTTTTTCCTTCCCAAGTTCAAGGCAAAATGAAAGCACTTGAATAAAGTTGAAAAAAAAAAAAAGACAGCGAGGTTGTGCTTTAAATTAGCATTAATTTACAAAGCCCAGCCAGACCCACTAAGCAAATTGTGCCCATTAATATATTAACAACAGATTTTCCCCTACTGCTCCTTTGGGTCCAGAGTGTAAACAGGGGCTGGCGATTAAGGCTTTTTTTTTTTTTNGTTAAAGGTTTTTTTTTTTTTTCCCTTCTAAGAGCCTCAATGACCGGGCTGGACCCGGCGCAGCGTGCCCACGGCTGCCTGCTTTCGGGAGGGTGTCAGAGTGACCTCAATAAAGTAGGTGACCACGGCACCTCTAATCCCCTCTTTTAATTGATTACTCCCACCCAGCCCCCGAGGCCATGAGAATGGGGGACCCACCCTCTATAGATTAGCACCCTTTAGTTTACAGATCAGCCACTTTTTCAGTCCTTTGCCCTGCAGCAATGCATGAAAATAACACTAATCTCATTAAGGACAGAAGGGAGCCCTTCAAAGTTTATTAATAATGGGAGCAGACAGGGAGAGAGCCAGGCTCTGGGTCAGATTTCAAAGCTGGGGAAGTGGCAGGAGCTTTCCAAGGGCCCGGTTTTGCCAGGGAAGAGGATTTTTGCCATGTTTCAAGCCGGGTCTGGAGGCTGCCGAAGCTGCCGGTGGGCAGCGAGGGGATGGGGATGGCTCCAGGAGCACTGGGGCTTGCTGGGCACCCGGGAACCCCCCGCTGCGGCTGAGCAGGGACGGGCAGCGCTCCAGCTCTGGGGCAGGCTGGTCGGGCTGCTCCGAGCTGGTTTTTTGCATTGCACGGGGCTGCCTTCCTCGCAGCCCCCTTCAGCCCCCGGCGGAAGAATTCCTTAAATGACTGCAAGACCTCATCACCTGGAAAAAACTGACAAATGACACCTGGAGCCTTAAATGCCAGACTGAAGAGGCCCACAATGAAGAAGAGATTAAGATTTTCAAGGCCAAGGCAGCATCATGGCCCTGGTTTTGGTGCTTTCATCCCTTTCTGGTAGGGCTGCAGAGTTCCTCCCAGTGCTACCTTCGCTCTGGGGTCAGCTCAGCTTCTGGGTACATCCACCAGCGTGCAGCCCCCAGCCCAGCATCCCTGACCTGAGAGGGGGCTGCACGCTTGGCACGCGTCGGCCGGACGGGAAAGCAAAGCTTTGCTCGTTCTCTGGGCAGGACAGACCTCCGGACTCCCCCCTCCATTTACCTTTCCATCGGCAGGAATGGCACAACCCCCCTGTGAAAAGACGCCCCATAGGAGCTGCACCGTTAACCCACTCCCCATGCAGCAAGAGCAGAGAGGAGCTGCCCACCTTGCAGACACCCCCAGAAGACTTGTGGGGGCAGCTGCCAAGCCTCCCCCCAGGGAAAAAGCCTCCAGCCCAGTGCAAAAGCCCCTGCCCCTGCTGGGCCTCCTATTTATGCTCCTTCCTCTCCCGCTGCCCAATTATCACCCTGTTAAACTGCACAGCTGTGGGGACTTTCATCTTCAGACTTCTGCACCGCAGGTTTTAGCCCAACCTCACACCACTGGTGTTAATGGGAGCTGCAGGATCAGTCACCCTCCGGAGGCTCAGCTCCTGCTCTGCCGAGGGGTGGGCTCCTGGAGGGGCACCTCCATCTGCCCGGGCTTTTGCTACAGCGAGGTACTAATTAGTGGGGAAGAACCCAAGCGATGGTCTGAAGGCCCAAGGACCAGAGCAGCGTGGTCCCCGCAAGCCGATGCCGTGCCACCCCGCGGGGCTGTGCCGGGGCGGGGGGAAATCCTGGAGCGGGGCAAAGGCTGCCCATCGCTGCAGCCCGAGGGGGAAACCGCTCCCGGGGGCTTCAAGGGGGCGCTGGTACCCAGCCCTGGGCCCGCTACCTGCGTCTGGCATCACCTTCCCCTTCCATCGCCGCGGGGCGGGAGACAAAACACCTTTCAGATCCGGGGGTTCGAAGCACTATAAAAGTGATGAGCGGGCTGTTAGCGCTCCAGCGGAAGCGGTTTATGAGAGATCACCCAATTTCTTCCACGCTGCCCGAATTCCCCCACAACAAAGGCCATGCATTTTTAAAGCGTATTCCACATACAGTGTTCCCAGGCTGAGATGCGCGTTAAGGGATGAGCCTTGATTTACGACCTGACTTCAAACGGGAGACCGTGGTGCAGATGCCGCACGCTGGCTGAGCCCGCTTTGGCGGAAGAGGGACCGTGGTGCTGCCAGACCTGAACCGCACAGCCGGGATTTCCCAAGCAGCCTGCGGGATCGGGGCGCTGGGACCCCAACTGCCCCCGCGGGGATGCTGTAAACCCCGGGGGATTTGTGTTGCCGAGGGAGTCACCTCGCTCTCGGGATGGCTGAACGCAGAGGGAGCATTTCCTCCAGTGACGGACACGCGTGGGGCTGGAGCATCCCGTGCCTCGCTGCCAGTGCTCGGAGCTGCACGGACCACGCGGCGGGACCTGCCCCAAATCCGTGGGGCTAAGTCCAGCGATGCACTAACCCCCCAGCGGGGCTGGGTGTTTGGGGTGCAACCCCAGGGGTTTGAGGGGGGCTTGGAGGGAGGATGAGCCAGAGCGAGAGAGGAGGGAGGGTCCCAGGCTGCGATCCCTCCAGGCCTAACCTAATCACCATCGCTCTGCATTATTACCCTGCCTAACGCGGCATGCTTTTAAATAAAATATGCAAAGATTTCTCAAATTATTTCCCCGGGGCAAGTGCGTTTTCTATCTTCGCTCGTGCATGTTAATCTGAAAAATGCAAATTCCGCACACACCCCCATCTGTTGGGGCTCGGCCATTTATTAACTTTTTTTTTTTGAATGCAAAATGTTTCTTTCTTTTATATATATATGAAAAAGCAATGAGTTTTGTTATCTCTGCCCCTATTTTATTTCATTTAGAGAAAACAGGTTTTAATGGATAAGAAAAAAAAATAATAAAATGGCCCTGAGGTGGCAAGGATTACGAGTCACTCAACACCGGAGTTTTAATCAGAGATTGGCGTTGGGGAGGATTACGGCTACGAGAAGGCTGGGCCTGTTTTAAGAAGAAACGCTAACGTTCAGGGGACAAGATTTACTTATTTATTTGTCTGGGCTGACTTTGATGCTGTGGGCTGAGCCGACAGCACACCCCGAGAGGCAGCCGGCCTCCCTGTGCTGCCTGGTCTTTGGTGGCACATCCCCGGGGACGCAGGGCTGTCCCTGTCACTGTCCCCATCGCCCACCCAGGCGATGACGGGCGCTCAGGGGGTGACAGTCCCCAGGGCCAGCGGTGCTGCCGGGAGCCAGAGCAGCACATGGGGACCCGTGAGCAGCGCCAGCCCTGCGCTCTCATCTCCATCGTTAGCGCTCCTTCGCAAAATCATTAAAAACATCAAGAAAAAAACAACTGCAGACAAAAAAAAAAAAGGGGGGAAGAAGGACCCCAGCGCAGTGTTTTGCTTGACGAGAACCCGATCTGACAGAGCTGTGTAATTGGCAGCCTCTGCCCAGGAGAGGCCCACGGACAAACTTACTCCCGGACAAAATGATGCCCCGTCCCCATCCCTGTGCCTGCGGGTCGCGGGGGGCAGGATGGGGACCGCAGCTCCGGCACGGCCGCCGTGGGGAACATCAGCCTTCACCTGAGTAATGAGACAAAAGCCAGGGAAAACACACATGAAAAGGAAGGGAAAGAGAAACTCTTAGGAAATAAGATCAAAGTCCTGCCTTCAAAAATGTTGTCCTGCAGCTACGAAGAAACCCAGATAGCCCTAATTGCGGCAGCCATGCACAGCGCTCGGCGCAGCTCGGGAGCGAGCGCCAGCCACGCAGCGGGGGACGGGCTTGGGGAGACCCCGAGGTCCCAGCACCCAGCCTGGGGGGCGCAGGAACACCAGGGCTACGCTGAGTTTGCCTTTTTTTTTTATTTTGGAGTACTCCTGACCCCATTCCCCCAGGGCCATGGAGCTCGGGAGCGACGAGCAAATGAGAAGGAACGTGGTGCTGGTCCTCGTGCGAAGGGTGGGAGAGGGTGAGGGGGGTCTGCGCTGGCCACCTTTAAAGCAGCTTCTTCCAAAAGTGCCTGTGCGTGTGACTGCAGGGAAAAATAAGCCCTAAATCTCCTGTCATTTAGTTTGCAAGCTGGGGTGAGATGCTCAGTCATCAGAGCCAGTTGGGCAGTTTTTAGTGCAGCTGCGCCGAATTCTCTGTGTTAAACCATCCCCTTTCTTGCTCACAGACGGAATAGCTAGATTTGATTACGTCCTGCAGAAGAGCCCCGGCAGGGACCCACGGCACCAAGCCCAGCGTGGAGCAAAGCTGCTCTCAGCCGTCTCTGCTGCAGCGACAAAACTTACGGCCAACTGCTTGGACATGGCACTGTTTAGAGTAAGTTTATTCATGGGAAATGCTTACAAAGGAGAACAAAAAAGGAGCTGCCCAGAGCCGCTGGGGAAAAAAAGTCTCTCCTTTGGCAAACTGCAAAGAAACTCCAGAGCTGAAGCTGTCCCAGGCGTCCCCATGCATCTTCCCGAGGCAGGACCAAGTGACAGAGCCGAGGAAGCCCAGCCCCAGCATGGGGTGGTGGGGGACAGGGACGCCCCAGGGGGGCTCTGCCCGGGCTCGTGCGGGTGCCTGCGGTGTGCCGGGGCGGCTCTGGACAGTGTGGAGAGTCGCCGACCCGAGCTGGCTATTGCAAACCCCCTCTGTTTATTAACATGTTCAGGGCACAGATTTATTCCGCAGGCAGACGCTTATTGCTTGCCTTCAACCCGGGCCTGGCGCACGGTGATGGATGAGCCGATGGGTTTGCCTCCTCTTGCCGCCGCCGTTCCCGCAGGTCGCCTCTCTTCCGCTGCCGCGGGCCCTGCAGCACCCCGCTCCTCCGGCGCACGAGCAGCAGCCGGTCCCCAAGGGCAGCGGGGGGCCTGGGACCCTCAGCACCAATCCAGCCTGACCCCCGCGATGGGTGTCAGGGTGCCCGGGTCCCCGCTGCAGCGGAGGGAAGCAGCTGGCTGGCCCTTTAAAGCCTTTTTTTTTTCCCCTCTCTTGTTAAAAGATGTCTGGGAGGGGAGCTGCCAATCTGAAAAATGATCCTTTCTTTTTTCCATTTTCTTCCTTCTTTCCTTCTAGCTTGTGCTCATCTGTTCAGGTGAACCGCAGGCACATTCATTAAATCTCTGTCTTTGACACCTCAGCTGCTTTGGAGCCCTGGGCTGCTCTTTCTCTTTCCTTTCTGTGTTTTTTTTTTTTTTTTCCCTTTCCCCATCTCCAAGCCCGCCTGCTCAGCACACTAAAGCAGCGAGAGCGAGCCGCAGAATAGTTAACTAAGCATAACTTTAACAGCGAGTTGCTGAGTGGCCGGTTCTGCGGAGGGTGCTGGGTGCAGCCGCCGACCCCGGGAGTGTTGGGGCACCGCGAGGTGCCATCGCCGGCACCGGGGCCGCAACGAGGGGAGCTGAGCATGGCGATGGCACAGCCTGCACCCAGCCAGCGCCCCGGGGCTGCGGCCGCCAGCCAAGGATTTGGCTCACTCCGCTTCCCTCAGTCCCACTAAATGCTGTTACTCCCTGCAGGAGCCCCTTCCCGGCTCCCCTGCTCCCCCTGGGTTCCCCAAATCCACCCAGGGCTCGCCGGAGCCCCCTCTGCCACCTTCCTTCCCCTCATGCCCCCACCCCTTGTGTAAATCCCATCCTGCCGGGGAGGCACCGAAACGGCTCAGCCGGCCCCAGATTTGCCGCTCGGCCAAGGGCAGATGCAGCTCATCTCCAGCAGCGCGGCTGCGGCTGCCGCTGGATCGGCTTCTGATGGCCTCCCCGGCTGAGCGGGGCTGGAGAGGGGAGATAACCCACCCGCCCGGCTGCCGCCAGGAACGATTTGGCCTCGGCTGCGCTGGCCACGGGCCGGGGTCCCCTCTGGCGGCTCGCAGCCCTGGAAAGCCCCGGCGCCGAGCAGCGGAGGCGGCAGTGGGGGGGATGAGATGCTCTGGCCACATCCAGGTGGGACAAGGGATGGCCGTGGGCTCGGTGCAGAGGGGCAGGAGCAGAAAGCATCCCCTTCGGAGAGGAGGAGGGCTGGGGCTGGACCTGGACACCTCGGGAAAGCGCGTGTCCAAATGCCACCCCTCCCCGGGACGCAGCACCTCGTACCCAGGGCATGGCGGGGCAGCGGGTCTGAGGAGACGCGTGTCCTGCCGGGAAGGGGACAGCCCGGTGCGGAGGATGGGACCGAGCAGCGAGTGCGGCTTCGGGAGCTCAGCGGGGCCGGGCCCCGTAAAGCTGTGAATTCCTGCAGAGTTTTGTTAGCGGGATCGGCGCGCAGCCTGGTGCCCTGCTCCGAATTAATTATCCGCTGACACGATTTCGCTTCTTTCCCTTTGTGTTATTTTAATTAACAGAGATCTCCTCCAAGCAAGCCAGCTGTCATGTAAATTGTAAAACTGTCAGCATGTACAGGAACTTAACAGGGATTTTAAGAAAGCCTCGCACAAAGGGATGTGCTACTTTCCCTTTTTGTTTTTTCTTTTTTTCCTTAATCTGGCACATTTATAAAGTTGAAAAAAAGTGTGAAGACCTGAGTGGGGCTACAGGTGGAGAAAGCCCAGCTTTTACTTTAGATCCATTTCTTGAGGCAGAGGTGAGGGGCAGAGGTACTGCCCAAATACTTCTGATCAGGACCGTTTTCTTGCAGCCGCAGGGACGTGGCGAGCCCGGCAGCCCCGCCGTTCCTCCAGCTCCCCTCCGCCCGCCCAGGGCACAGCTGGGACGAGACTTAACGTAGGACGGGCTCAGCATCAAGTTAGGCAAAAGGAAACCTCGATGGCTTTGCTATAGCGAATCGGTTCTGCGCCCATTGTGGATTCAACCCCATCCACACTCGTCCTGAGCTTGATGCAACCGCGCGTGCCGATGGCGAGCTGCTGGGCTGGCACCGGCTCTCGGCCTATCTCAAGCCTATGTAGGCTTGAGATTTTTAACTATGAGCTGAAATCAGCCAGTTCTCCCTGAGACCGGGCTCTGCGAACAAGCAAAACCGTGTTAATGGGCCCCATATGTCTTTGGTTAAAAGCCGCTTCAGCAGCAAGAGCAGCAGATGCAGAACCGAACGCGTGTAGATGGAGGTACGGGGGGAGTTCATGCGAGGATACTCCATGGACATCTCGTCTCCCCCGAACGCACGCAGAAGACTGTGGTAACCCTGCAGCGATCAATTAATAAATGTTTAGGCGAAGTCAATGAAGGTTAGCAAGGCCCCGGCTCAACGGGAGGCTCAGAGAGGACAGCAAAAAGCAGAGATGCTGCGGAGCAGTGGAGGGCTCCGGTAGACACGGGGGATACGGGGGCCAAGGGGGAGATGTGCCGGGCAGCCGGGGGTCTCTGCACATCGGTGGGCTCTCACAAGGACGTGGGGCAGCAGGGACGCTCACAAAACCCGCTCCCTGCAGAGAAGCCCCTCAGGCACCCCCAGGCGATAAGAAAGTCTGCGTTTTTCTCGCTGCCTGATTTTAGGTGCAGACCAACGGCTCTGGGAAGGGCCCGGCTTTTCTGCAGTGCGGTTTTCTGTGCACGTCTCGTCCCTACGGGCTACGGACCTGGGTTAGGTTTGGATAAGGATTGAGCTACTTAATTCTATTTCCTCTCTTCCTCATCAGAAATTATTTTCATTGTCCTTGCAGAATAAAGCAAAAAGATTTCAAACCACATTCTGGTGAAGAAGGAGGGATTTTCTTTCCCGGCAGCAGCCAGGGATAAAAGCCTCGAGACAGCTGAGAAAGCCGCAGCATTAAAGCCCAAATGCCGAGCTTATCCGGCGAGCCCAGCCGGGCTGCGAGGGGTCCAGCGCGACGCTGACGGTTTCCCATCGAGGCCAGTTTCCCAGGGGCTTGGCCGTGCCCAGCACATACGGAGGTTCCCTCCTCAGCCCTGTTTGCCATGCCAGGCATGCTGCCTTGTCCACCGAAACGAATGACCTTGAGCGGAGCTGCGGGTCAATAAAATAATTTGCTAACTGATCCATCTTCTGTGGCAAACAGATGAATCAACTTCGGCTCCCTGGGCTGTTTTATGTACGGATGGGAGAGCCGTGAAGTTAAAATAACGCGTGCGTACACATCCATCTCCATGCAATAAAAGGATGGCTCCAAGTGAATAAATTTGTGTATTTCAAGATGGGAAAAAAAAAAGCATCCCTGCCTCTTCTGACACTTGACTTTCTGAGGTGGGTGCTCTTCCTCAGGAGCACGTGGCCGGGGCTGCCCTCTCCCTCGCTGGTACATCGTTGCCCCTCGTCCCCGCTTTCTGCCCGTCTCTCCCCGCAGCTCTGCTTCCCCGGCCCGTCGCTGCCGGCCCTTCCCGGGGCTTCAGCCTCCGCACAGCCCTCGGCCGCCCTGCCCTCGCCACCACCTTGGTCCTCCGCGAGGACCTTGGACGGACGGACGGCTCTGGTCCCCAGGGCTGGGCTAAAGCTTCAGCCCCTGGAAGGTGACTTACAGCCGGGAGCTGGAGCGACGTGTGAGGCAGGCTCCACTTTTACTGGTCTCCCGTGCAGCAGAGCACTAAAAGCAATTAAGAAACGGCCATTTCCCCCGCGGTGACCCATCATCCCGCAGCAATGGGCAGGGGGTGGGAAGGAGCTGGAGCCAACGGAGGGAATGCAAACCAGCTCCCCGGACCCAGGGCTCGTGCGCACGGCTGGACTGCGTCTGTCTGAGAGCACGGCAAACTGGGGCACTCGGAGGTACGGGAGCAGAAAGGCCCTGAGGCAGCCTGTGCTCAGTGAGCCCCTAATCACGGCGAGGTGATTAATGCCCTTCTGCTCCCGTGCGTCGCTGCTCCGTTCCCGCGCTCCCCTCGCTCAGCCCTGCTGCCTTGGCAGGTCCCGCGCCGGTGGGCACCAGGCAATCGGCTTCGCGGGGGATGGCGCTCGGTTTTCCCGGTCCTGAGAGCCGGGATGGGGCTGGCAGCACAGGGAAAGGGCAGTGCAGAGCCAGGGCTCTAACGCAAGGACGCGTCCTTGGCCATGAAATGGTCGATGAATTAACGGCCGTTCTCAGGAGAGGGGGGTTTTGTCACCCTCCTTCCCAGAGGATCCCAGCACTGAGCGGGTGATCCCAGGGCTGAGGCTCGGAGCCGGCTCCTGCCACATGCACATTGCTCAGGCTGGAGCTGCCCCGTATCGACCAGTTTGCTGATCAATCTGATGAGTACCTTGCCTTCGTTTTTAGGCTGGCGCAAGGAAAGCGGTGGCTGGGAGCAGGGGACAGCCCAAATTTAAGCTCAGGAGCTCCTCAGGGTGTTGCACCCCATGTTTCAGTGCTGAGGCCGACATTGCTGGGGATAAAAATCCCCTGTGCCCTGCTGCTCTACCTGTCTGTTTTCCAAATCCTTTATTAAAATTGCTGGTACGAACACAATTTTGCAGGAGGCCCCCGCAGCCCCCGCGAGCCGCGTACTCGCTCATCCCGGCACTGCATCCAGCTGCAGGATGGAGCCCTTCCCGGGGGATGCAGGTGGGATGAGTTACCTGGCCCTGCTCCTCGGCTCTCCCCGGCAGGTTAACAAGGTTAGGCACAGCTCAGCGGCAGCAAATAATGAGTTAGTGAGCGGGAGTGCGCGGCCATGCTTATTACGGGGGGGTGAGAGGTCGCGGTTTGCACGTCCCAGAGGTTAACAAACCCTGCGCAGCCACCCCGAGGGCACGGGAGCTGCTTTAGCTGGACACCAGAGACAAAAAGCTGCTCAGAGGGCTCAGAAAAATGGGGTCCCTTCCACAGGGCCATGGGAAACGCCTCGTGCCCCGGCAGCTTCACGCCACACTGCTCCTCCTCCTCCTCGGCCGGCAGCCCAGGGGCCGTGCACGGCGCGGAGCTGCGCCGGGCAAAGCTCGCTCCGCACCGGCATTGCTGCAGGGCACTTCCTGCGAGCCATTAGAGCAAGTTGGGTAATTAATACCCTCCACGCATGAGGAAAAATGAAAGGCAGGTGGGAGGAGGAGGGGAGGGGAGCAGGGAGGAGGCAGCTCCATTTTGAGGGCAGCCGGGGTGGTTTTCCCTTGGCGGGTTGTAACCAATTTGGAGCCTCCCGTACGCTGCAGCCTTCACACCTCTCCGGCACGTTATTAACAGGCAGGTCCCAGGCGGCACCGCGATGCCGTCGGACCGTGCGTCTCGCTGCTGCCCGGGCACCCCACAAAGCCATGCAGGATCCATGCAGGATCCGTGCTGCCCCGCCGGAGCTGCTCTCCTCCCTCCTCTTCCCGCGGGTACCGGGCTGGGGCTGCCCCACGCACCGGGCTCCGCACCCAGCCGGGTCCTCCAAAATCCTCGCCGAAGCTGCCTGGCTGCAGAGGACTACGGGAAAGGCCCCTCAGTGCTAAAGAAAGCTCCATTTCAGCACCTTAAATACAGTTTCTTAACAAACAAAATGTTTGTTTTCTAAACAATAATAAAACAAGAATCCCAGCCTCGGGGCATGTAGCGAAATGGCTGCAAGCTCATTCGAGCGTGTGTCCATTACCGCCCCCCCCGCCGCATCCCTGGCCCTTTATTCCGGGAGAGTGACTGACAGACCCCAATCGATGCTGATTTTGGTCTTAAATAAACACATTGGCCCTGGTTTGTCGGGAAGAGCGAGGTGTCGGCGTCTGGCTGACGGGCAGAGAGAGGGCAAACTTTGCCGAACGGGCACTTCTTTGCAATTTATTTTATCTTCTCTCAGCGTCGTGGCATGGGAGCCGGGCAAAAGTTGGGATGTGGCAGTTAGGGAGGTTTTGGCACATGGGTTATTTTGCATTTTTCTCTTTAACTTATGTTTTCTGCAGACAGAAAAATAACTGAGATGGAGCTCAAATATTCAAATAGTACTGTCCTGATGAAATCCGTCATACATCTCACTTGGCTGAACAGATCACCTAGCAGGGGAAGGTCCTCTATTGTCGGCAGTTCTGTCAAGAGAAAAGCCCTTTGACAGTTTGCTGAGCACTCACAATTCGCAGCAAGAGCCGCAGAGCTCCAAGAAACCTTGAGATTCTTGGAAATGCCAAATGGGAAACTCCTCTCTGGCTCTTGCACCAGCACCAGGTACTTCTTAGAATTATTAGAAACGGCACTTGAGAGACGAGTGAACTCGTGTTGCTGCAGGTTTGCAAAATACCACACAGGTCATTTTTCCCCCCTTTGAGTACCGTTCTGTCCAGCCCATCGGTTCGATACATCTCAAACGCCCATTCCTTGCTTTACCGCAGTGTCGGGCATCAATATCGGGACAGCAGCAGACAGTTTGTTGCTGCAGCAGCCCTGGCCATCCCCTCGGCACGAGGCACGACCCGGCCGCCCCCCGCGCTGCTGCGCACCCCACATTCTGGGGGCTCATTCGCGAGGGGACGTCTTTATCTCTGCACCTCTGACCCCCGCGTGCCAGGCAGACTCCAGCCTGGTCAGAAACGGAGGTGCTCTGACTCGAAGGTCACAAGTTACTGAGCCGAACGGGGAAAGAAATTCCAGGAGAGTAGATTGGGATTGTTTTAATTAAAGAAGAGAGGCAGGGGAAGGGGGGCAAAGAAACACTTCAGCAATCAAACAACCTTTTCCCCTCGCGAAGGCGAACGGTTTGAGGTAGGATTAAGAAGGCTGAAATTGTCTTTTTAAAGGAATGTAAAAATATGGATGTTGAATGATTGACAAATAAAGGGCACTCTCCTTTCATTTAAATATGCTCCTAGTTTGCGCAGAATATGTTAATTTATACATTGCCTAAATAGCCAGTAGCTATTGTCTGTAAAACCACATCAGATCAGGGCAGCAGGGCAGTTAATGTACTGGCTGGATGTTATGGCTGGTCAGTGAAGCGATCCGAGCTTCCTTCCACTGGCTCCCGAACCCTAAATGGAATAGCTGAGCTGTAAAAAAACGCCAGGGGCGTAAACTGAAGTTCATTCTGTCAGCCTTCAATAGGACGAGGCTCTCCTTCCCACAGGGGCCCGTACGCACCCTCAGACCCAGCCCGGCTCCCGCACCCCCCTCACCCCGGAGCTCTTCCCCTTCTGCCGGCAGCGAGCGGAGCATCCCCCGGAGCTCTGCACGCCCTGTGCCCTCCGCAGGGCTGATCTCAGCGTCGTGGGGTACCTGCAGCACGGCTCGGGAGCTGGGGGGTGCAGAGGCTGTTCTCAGCCCTGCACTGCCTTCCTCTGTCCCCTGTGCTCCCCTGTGCCTCAGTTTCCCCATCTGCAGGCTCTCCCGGCTCCTCCAGCCCAGCTCTCCTGGGGCTTTGGTCACGTCTTGAGGTCCCACAGCAGCTCCAAAAAGTCCTCTTCCCCTCCTGCCATGCCGTGCCCCGCCGTGGGGGTCCTCAGCTTGGCCTCCAGAGGAGCCGTGGTGGTCCACCTGCGTTTTTAACACATCTGACAGCCTCTGCCCCAAACAAGACCTGTGTGTGATCCATCCCCGACCTGCCTGTACCTCTGCCTTCCTGTGTAGCCACAACTTGGTCTGGTCACTAGAGCAATTTTTAGTGCGGACAGGCTTCTAATTAACAGGATTCTGAAGTTAATTAAGACAATCTTTCTCATCTCATTTAGATCTCTCCACGAGCGCTCGCCAGGGCAATGCGGCTTTCCCTGGGCGCCTTCACTCGCCTCAGCTCACACCCCAGGGGCTGTCGTGTCTCGGGGGCAGTGTCCGGGATGTCACCTTAAAGGCTGACAAGTCCTGGAACATACGTTTGCCTAAAGGACCAAACGATCAGCACCGAACCTCAGACTCCAGAGGCTCCGGCACCGTGCTTCAGCCCTCCTGGTCCCCTCCATTCATTTCTTGTACAAACCTATCGGCTTCAGTGGGTGACTCCTAAGGGGAAATTGGCCTCTTGCCTCCCATGTCAGCCCAGTAAACTGGCAATGTTATGGACTCCTCTTACTCAAAAAAGGTCCATCTTCTGCATTCCCGATGTCTTCCCATAGATCAGTCTCGATTAAGTTTAGAGTGATATGATAAGTAGTAATAATACTGCTGCCGTGCCCCTAATTATTTTCAATATAATTACGTACCCTCAAGAAACCTTTTAAATAGCACACTCTCATCAGCGCTCTGGTCTGAGAGATTCATTGGTTTCAGGAAAGAAATATTCTTGGGGCTGAATCCTTCATTAGCCTTTACTAGAGAGGCTCCTCCTGAAGTCCGTAGGGTGCGTGTGCCCCACTCGAAGACGTGGGGCTCTGCCCATGGGGGCAGCTGGCCAGCAAAGGAAGATGTTCACAAGCACCTCAGAATTTGGTTTGTTGGCAGCATAAAGCATTCAGCAAGAAAAAAAGCCTGGAAGTCTCCTGGAAGGTATCAGCAGAAGACTCGGAGTTTCACTGTCTTTTACCAGCTTATCACGCTTTCTCTTCTCATGTTTTAATCCCACAGAAGTGCTGCGGCTCTGATGTGTGAAAGAAAAAGGCAGATTAGATCCCTTGGCTGCCTCGCTGGGAGCGTGAGGCCGTGTGCCCGGTGTCTGCCTGGGCACGGGGAGGTGCTGAGTTGCCTTTTCATCTCCTGGTCCCCTCCCAACCAGCGCAGGAGAGCCGGGCGCCCGGTGGACGAGCGCCTGAGCCTGTACGCCCGCGGGTGGGCTCTGGCACACAGACCTGTGCAGACTCGGGCTCTTGCTGTCGGGATTAAATTGCAGCTCGGAGCGAGTGTGAAGGCCGTTGAGGGAAGCTTCCCAAGGCACGCTCCGTCTTTGGGGTAGCGGTACTTTGCCTGTGCGACCACACACTGGGTGCGGAGTGTGCAAACCGAACACACGTACCATCACGTTACCGTGGCGCGCTGCCCTGCCTTGAGATCAAAACCGGGAAGGAACAGCAAGGGCCAGCGTGTTTGGAAGGGAAGGATTAAATGTATACATTGCATTTACGCAATGTATTTTTTGTATCTTTAAGGGGGTCCGTTGTTTTACTGAGCAAATTGGCTCTTCATTCCGGCGCTCTCAGGCGGGGTCCTGTCTGTGGCGACCCTGTGGAATTTCTTGTAGAAGCGAGATGTCCTCGGCTGAGTTTTCCACTGTCCCCGTTACCCGCTGCCCTCCCATCCTGCCGCTGGCAGCACGTCCAGGGGCCGGGACTCCCATGCATGCCCGCAGCCCAAATCTGTCCCGAGGCGCTCCTGCCTTCCCTGCTCAAAGCTGTGGGATGCTCAAAGCAGAATTCGGTTTGTGGGGTTTAAGCAATTCCTGATCTTTTAAAGATGAAAAGAATCTGTATAAACGGATGTTTTCCCATGATCTTTGGTTTTATTTACTTGCTGGCACCACGGTTGAGAGTCCACCTGGAGTTTGATCCTGCAGAGACTCTCCTGTGCCTGATGGGGTGTCCTGAGCGCTCCCCGGGAGTCAGTGGCTTATTACCGGTGAGGGAAGCATCTGCATAAATCAACGCCCGCTCGAGCCCCTGGACCAGGGAACGGGTACGGTGGCATCACCCAGTCCGGATCCCTGAAACCCTTTTGGGAAAGGGAGGTCTCTAGCTGGGAGGCAAAAGCCCAGCCCGGCCCTCTCCGTGCATCCCCGCACAACCTTTGTTTCAGACTGTCCCTTCTCTGCGCCGGGGTTTGAAAGCCAAGGGTGAGTTTCCGAGGAAGTTACTCACTGAAACAGTTAATGAGAAATTATACCATCCCCCACCTCGCTCCCCCCAGCTCACCACCCCTCTGAAAAAAAATCAGAATAATAATTAAAAGATGCCTAGAAACGCTCTTGGAAGAGCACAAATTCTGAAGATGAAAGTAAATGATTAAAATAATTAAATACTTCAAGTTGACAAGCAGAAGCAGAATCTTGCCAACGGACATTTGTCGGTAATTAGTTAATTAATCCTAACACAAATTATAAGCCATAACAAACCAGTCAGGCTGAACGCAGCCGGCTGTTCAGAATTAAACTTAGAAAAAGGCGGAGTGAGAGAAAAAAGAAAAGTTTTAAGATTCTTGCGGATCTGAGGGCAGATGCTGTGCCGAAGCCGGTGTCCCTGCGGGAAGAGCGGTCGGGGGCAGGAGCCGGGGCGGGAGAGTGGCTGCCGGAGCGGTCCCTTCCCTCCTCCGCTCTCGGGGTGCTCCCAGCCCCGCTGCCTGCTCAGCTCCCTGCTTTCCCCGCTCAGCCCCTGCCCAGCCTCCCCCCCCCCGGCTTCAACCCCCTCTCGGTCCCCTCCGCAGCTCCCATCCACCATCTCCGGGCAACGCACAGCCTCCCCGTGCCACTGGCACCCCGAGCCCGGGTGGAGCGCCTGTGTCCTGCCTGCGCCCCCGCATCTCTGCGCCGCTGTGGATGACAGCAGCCGTGCCAGAAAGCCATCACGGAGACCAGCACACCCGCTGGGAGAGGGGACTGGCGGGCACTGGTTTCCCAGAGAGCTCCTGCGAGGCTTTGGGAGGTGACGGGCAGAGCAAGGATGGGGAGATGAGAGCCGGACTGGGCTGCATTCCCACCCGGCAAGAGCACGGTGGGACGGGGTGGTCGGAGCGGGCAGTGCAGAGCAGGACTTGGGATTTCCACCTTTTTTCTGTGAGTAAACATGAAACAAAGTCTTCCCGGCTCTGTTTCCAGCTCTGCAACCAGTGTGCGACCTGAGGCCCGTCGCTTAGCCAGCCGAAGGAGCAAGCTGCTCTGTGCAACCAGGGTCCCCTCAGGTCCCCGGGCAGACGGTGACATTAGTCCAGCGGTTTCTGGAAGACGAGTGTGGGCCAGCACCTCAGAAGGGCTCTGTCCTGGGGTGTTGGGAGGGGAGCTGCAAACCAGCTGCCCATTAACGCCCTGGTTTAGAAAGCGTGTCTGAGACAGGCTGCGAAAGCCGGGTCGGGGCTCGGGAGCTGCGTCCAGCCAGGGAAACGCGGTGCAAATGACGCCAGCCCACACGGTGACCGCATGGTCAGCAGGGACCCGCCGCGAGCCGGGGGCGCACACCAAATCGCTGGGAAGACGGGGAAGATGGAGCCGCTGCTTTACCTTGTGCAATAGGGGGAGGTTAATGAGCCGCAGGCTGGTTTCCCACCTCCACTCACCCTGGCTCAAGTCCAATTTGCAGCCCTAGATTAAGTGATCCACAGGCAAGACGTGCTGAATGACAGCTCATATGCGGCCGCGTACCGCCGTATTAACACGTCGAGCTGGGACTGTAGATGGACCCAAGGGCCAGGCTTCGCCCTTCCTCCAGCACAGAAAGGCTCTTGAACAGACGGGAGTTGGTGCTCCCACGGAGGGGACCTGCGCATCCCCAGCACAGGGACACTTCTGCGTGACACACTGAGCCAAATGACAGCTGGCGACGCAGTTTAAGTGATAAGTGGGACATCCCAGTCACTGGCGACGCAGTTTAAGTGATAAGTGGGACATCCCAGTCGCAAATGGGCTTTTATCAGTAAGGAAAAGAAGCCAGGAAATACTTTGAAAGACTAAACAGATGCCAGGGAAGTGTGACTTTCCCGCAGATTCCAGACCGCCGGCAACTGATGTGCCACGTCTGCGTATGTGTCTTACGAGTGGAAGCATGAACATGTGAGCACACGTGACCATCGGCTGATGTGCTTTACACGCAGGGGAGAAAGAGATTGTGTACAAGAGAAAAACAATTTAAAATTTCAGAAACGTAAGGCTCATATTTCTGGGCCAAAATTCTCCGAGACGCGTGCGAAGCGGATTCCTGTTTGCCACAAAATCCATCCAGAGCTCCGCTGAAGAGAAAGTTTTATTCCGCATGTGTGTGAGCATGTGTACGCGCGTGTTCTAAGTGTTTTGCATTATGTGAGCTCTGACCTTCAGAGGGGAACAGAAGGAATATTTTCCCCCCTGAGGCTAGAGTTGTCAGTGAAATGTCTGTCTTTCTTAATAATTTCAATCCGGGTGACAGGGGACAGGGCATTTTGCTCTGAACGAACGTACTGTAAAAACTGTCAGATAGAATTTGTCTCAAGAAGCAACGTTTCTATCTATTCAGGGTCATAATTACAGGCATCTTATGACCTGTGGAGCAGCACATTTTCCTCAACTGAAAAAAGGAGTCCTAAAATAGGTGGTTTGGTCTTCTGCAGAGCTTTGGATTAAACCTAAAGGGATGCTAACAAGCAATGGTGATCTCCAGCAGAACACTTTCTTTGTTTGTTTGTTGGTTTGTTGGTGTGGGATTTTTTAATCCAGAACAAACTGTGCACAGAAGGGACGTTGCAGAAAAGAAGGGATATAAACTGCCATTCACTGGGCCGGAGTAATGGCCTGTTTCGTCCTATATCCTGTCTCCTAACTGCCTGCCGCTCCGAATTTCCTCAAATCTGACAGTGGCCAGCGTCTTTTTAATGAACTGAATAAGTAACTAAATGGGTAATTAACCAAATGAGCATGACGATGATTTGATTGTGCTTTCCTCACTTTTAAAGCACAGGAAATAGTAAGTAAAGTAATAACTCAGTGACCAGCAGGAATTCAAACAGAAGGACCGAGCTAGAGGAACTGGGGGGGAGCTTTGACTAGATGTTGCTGTCTATAAATCTCCGACAATACTGCAGAAATCTCTGTTTTGTTAAACATTCTGATCTCTTGATTTGTGCCTCCTCAGTAGGGAAAAAGACGATCCAATGACTTGAAGCAGCTTTTCTTTTTATGGTTTAATTTTACAATTAGCAACGGTTATGAACTAGATCATCCCGCTGGACCCCGCGGAGCTGTACAGCTATGGGTCACGCACCACTCGCAGCGAGACATCGTTTTGGGGTCACCAACCTGGTTGTGCATCGCAGAGCTTTTGCAATATTAGCCTGCAGTGCCTGATGCTTCCCCGCCTCACCGAGAAGGTTTGAGCGGCAAATCAAACTGGGAGAGGGAACCAAAAGGTAACGCAGCGGGAAGCCGCCGTGGCACTCTGTGCTGCTGGGGAGACTCCAGAAATGGGAAAACTGGGAAATATCGCTCCCTGTCCCCCACCATCCCAACTGCTTGCGGTGAATACCCTCTCGCCCACCGCAAGGAGACAACGATGACCACCGCAGAACCGCTCAGGAAGGAGCATCCCGCCGAGGAGCAGGGCCCCAGCTGGTCTCTGAAACGTTCTCACCTGCGAGATCAATCCTGCCAGAGACACATACAAGCGCTAATCAGCTCTATTGACACGGCAGACGGCAGGTTACAATCCATTTTCACCTGCACACTCCAGTGGATGCCCCATTCTTGCCGTCCCAGGTGGAGGGTAAACACTCTGCAATGGACCCGGGACCAGGGAAGCAGAGCCGCCCGCTAACCCCCACCGGCAGTGGGGCTGCTGTGGGGTGCCCGCAGGACCGACCCTGCCAGGCATGACATTTCCTGACAAGTTTGGCAAGAAGAAGGACCCTTAGGAGGGAGTTTTGCTGGCGGTGGGCAAGGAGCACACACTCCCTCCACACGGACCTCCGCCTGCAGAAGAGCTGAGCAAAACAAACACAGGAAAGAAAGACTCTGCAGCTTTTGCCAGCTAAAACTTCATCAAGCGCCACTCTCCCTGGTGACCCGGAGGCATCTTGGAGGGAGGACAGAGCCAGAAACAGGCTGGCACCAGGGACTGCCCACCAGCCTGGGCACAGGAGGAGCGACACAGGGTTTGTCCCTGCCCATCCCTAAGGAGAATCTGTTTAAATAGACCATGTTTAGGCTCACAGAAAGTCAGCTTGAGGAGCTCTGTGGAGCCCAGACGGAGAGATTAAGAGCAAAGCTCCATGTAAGCCTCGCAGAGTTCATTCCGGGGTTGTGGGATCCGAATGGCACGCTTCAGCAGCTAGAGAGGAGCCCAGCGAATCAAGACATTTCTATTCCCGTCCAGTCCGCTAACCCGCCCTGTGATCTCCACTAAATCACTTCTCCTCTCTGCGCCTTCATTTCCTGCACCTGAAACAGCAGCAACACGAGGATCCTTTTCTTCTCGGGAAAGCAGTGAGCTCCTAGCAGGAAACCTTGTCCAGGCGTTGCAGTAACTGTAACATCATCTTTACTAATACCATATTGAGACAGATGATAGCAAAGGGCAAAAGCCAGTGCAAACACCAGTCAAACAATCCCTAGAATGAAAAATACCTCCCATACCGCAGTCATGCATCACACCGCAGCCCCGCGCCTGCTGGGTCGCCTTGTGAGCCGGGGCCGGAGCAGAAAGCTGAGCCCAGATGCTTCAGGCCAGCGCTGCCCGGCTTTGGCTTCGCACAAGGCAGCGTCAGCGCACGAAGGAGCGCTCCGCCTCGCTCCTCTGGAAGGGGAACGGGAACTTGGGGTCACCACATCGGAGACAGAGGTAGAACCCGCAGGGTTTTCCCTTTCCTCTGCCCCACTTAGGGCACTGTGTCCCCTCTAAAACAGGCTCTGCTGTTATAACAGGTGGAAGAGGGAGGGATGCCAGCCGCCGGGCAATTAGCCAGCGGCCTAGGAGTTCAGCGGGCAGAGTGCTTGCTCCTGGCCGAGTGACCGCAAACGCGTCAAAACCTCCCGGCGCGGCAGACCTCCCGCCTATGGCAGAGCTGGATCTGCACTGCGTGTGAATTCGCACGGACCCCGTGCCCCCGGGTGTACGCAGACCTGGGGTGGACCCTGCAGAGAGCCTCCGTACACGGCATTGCTGTCTACAAATGTCAGGAGCGTGGTGAGTCTGCTAAGCATTGACAGCAGACCCGCACACCGTCGCAGAGCAATTGCACTCGGCGCAGCCGGGCAGCGGGCGTCTGGCTGGCCCGGCAGCGCGCAGGCTGATCGGGTAAAGGTTTGCCGTGCGAAGGTCAGAACAGCAGCTGCGATACCTCACGGACGATGTGTGAAGGGGTAAAAAATGAGCGGGGAAGAAAAAGAAATGCGGTAAAGGTTTGCAAAGCCGGCGTATGTCTTCACAGACACTTGCTTTCCAACCGTTGACGCAATGACTTGTCTGCATTTTCTGCTCAGCTCTGGGCTCTCTGCTGGAGCAATCAGCACCTTGTAAAGGGAATACCATGTTTTCCTCTGTAAATATAATCTTAAATTGGGAAGATCACCGCTGGAGATGAGCGATTACTGCCCGGGCCAGACCCACAGCTGGTGTCGGCCCCGACAGCTCCAGTGGCTGTAACTGGGCTCGGTGGGTTTATACTCAGTGCAGAGCTGACGCCCTGGGCTGCACTGAGGACCCTTTTTACTAACTGCTATTGTTTTACTGGTTTTCCCGCATGACTAACTACCTGTCTGCCTCTGTGTAGAAAACACGACAGCTATTCATCCTTGACAGCTTTTCCATCTACTTCTCAGCCCTCCCATTCTTCCCTTTCTCAACCAGTCTGTCCCTGCCGAGTTCCTGTCGTTGCAGGTATCTTTACGCCCACTTGCTGGTGTAGAGCAGTCCAGGGAGTTACAGCAAGTTACACAAGAAATTCAAGCTGCTTCCTCCTTTGTGGGTGATCTCTTTTTTATTTTTTTTTTTCTTCCCAATTTCATGGTTCCTTACAGGATCAGCCTTCCTTCTTAAGGAGATACCGCATTTCCAGCTAAAGCTAGAAGCTGTGATGGGAGGGTGGGAGGGTGACCTCCCCTCCATCACAGCCTTTCCCTCCCTGTGCTCCCATTCCTGCTTTGTACGGGGATGCTTCAGCTCCATAACTTGCCTGGACCTACTGAGAAAAGACACTCTGAGGACCACAGAGTGTCTGAATATCCCCATATACTAGGTACAGGATCCCAGTATCAGAAACAGTATATTGTATATCAGGTATCTCAGTACATACAAGAGTTTTATGTAGGCTGCTTCGCATCCCTGTGCTATTCACAGCTTTCCCTCTTGGAATAACTCCCACCACGGTTGTGTAGCACACACACGTATAAATACGCATAACTGCAACATTTGTCTTGAAAATAAACCAGGCAAAGGCACATTCAATTTTAAGAAACACTGCAGCCTTTAATGGAAAATATTCCCCGATTTCTGCTAGGCAGAGATGTCCTGCTGTCCTTCTTACACCGACGTAACAAAGTCAGAAGAGCCTTCACCCCAGGAGAGAGGTAGGTGTGTACTGGATGCACGCGTCCCTCCTAAACAGGGAAATTCAATCTGTCAAGAAAATTCAATAACAACCTTAACATTTAATTGTACCCTAGGGCCCAATAAAAATCAACGAGGATGGCAGTTGTTGCTTTTTCGTTAACCTTCTCTTAAAAAGGTCTCAAAAAATAACTGCTAAGGTAGACTGCCTGGCTGTACGTACATGTGCAATACCTATGGAGACCTATAGGGAAAAATATGTTTAAAACTTCAGATTGGATCCACATAGAAAATGCTTCAGCACTGGCGCAGAGCTTGGCCATTGTTAGGTAAAAGAAAACATCCTGTTTTGATTTATGCACGCAGCACTCAATTTAACAAGTGTAGCTACAGGCAATTGGAAAACAGTCAAAATGGTGAATTTGCTGCTTACACTCATTTATACTGTTTCCTGAAGACAATTTGCTGTTGCTTTTTGGCATGTTTAGTATTTTTTAAACCACACAAAGGTTATGCCCAGTTCTCATAACTACACAGTGACTCTCTTGGTATAGGTGCAGTTGGGCGCTTGCCATGTGCTGGAGCATCCAGAGTTTTATT
>VZSZ01007405.1:535133-578352 GCA_013398815.1 Ibidorhyncha struthersii
GGGCCCCGCGAGGAGCGGGGGGGACACCGGCAGACGAGCCAGCGCCTCAGGTCATCCCCGGGCCCCTTCCCGGTGCCGCCCGCAGGGTCGTTAGTGCCAGCGCCGTGACCGGGGAAGGGGGCGGGTATAAACCGCGGGTGACAGGGCCCGCTCGGCCGCCGCCATCGCCTCAGGCCGCCGCCCCACGTGACCTCTCTCCCGGCCGGGCGGCTCTCGCGAGTGGTGGCGTCATCGCTGCGCGCCGGCGCCTGCGCGCGCCCGGGCGGAGCGGGGAGGGGGCGGCGGCGCTTCGCTGTGTCACGGCGCGGCCTGCGGGGACGGCGGCGCGCGGGCGGCCATGGAGTACCTCATCGGCATTCAGGGCCCCGACTACGTCCTGGTGGCGGCCGACACGGTGGCGGCCTCCAGCATCGTCCAGATGAAGCACGGTGAGAGGCCAGGCCCGCGCGGGGCGAGCGGGGGGCGTTAGCTCTGCCCTCCCCGGGGCAGGCCCCGCGGGGCGCACCGGCCGAGCCGGGCCGGCCCTGGGCGGGCAGGGTGCCGCTGGGCTCCGGTCATGAGCAGGCGACCGGGGGTGAGCTCCCTGTGTGTGGTCAGGCGGGTCTGAGTCTCTGGCGCTGCCTGCGGCTGAGGAAGGGCTGTTAGAATGGGCTGGTGGGGGTGAGGTGAAGGTGAAGGCTGCTGAGTGTTTCAGTTTAGGTTTTATTCGTGGCTCTGGTGGATGGAGAGCAGCCCTGAGGAGAAGGACTTGGGGGTCTTGGTTGATGAGAAGCTCGACGTGACCCGGCAATATGTGCTCGCAGCCCAGAAGGCCAACTACATCCCGGGCTGCGTTAGAGGAGATGCGGCCGGTGGGGTGGGGGAGGGGATTCTCCCCCTCTGCAGTGCTCTGGTGAGACCCCAACTGGAGTACTGCATCCAGTTTTGGAGCCCTCAACATCAGAAGGACATGGGGCTGTTGGAGCGGGGCCAGAGAAGGCAACGAAGATGATCTGGAGTCCCTCTGCTGGGAGGACAGGCTGAGAGAGTTGGGGGTGTTCAGCCTGGAGAAGAGAAGGCTCTGGGGAGACTTTAGAGCCCCTTCCAGTATCTGAAGCGACCTATAAGAAAGCTGGGGAAGGACTTTTTATAGGGCATGTAGAGACAGGATGAGGAGTAATGGCTTCAAACTGGAAGAAGGTAGATTTAGATTAGCTATCAGGAAGAAATTGTTTACTCTGAGGGCAGTGAGCCCCTGGCGCAGGTTGCCCTGAGAAGCAGTGGCTGCCCCATCGTGTTCAAGGCCAGGTTGGACGGGGCTTGGAGCAACCTGGGCTGGGGGGAGGTGTCCCTGCCCAGGGCAGGGGGTTGGAACTACGTGATCTTCAAGGTCCCTTCCAATCCAAACCGTTCTGTGACTCATTTTAGGGGCTGTTGGCCAGTCTCTGTCACTCAGAGTGAGCCTTGGTGTCCAGGGGCCACTTGATCAAAGTTTCCAAGCCTGAGCCAGTATGACTGCACTGTGTTGGGTTGTCATGTTAACTTACTGGCTCAGGTAATCCTTCACTTAACCAAACCTTGTTCTGTACTGCAGTATAGAGGCGTTAAAAAACTGCACAGGGATAACAGTGGGTGTGGTTAAAAGCTTGGTTGTGTCTAATTCACTGAGAAATGTAATAATGGAAAAAAGGGAATATTGGAAGTAGAAGCATCAGTGTAATTCATATCACAAGCCACATGAGCCAAACTGTAATATGTTTTCAGTTTCCTTATGTGGTAAAACATCTGGGGGATTGTCAAGCCTTTGAAATTTTCTGAAAAGAGTTTTTCTGCCTCCTGTTGCAATAACCTAGACTGAAGCTTGTTTATAAGGTGTAGTGATCTTTTTAGTCTAAATACTGTGGTTCAGAAGCTGTTTTCTAAAAAAAGTTATAGACTGCAGTCTTGATAAACATCCTGTAAAATTATGAATGTTATAACTAGCAGCGCTTTTACATAAAATATTTTGGGTCTGTAAAATTCAATTGGAGTAGTGTTAGAAAGATGGCTGTGAAAGGAGTTGGACATACAAAGTGCAAATATAATCACTTTAAACAATGTTTTGTAAGTTAAGGTTGGTTCCAAATAGGTTTACTGATAAACTTTACATTCTATGTCCTAAGTATATTTTCCTTATTTGTTTGTTGGGGGGGGGCTGTGAACAAATTTCAGGTATTTTTTTAGAATATTGGCATTTACTAATACTTGCTTTAGTTTGTAAATTGATTGCAAGGGCTGATCAGTGTGTCTGGCCTTTCCTCAGCTCTCAAGACATGCAGCTTCTGGGGAGTTGTTTGGGACCTCTAATAACTCTTGAAATTATATTAGGGGATTGTGACACCTCATACTTGTCTTGCAGCAAGGTTGTTCAGCAGCATTCAGTAAACTGAAAGTGAAGATCGGAGGTGGAGATTTAGTTTTGTTCTGTAGATGTACCTTCAGTGTAGAGAAGCGGCGTTCCTTTCGCACCAACAGCTACTTGAATTTTCCTGTCTCGGGTATCAGAGTGCCAGCCTGCTCTGATTAGATGAGACTGGTGTTAGGCTGAGCACAGAATTGTCTTCAGTGTTGTCATCATGACAACTTGGGTTCCCTGGAATATACACAGACAAGTTTTTAAAACTGCAGTTATGAATAAAAGTGTAGCTTACTGTTCCTTAAGTGCCGTGTATATCAGTGGGCTGCTTTATAATTTATAATCAATATTTAAATCTTTGCTTTTTTTACAAAGAATAATGACAAGCAAAAGCCTGTTTCTGAAAAAGTCTCAATTGCTTAAATTGCTGATTTTTCAGACAGTCCTGGATATCAGGAATAGGGGGATCAGTTGAATTTTTAGTGTGAATTTTTAGTCTCTTTCTATGTAAGAAAGACCATGTATTTCTGAGAGGTCTCCATTCCTGAAGGAAGCACTTTGTGCGTTTCAGCTTTGTTTCTCTTGGCGATGTGTTTAACAAGTCTTGTGTACTGTGCCACCAACTGTGAGGAGCTGAATGTTGGGGTTTGCTTGTGAAGACTTTATTGGTAGTGCTCCAGATCATAATGTAGTTATCAAAGTCTCTTACTTTGTTGCTGCTGAAAAAAATCATGATGTGTTATGACATTGGCAAAATGATTTATTCTTTCTCATGACCATGGCTCTTAATGTCATTTTTCTTTGCCTAGACCATGACAAAATGTTTAAGATGAGCGAAAAGATCTTACTCCTGTGTGTTGGGGAGGCTGGAGACACTGTACAGTTTGCAGAATACATCCAGAAAAATGTTCAGCTCTACAAAATGAGAAATGGTGAGTGAAGGAGAACAGTTATTCACTGAGGGTTTGGAAGCAGTTAACGAAAGGTATAGTTAACAGTTCAAAGTTGGTGGAAAGTTCTCAAAGCTCCAGCTTTAAGGATTTCTACCCTTGCTTGACACCAAAAATGCAGTAGTGAAGGCAGGATGAAGAAATGGAGGTTGGATTACATGGTATAAACCAAGAGACATAATCCAAAGCCCAGCTAACCTATTTGTAATATAAATAACATAATGATAGATTTGTTAGTAAAATATTTCTCTTAACAGTTGTCATGCATGGACATATCAGTTTTCCAGATATACCGGACTGAAAAATTCAAGCCACATGCCCATAGTATTGTAATTTTTTGAAGCTATGTATTTTAATGGTCTACACAGATACGAGCTACCCTGATTTTGAGGGCACTTTTTATGCTCGTAGCTTTCAGAATAAACTGTAATTAGACAAAGGGCACTTTGTCATGGAAGAATATCTTGTTATTTCAAAATAGGAATGGGAAGTCAGGAAGTGAAACGTGAATATGGAGTTGCACTGTTATCAAATACACACATTTCTTCTCCAGGTTATGAATTGTCTCCTACTGCAGCTGCAAACTTTACACGACGAAACCTAGCTGACTATCTTCGGAGTCGAGTGAGTAATAGCTGAAAGATTTTGGCAAAGGCTTACAGGGGGAAATTTCCATTTTCAAGTAATGGAGTCTGATGAAAAAGGTGGCCACTTCTCTCTTTAGTGATGAATTCACTTTGCTGAAAGGATGTTTTATAAAAATATAACTTGATTTGCTTATTTAAAAAACTTATTACATCACTTATCAATAACTGATACAACTATAGGCTTAAAATTCCAGCCTTGGGCCCAATAAACATTTTGTCACAAACACTGCATACAGCTAAGTGAATTAAGCCTCTTTAACATCGAGATAAGGTTGTCAGTATTCATGCAAATGCACTGAATCCGTTTAATCTTCTTGGAAAATGATTTAATAGAGCGAAGCTGTTTGATGTACTTAGCAAAACAAGTCCCTTTTGTAAACAGCAACACGAGGCTTTCAGTAAATATCAAATCCAAGTTGGAGCTGTATTTTCAAGTTACTAAACTGCAATTACTGATTTTACTCATGGTAATTTTTTCAAAGCATGAAAAGATGTCATGAAGGGACAAACAGACTTTTAAAGATCCGAAGTTAGGAAGCATTTCATTAGCATTCTTCTCAATGTGCTACGTGAAAGAAAACAAGAAGAAATAGGATGCTGAGAATGAAATTGAACAACTCTATCAGGGATAGGGCATGGGATAAATTATGCTGCTATTCTAACAGGGTGCCGCACAGGCCCGAAATGATGTTTTACAGTAGTAAATAAAGGCCGGCATTAACACTAGAGCTGTATTGGTGAGAATTATACGTGTGGAGTGAGGCCCAGACCCTTCTTCAAGAACTTACCTGCAGGAACAACCTAAGATCACTGTTCTCTTGTCTGACATGGATGACAGCTGAAGGTAGTAAGTTTTCAAGTGACTAAAGTTAAAGCGAGTCAGTAGAGCTCAGTGCAGGGTCCTGCCTCAGTCTCACACACGAAATGCTGCTCTTGTGGTTTAAATGACTTCACCCAAATACGTGGATTTAGCATGGTTGGCAGGTGATGGTTGGCAGCGGTGCTGCTTGCTTTAGCTTTTGCTCAGGTGCGACGTGGAAGGTCTGTGTGTGTTTTGTGGAACTCTGTGCAGTTTTTGAGGTGGATGTGAAAGGAGTAATGCTGCTTGGTGCCCGGCCCAGGTGACTGTCGGCTGCCTGGTGCTGGCGGCTTCTCTCAAGGGCGTCTGACCTGCACAGATGGTGTAGGTGAGGCTGACACTGAGCGTCCTGCCCACTAAAGCAGAAGCAGCCATTTCTGGCGTACTATTTAAAGTGTCACTAACAGGAATAGTTTAACAGGCTTTCTGGTAAACTTGGCCAGCAGGAGGTGGCACTGATGTGGCACTGTCATCTTCCTCTGTGCCATGTCCCCTGAGGCCTGATCCTCCTTGTGTCTCCCCTCTTTCCTGCGCCCACGCCTGTCTTACAGCTCACCTGCTCCAGATGGGAGGCACAGTGGGGAGGACACTGGCAAAGGCAGATGTGTTTATTTACCGGAGACAAAGTGCTGTGCTGTTGCAGATGGCAATGCCCTGGAGCAAGCGGTGCACTCTGACACTACTGTCACACTACAGCGATCTCTATACTGCAGGGAGAACTCTTTTTCTTTAAACACAGCACTTAATGATTTGTTTGTGGGATTTGGAACTTGACAATACAAACCTTACCATCAGATTTTTTTTCCTGTGAATTTTGTTACATTTTCATCATAATTTGCAGGATACCAGAAGAGTTCATACTAGCTCTCTGTATCCATTTAAGTTGCTTATAGGATTCCCAGGGGCTACTAATTTAATTATGCGGATGATAAAAATAAAAAATGAAAAGGTAACACGCCACTACCTCCTGTTAGGAGCCGGCAAATAGTTTAGAAGTAAAAAGTTTGTTGGGGGGAAGGTGTTTTTTAGCTGTATTGCCATTTACCGTGTGAAGGTGTTTCTGTTACGGAGGGTTGGAAGGTATGTGAAGGGGAGTGGCAAACACTGAAACAGTAGTTTTTCAGGCATTATACTGTTGTCGTCGCCCAGCCCAAAATAGAGCTTGTTCTGCATTGTTAATCACCATCTGGATCCCTCCCTATGTTATCCAGTCTGATTCGGTTTATGAACCTTGTGGCTCATGTAGGCCCAGTTCCTGATATTTTAGGGACAATCCTTGTAAGGCAGCACCTTGAAGTTGTTCTTTTGGTGGAAAGCATCAAGTGTAATGACACTGGGCTTGGAACTTAAGGCCATTTCATTTCTCTTTTTAAAACATGGGGTTTATACTACAGAGTAGGATCTGAAAAGAATCTTTGACTTCCATTTCTGTGTTGCAATTGAGGCAAACCTAGAAACCGCTTTGGAGCCAACAGGCTTTCACGTAGGTGAGTGGTGCTGTGGTTCCTCTTCCACTATTACCTACTGCAGCATCTCGCTTGATTCACCTGCTGAATCAAGTTCTGGGTTTTGTACATTTAACATACTGCTGAGGTTTCCTGGTGGTGGGGAATAGGAAAAATAACCCCCTGCCCCTCCAAACCCAACGAAGTTCAGTTTCTTGCTGTGATGCTATGTGTAATTATAGGTGATGGAGTCTGGCCTCAGTCCAAAGGCAGACTGTCAGTTCCTCTCCCCTTGTCCACGCTTGGCAGGATGCTTCCTCACGCCCACCTTTCCCCCCTTGCTGTGTCTGTGGCTTCCGCCAGATGTCACACCGCTGCTTGTCACCACCCGGGCCTTCCGCTGCTGATCTTGTTGGTTTAGTGTATTTATCACAACTGTTCTCTTCAGCTGTAAAGTCTGAAGAATTTCACACATCTCTTAATTGCTGTAGTTATTTTAAATCAAACAGCATAAAGTGCAAAGCTACTTGGGATGGGAAATATTGCCTCTAATAGCAAGGTTGGGTTTGGGGGCGGGGGNAGTCATCCACTTGTTTGGTAGCCCTTTAGTTACATCAGTCTTCTAAAGAGTTTGGAACTGTTGACATAGATTTGGTTACGAACGCCAAGGCTGCCTTTGGAATGCACAGAAGGATTGGGATGTGCAAGGAGTGCCAGTCCCAGCATAGAGGTGTTGGTCCCACCAAGACAGCACTAAGAGGTGCTGGCTGCAAATTTCATTTGTAATCACGGTGGTATTAAACAGATGATGTGTATTTTCTAATGTTTAAATCCTGCCTTTCTTGAATAATAGGGAGGCATGGGGGATGCTTTTTTACTTTGGAGTTTTAAGAAGTTGTCTTGTACACCATTGGCAGGAGAACTTACAACTGAAGCACAGCTTACAGATTTGTTTAAGTCTGTATAACACCATTTATTTATGGTTGACTATCTCGCATATGCCAATGTTGGTAATTCAAAGTCACACAATAATTTGAGTGATCTTGTGTCATGGCTCTTAAACATCACACAAGTTGATATTTTAGAATAAATAAATGATGAAATACAGACTAATTAAACGAATACAGCTGCATGGTAACTTGCTTCCAAATATTCTTGAATGCTTTGAAGATTAAATCACACAATGTACAGTGATGTTTGATATATAACTAGCCTGCTTTATTCTTTCTAACTCTTTGGTGGAAGTCAAAATATAGTATCCTGTAATATTTTTTGAGTGCAAATTCACTGTGCTTATTATCAAAATGAAGTTTTTCCGCTGATAAAGTTAATGTTTTGGCTTTAGGGCGAAATTGTGTTTGCTTGTTCTAACCTATTGTTAGTTGCATCGTCTTTTTTTTTTCTCCTCATTTTGTTGCTTTGTTGATCTAGACTTCCCAGCATTTTAAGAGGTATCCTCTTAGTATGATTAATAAGAAATATTATATAAATATAAAAATACTGTAAGGATATAAAAGCAGTTTTAAAAAATATATACAATTCCCACATTTTCTTCTGAGCCTAAATTTAAAAATAACACAGCGAGTGCATGTTTCATGGTCTTACAAAGTACACATCTTGGAAGAAGATGTAGAGAGACATCTGCTTTATTCATTATGGTGGAACACGCTAAGCCTAAAACATGAAGGAAATGGCTAAGGAATTGGGAATCTTGCAAGTACAGCAGAATAAAAAGGCACGGTTACATTAATGCACTTGCATGGTCTTTCTGGGTAAGACATAGATGTTTCTCAGTCTGTCTTGATAGGCTTTTGCTGAAGTCACAAAGAAGAACCAGAGAAGACAGCAGCTAAAGCAGACTAAATTTTGAGTTTAATAAAACTGTTTCCAACCAAAGAAAAAAGCTGCAGATGTTGCAGTGTTTTAGTTTTGGATAGAAATAAATGGATTCCTTAGATCTTCTTCATTCGCCTAGTCAAATTAGCCTAATATTAAAGATTAAACTTGGTATGTGCAATAAAAATCTAACAATTAACTGTCTGCAAGCTTTCATATGTGCTAAAATGGTCTATGGTTAGCAGTAGCATGGCTGAGAAAAGAGCATGCTAAATTAACAAAGAAGTCCTTATAAACTGCAAAATGTTCACGTTGTGCTCACATGTTGACAGTAAAGATCCACAACATGTTGAGATGAAAGAATCTGGTGTGAAAACATAATTAAAGTTTTTTTAAGTTTGAATGTGCCATGAAAGCCTTAAAAAAAAAAAAAAAACAACCAACCAAACAAAAAACCCGAACCAACCTACTAATTCTCAGGAGAATCAGACTTTTATGGTTTTATTTGCTTCTGCATTCCATATTAGCAACAGACCTAATCTTTTTTAAGTCGAGTTGCATAATCTCCCACAGACAATATTGATGTAGTTGCTAGTAGCATTTCATGGCAAAGAATTGTGAAACCAACTATGTTGCTGTTCTGTAGGTGGCGTGGGGAATTAAGATTCAAAGATTTGGGTGTGGCAGCTTTAATGAAAACGTGGTTTGTGTTTGTAGACCCCTTACCATGTGAACCTCCTCCTGGCTGGCTATGATGACCACGAAGGTCCTGCCCTTTATTACATGGATTACCTTGCGGCTCTGGCTAAAGCTCCTTTTGCAGCACATGGATATGGTGCATTCCTTACCCTCAGCATCCTTGACCGCTACTACAAGCCAAGTAAGTGGAGTCTGTGGAGAAGAAAATTCTCCTGTTACTGATTAATAAATTAAAGGCTTAAACTGAGAGATTGACATTTGCTGAGTCAGATGGTCCAGCGCAATTGCTGTGATGCTACAGACTTGAATTTGACTTTCTGTTAGAATAAATGTAGCTTTAAAGATTGCCTTCTGTTTTTGCTGAAATAGTAATGTGAAACTAGTCAGCTCCTTAAAGTGTTTTCCTGTTTGAAGCATAACAGACTGTAAGTGAAGGAAGTCTCAATTTATTCCAAAACATGACTAGACTTTCCTGGACCATTAGCTGCTAGTAGTCTGCTTTTAATAAATAACATTTTGATAACTTTATCTTCTACTTGCTTGCCTGTTGGCTGGGATGTGCACATTTTCCCACAGTATCAGTCTTCAGAGGGCAGTCCCAGATCCTATTGCTCCATATCTTGGATTGGCTTTGTGTGTGATATATTAAAAACATACAAGTGAAAAGGTATTCTGAGCAAAATTATCTTCAGTACTCTGAAGTGGTGGTGGTGAAGATTGGTTAGTTTGGTTTACAGTTTTATGCACATGGTAGCTCTTGATCATAATTCTTGTACATGTCTATACCTGTCTAAAGTTTTAATTTTAGAATCATAATCCAGTTCTTGCACTGCCAAGGGATAAACATGGCCCCATCTCCACTTCACAGATGAACAAATACACAAAACTTGGAATACTGTTAATCTGACATCTTTGGCTGTAGCTACAAAACTACTCCTGTGTGCAAAGCTGAGTTTAATCCCATAGCAGAGATGCTCACTTAGTAATCCTGTCACCTATCTCCTGCAAGAAACGCGGCTATAAACTGACAATTTTATTCTAATGGGACATGTGCCTGAACAGTGGATGCAGGTCTGGAGCAAACTCTAGAAACAAGTTTTGTGAGATCCACAGAGCTTTGTTGTTTTCTAGTCATGTCTCTTGAAAATGATACTGCTCCATTTTCACCACTCCTTGTGAAAAGAGAAAAATAGTGAGCTACAATACATTGTCGTGGCTTGCCATCCCTACAGAGTGCTGGACTTTATCCTAACGTGTGAGAATAGCCGGGGCACCACACACGTGCCTTTCCCATTATTAAAACTAATACCCAGCAGGGAACGTAGCACTAAAACCAATCTCCACCTACTGTCGCTGACTTGCAGCCGGCTGTGGACAGATGGAGCTGATTTAAAACTGTAATAAACTCGAGGAGAGAGAGACGGCTGGACTTCTCCAAAGCCCAGTCCCTGGCCATGGGAGGCAGAATTCCGTCATGCTTCCCATTCAGTGTAACAAATCGATTCTCAATGGCTTGTTGCAGTGTGAGCGCTTTGGTGCAGGACGTCCTCAGTACATCTGGAAAGTGTTTTCTGTGAGCTGGGAAGGAGAGGTTTTGGTGCTCAGCTGAGAAGTTGTTTAAATTTAATAAAGTTTCTGTTGAGAGAGATGGCCTCTAATTCAATCAATCTGTGGATGTTTTCTCTTCCAGGTATCACACGTGAGGAAGCTATGGAGCTCCTAAAAAAATGTCTAGAGGAGGTGAGTTGCCAAAATAGGCCCTTATGATCTTGAGAAAGGAATGTTTGTTTGCATTCATTTACTGATATTTTCCTGCTCCTCTTGTTGCACTTTTTTTGCTGCCTTGCCAGAAGGGGTAATAAATGCGCATTGACCAGATGTGAAATAGCTACTGAGGAAAAGGATTTGTGGGCACTTGCATTGTCTTAGCATGGTTCATGTCCTCCCGAATGTAAACTTAAAGCTTAATTGCTTTTCTTTACTTCTGCTTCTTCCATGCTTGGCATAATATCGGTACAGACAGCCTTTGACTTTTTCCTTTTATTTTTCTTCTGAACATAATGCCAGCATCCTCTGTCATTTTATGTATTACACTTAACTAGTGCGTACGTCTAAGCGTACTTCTCTTCCAGCTTGTGAAGTGATACCTTACTGAGGTAAAGATTTGACCCTAAAAGTTCGTGATCAATTTTAGTGTAAACATAACCTTTCAGACTCCAAGGCTTTTATTGTAAATATTCTTTACCCTTGTCTCTAAGAGGTTGAATTGAATGTAACTGGGGAAAAAATGTCTGGGGAAACATCAGGAAGAAGTACTCCAAAGAGGTTCTGTTTGAAGTATCTTTTTGATACGTACGCTTTGTGCCCTAAGTTGCAGCCCGCTCTAGTTGTCTTCCTGCTTGAATGTCTTCCTTGTTAACAGGCTTGTGTATTTTGCATCACTAGTCTTGTCTAACATGGATAGTCTTAGAACAGAGAACAAACTCATGCTAATTGATTCCTGAGCAGTAAAAAAATCACTCTAGTTCCTAATATTTCAGGTCACTAGAACCAGAATGGAAGTTTTGATGTGCAACCACGTATCCCTTAAGTTATGCTCTCCTCTTTTATCTAAGCTCTGAATGAATCTCATCTCTTTTGTCTTTTTGTCTTCTGTTGAACAGCTTCAGAAACGCTTCATCCTAAATCTGACTTCTTTCAATGCCCGGTTCATTGACAAAGATGGCATCCATGAAGTGGACAATATCCCCCTTCCAAAAGCGATGTCCTAACCCCTGAGGTCTTTCTTCAGCAGTCGTCTTTTTTTTGTTCACTTTTGTTTTTTTCTATTCATTTGAAGCACACAAGTCATGTACTGCACTGGGAGATCGAATAAAGATTGACATTTATATAGCCAGTTTTATCTTTTTATTCCACTGATCCTTCCTGAGAGTATCTAAGTAAATCGTTCCACAGTGAAGGTGAAATGTGATTTACTGTTAATGGGTGCGCATTCAGGTTACTTATCTTTCTTTCCTTTTCTGAGATTTTTACTTCCCCCTCCCCATGTTTGTTTTCTTATGTGTGGGAAAACTGGTACTATATTTTCTTGATGACAATGTGCTGTCATCCACTCGCATAATTAAAGCTCAACAAACACTGGTTAAGTGTTTCATGCTAAACATGCAGCATCTACTTTATTTTTCCAAAGATGTTACTGCTGTTTGTGTTATAAAACAATAATAATCAGGTTTTCAAAGACCCGATTTTCTTTCGTTATACTTTGTTTCAGTTTAATCCAACGGAAAGGGGAAAGAACAGATTTTCAAGGAGAAAGGATTTTAAAATGCTAGTGTCATTTTTAACTCACCTGCCGTGGTGCTCTTCCTGGGAAGGAATATTCTGCTAGCGCAGTAGGCTTGTAACTACGTTAAGTATTTTAAATACAAACCAATGTATCAATTGTGTGATTTTTTTTTTTCTTAATTGTTGTCTGTATATTTAGGAGAAAGTGAAGTTCAGTGGGAAATAAAACTGCAGCACTTTTCATAAGTCTTTGAAATACTCTCAACTAGCTAGAGCTTTGTTTCCGTGAGGATAATCACTGATCTGTCTACGCTGCAGATGATGCCTCTGTATAAAAACTCCATTCACAGAACAGCCTCAGATAATTATCATGTGGCTGATACTTGCAGTCTGCCCAGAAGTGATTCTTGGGAGAATAATTTCATTGAGAGTGCTTCCCTACTTGAATTTGCATTGAATGAGTTAACCATTTACAATGCTCTGTTTGGGTGCTTATTTTATGTTTGAATAAGCTTGGGAAAATAATCTTGGAAAGAGAAGGAGGGATGTGTACAAGATTGTGTGCGACCACATTACTTGTGTGACGTAACACCTAAGTTCTCAGTTGAGAAAGGTAAGTGACAGACATAACTGACTGTCTTTATTCATCAAAGCTTTTTTAGTCTTGCCTCGGTAGTGTGTTTGAGAGTGTTTGTCTCTTCCCAAAAAAAGTTGTCAGTCTTAAAGACCAAGTTTTCCCATCTTATTGAACATGTGGGAACTGGATTAGAGACTGAGATTTGCTTAATGTCACAGAAGAATTTTGCAGCTCCAGTGCCTTAACTCATCCTGCCTCTTAAGACTGCCCTTACTTAAATCTGGGTTTTTTTTTTTTAACTGAAGTCCCATCAGGCTTTGTAGTTTAATATTTTCCAGAATGAGTTTAATTATCAGCTGGTTTTGTTGTAATCATGGCTGCAATGGCTTTTGTTTAAGGCCAGTGGCATATAACCCTCTGAAACATTTTGCTGAAATTTACTTTTTCTTTTAAAAACCTTTTCAAACTTTGTTACACTGGAAGAAAGGAAGCTCCAGCCTGATTATTTTCTCTTGGCGGGTCACATTTAACGTGAATAGAGTCTGAGCGTTCTAGTTCTGCGACTGAAATCTCACCCCTTCATATTGCATTAATGTATTTGTTTAGCTTAATATGCAGCATCTCTAATTTATTTTACCACTGATGTTGAATGTTTTTGCAGGTTTCTTGTCTTCTCTCTTCAAAGTCGTCATGGCAGAGTGACTGAGCTGATGTGATATTTTTGCCACTGCATATCAAAGTAGTAATGCCTCCTTGTTGGAGGCATTCGTTATTTCAGAGCCCAAAACTGGGGTGTGGTGCTATTGGATCATGCGAGTCTGGCAGAGAATCTGCCTGGAGTTTTTATTGGCGCCTATTTGCATGCAGGTGATTAATAAACATAAAACAATTATTCCCTTGCAAACACCCTCGTTGGATTCGGGTTGGAGCGGAACATATGTTTTGCCCGAGGGCAGGGACGGGGGCTGAATCCCCCATTGAGTGAGAGATACAAGGGGTTGCATCAGGAGCCAAGAGAGCAGCAACCTCTAGGAATGAATAAATACAGACCTTTATTGCAAAGCAGAAGAACAAAAGAATTGGCCTACGATGAGATTGGGCTCTGGTCTGTAATGAAGTAGATTCTTTTTGAGGACTTTCCAAGAATGTACACTTTTTAAGGGAAGGTGTAGTACTTTTTCAGTGTAACTTTGGATTGTTTTAAAAGGTCTACAGTACTGATCTTTAAATTTGGAAACATTCAAATTTAATTTTTGACAGTAGTATGTGGAATCTGTTAAAAAAATACCTGTTTAAAGTTTCCCATTTGCATTACTTAAGGAGAAGAAAACTTCTTACTTGCTTCAAGTTTAGCCCTTAAGCTTTCGAAAACCATATTTTGTTTAGAATCCAGGAATCCCTTTTGGAAAGGATTCACCTTTCCATTTGAAAAGCATCTGTATTCATCACAACAGGCCTCTGCAAGCAAGTACTGCTTTCTACTAATAAGTTTTTTTTGTTCTTTGTATTATAAAAAAAAAAAAATGTTGTAAACCAAGGTAGCGTGTTCCTAGGGCACTGCAGCCACAGCAAGCTGTTCTGCTTTGCTTTGGCTGGTAATGCTGACCATATGTTGTACTACCAAAGCCTCAGGGCCTAAAGAGTTAACAAGGCACTTTTTCTCGTGCTAGGTTTCCTGTTTAAAGAGGGACTCTTCCTGAGCCCTGTGCCTGTAGCAGATCATTGCCCCAACTCATCTCTTCGAGGGCTTGGAGTTTGCTCGAAGATTGGTTTACAAGGGAGCAGAGCCTCCGTGCCTGCGGCCACATTATGTGGGCAGTGCTGTGCTGAAAGAAGTATGTGAGTGTAGTGCAGTGCTTGTAGGTCATTTTCTTGGCGTTTCATTACACCTTTTCGTGGAAGAAAATCTGCATCTGTAGACCTTCATGCGTACCAGAAACATTGGCACAGAGGGATCATCAGTACTCGGGCAGCTGGCTGGCGTAATTGTGCTTAGCACAAGTTTGCAATGTCACCAAGACAGTTCTGCTGTCCTAAAAGTGACTAGATGGCTAGGAGTCGTCCGGAGTGATGAAGATTCTCCCTACGTGCGATGGCAAGTGACAGCCGAGCGCAGACATACAATTAAAAATTGAAATGGCTGAAAGGTAGAAACTACCTCCCCCATTGCTGTGTTCGGCCTTTGTGTGGAAGTGCTGGTGGGGAGAGTGCCCCAAGCTGATCACCTACATGTTTCCCCAGGATTTCTCCAGTCCAGGAAATCCATGACCCCGATCAGTTAAACAAGCCAGGAGAGGCTTCAGCCACGGGCAGGTGAAATGCCGTGGGCAGGGGTGGCTTCTTCTGCGTGAACCTGAGGGCTCTCAGCGGGTGTGCTTGGAGAAATTAGTGAGCTCACGTAGAGACTGCGCAGCAACAGAATAATCAAAGATACAGAAATAAAGCACATTTGGAGCAGTCTTATACAGTATTCTTGGCAGCCTCTGAGTTCATGGTGAGGTGATGAAACAGTCACTGGCAGAAACTGCAACAAACTGGAGCTGTCACTTTTCAGAGTAAAGATGTAGGCGCAGAGGGGAGGGATCAGGCTACACTCCCCCACGGAGGCGTTTTCGTTTGCTTTTGTCTCTGGTTTTGACAGTAGGTTCCTACAAGAAGTATTAGCCGATGCCAGGGCTGACAGCGTGGATTACGTTCACAGTGCTTAGGATTTGGTTGATTCCATTTTCCAATCTGAAGCAGGGACGTAAAATTCTACATGAGATAGCTTGGCATCTAAGGAAGGGAAAACCTCTAGCTGCTACCTGTGAAGCACTGTACTTACTGTGTCTGTAAAGAAAAATACATTTATCCTACTCATAAGAAGCTTATCCTTCAAGCCATTTTTAATTCTCTTTCTTTAAAGGTTTAACCTTATACAGAGTTTCCGTGTGCTATTATCAGTCTGCCATCAACAGTAATTAAGGGCAGGAAATTTTCATTCGAGCACTGATCAAACTAAACAGACAAGTTGTTTTAACAGATTTTAAAAAGCAAAATGGAAATGATGGAATTAAAGCATGCAACTTCTCTTTTTTTCCATGTTCTTGACTGTGTTGGTCTGAGCCTCTGTGCACTCCTGACTTGCTGAGGACTATGTTAAAAATAAGTTAGTTGTCTTGAAAATGTAAAGTGACAGTTTAAGCGTTTTGTTTCTGTGCTAATGTGCAATTAGGTGGTTATCCAATAACCTTATTCATGTAGTCTAACTCAAGACAGCTGTGGAAGGAATAGAGAAGACCCTTTGCTGTTGCAGAATGGTGAAAGGGGAAAGGATGCTTAAAAGGATCTGTTTCGGAACTGCCAGTATGTTCTTTTTCCCCATGTAATAAAGTAAAGCATTAAAGGTCAGCAAGATCTGTGAAAAACTAAATTCTGCTGATCAAATCTATAGAGGGGTGAAACTAAAGTGTAGATAGATCTGAATAGCAGCAAGTGCAGTATAAGTTTGGATCTATAAATTAACTCCAAGTCAACTGTACAAGGTGGGGCCAACCTAATAACCCACTCGTCTGAAATGGTGACTTGGCGAAGTGTGTTTAGATTTGGGCAAAGTACCTCTTGCTTAGTAGCGGCTTCCTTGACGTCGTCAAATATTTCTAGTGTTTGTGCACAAACATGAAAATAGTGCATCTCCTTTAATTTACAGATGACAAAGCAGGCTCCATCATATTTTGTGTCAGTATTTTGAGGATTATTGAGTGCCCTGCGATAGTACCACCACAATGGCTGTGGGCTTAAGTGATGCTTGATCTCCTCTTCCTAAATGTTGCACTTGAAATGCAAGAGATGCCATTGCCCTGCGACCGGAGCTTTTGGTCTGTGAGGAAAACCTGTGCATCTCACAAGCCTCTTCCATTCAGCAGAGGGCAGTGATCTTGCGTGCATACCGCCGCCTCCTTACGAACTCGTTTGGCCTCTTCATCTCTGTGCAGGTGGTCTGATGGTCACAGAAACTCAACGTTACGGAGAACGCGTTAATGCCTTGTCCAGCAGTGACAGATAGGATGTACAAGATTGTTTCTTCCCTTGGAAGAGGCATGCTTTATTTGTCACAAGCGTCAGGCCGTTGTCCCATGAAACAGATAATCATCCATGTTTCCACAAGTGAAGGCTAAGAGAGCTAGTGACTTGCCAAAGCCATCAACGAGTAGCTGGAATCCATCCTCTACTAGTTAGTCCAAGCACTAATGAGCAGAAAGGTAAAGCTAAAGTACTTTTTTTTTTTTTTTTTAAGGTAATACCATTCTCCCTTGCAAAATTGTTCTTGATGTTTACTAGTATGTGCTTGAACTGAGGACGCTCACAGTATTTTATCAGCAGCAGTGTGCTGGGAAGGAAAAGCTACAGCACCCTGTGATGGTATTTTCAAAGAATTTTCTGTGATCCCACAGCACAAAAAATTTGCTTAAGGAAAAAAAAAATCAGGAAAAGTCTGAAATGGCTGTTTTGGAATGTGGAACACTGTAACATGCTTATTTGCTTATACCCAATAAACATGTAGTGTGCTGAGGCCATGGCTGAAAGATGTCATTATGGTCCTGGGTTGAGCAGAAAATGCACTTGTCTGTATGGTAAAATGTCTACAGTTGGCGTACATGGGAATCAGAAGCTTTAAAGTACATAACCAGAGTCCGACATCTGGGAATTGGGAAGACATTTCCTAAGCTGTCGGATCATTCTGTGGTTTTCTTTTTTGGAACAACAGTTTCTTGAATCTCTGAAACTTCTTTTACTGGACAAGGCCAAGTGCGGGATAGAAAAGCATCTCCAGGGTTTCCTTATTTCTTGGTTTCTCTCATTTAAAGTGATAATGTTCAAACCTGTTTCTCTTTTCATTTTTTTATAATCATCCTTAAAGTCCCGTGGCTCTGAGTGGGCACCTTCAAGAAGAAAACAATTAAAACCGGGTTCTTATTTCGTTTCTCTTACAGTTTTCACTCAACGTGCATGCAAAACCTGTCCAAGTCATCACTTGGGGCTTCAGTCTGGTGCATCTGATATTCCGAGGGTTGTGTATTAGTGTTTACCTTAGTGTTTACTGCCCGTGCTTTGAGACGTCAGGAAGGCTGGTTGTGCGAACACTGCCGGAGGTCAGCTTGCCTTCATCTCAGATGTTTACATAAGGTGGTTAAAGATTTGAGGTTAACCTCTGCCGATGTTTTTAGGAGCTGTAAAGCCATACGTTTTTGGTTTTGGTTTCCGCGTTGGCTCCAAAATTTGTGGAGAACTAAACCAAAAGGTTCTTTATGTTCAAAAGCTGTGAAAAAGCTTATTAACACATGGCATTATTAGAGGGGGGGAAAAAAAAAATCTTTGCCCCAAACTGAACAGAGCCATTTTTCCTCTGAACGTTTTTCTGGCTGAATTACTCCTTAACTCAGCAGATTCAAAGGTGCTATGACAACTTTTTTTAAGAATACTTTAAAACAGGAAAGTGCCTTTATTTTTATCTTTTTGTCAAAGTCTTTGGACTTCACCAGATAGGACCTGTAGTGTAGATTCCCTGAACTGTCCATCTTTCTTCCAAATGCTGTGAAAGATGCTCCGTAGGGTGGACAGGTTTCCCGCCTCTTTTGCCTTGCTCGTTTTCCCGGGGACAGCTGCACGCTTCTCGGTTTGCCTGAAACCTGCTTTTTTTCCCCCTGGTGCACACGTGGCCGTGCCATGGCAGGCGGCGATGCGCTCCCCGTCCCACGCAGGGCTGCAGGTGCGCTTGCTCCCATCTTGGCTCCAGGGACCTGTGCCAGACCCCGTCTTCCTCCCAAAGAGATCCTGAACGGGGCAGAGTCAGAGTTATCTGCGCTAGAAGACCAGTCTGATTTAGCATGCTAATTACCGGGTTCTCCTGGAGGCTCTCTGTGATGACCAAATTAGCAGGAAACTCTAAAAGGTATAATGTGCTCCTGACACATGACAGGGCTGGGGGAGAGGAAATGAAATGAAAATGGGTCAGGAGTGGGAGGCCTGGGCTGCAGCAGCTCCCTGTGGTGCCAGGGTCCATTTAAGAGTCAAAACAGCAGCACATTACAAAGAGGGTGTAGAAAGGCTGTTTTCATTGTCCGAACTGAGCAAACTGGCCTTTCTGCTCGTCTCCTCCTCAGCAGCGCCTGCAGCACCAACATTTGATGTATCACCTTCCTCCTCTGAACGCTCCTCTGCCTTCATTTTCACAATGAACCAACAGGCAGCAAAGGAGAGCAGGGATTCTTAAAGGAGATAATTTTTTATCATTGGAAATAAAATAACAAACGTATAGACTATACCTTTCTCTGAAGCAAAATGTTGAAACTAATTTTAGTTTTTTGTAGTTATGGTGCCAGACTTGAATTATCTGGGTTTGGATCCCAACTTTTCCCCAAAATCCCTATGTATCCCTTTTCAAATTGCTTTCACTCTGTATGTGTCATCTGTTTTCTCTAAGATGCAGGTAACTATTTCCTTTGTAATCTTGTCTACTGAAATAGCGTAAGATGTCTTTGCACAGGACCTGATACAAAGACTTGGTGTCTGATTGCACAACGTGGTATGATTAGAACATAAACGTAACCCTCCCGAAACAGAGAGAGACGCGGATTGCATTGCATTGGATGAAATGCTTTCATGGGAAATGCTCCTTTTTTGAAAATACTTGCTGCATGCTGAGAAGTAAACCTGTTGGAAAAGAAACGTCCCTGGATGACACAATCTATGTGGGAAATACAGGTAAGTCCTCATTTACAATTCCACGTAGTTGTCGGAAACAACAAAGTCTCCAAGGTTCGATGAAGCTCTTGTGAAGTCCAGAATAAAAGCATGCAGTATTTCAGCCACCGACGTTCTGAAGCTCGAGTGAAAACCCCCATGGATCCACTTTGATCAGGTCTGTAACACGGTGTAAGTTTGACTGTGGAAGATCTGGAGTGGCGTATGGAAAGAATGTGATTTACTACTTATAGTACACACTTGAGAATAAATAAATCCCAGGTACCATTGCAGAATCAGCTGAAACGTATCTATTCTGTGAGAAAATAAACAGAAATGTAGAACACATGAAATTTTGTGTGTGGACAGAGGAGGATGGTGGACTGATTATCATGTTTTCTGAGTGCGGGTCATTCAGTCACAGCAAGAAAATGCTGCCTCTTGGGGATTCTTTAGCCAGTTCAAGGCTCTATACAGTGGAAAAACTCGAGGGGAACCCAAGGCGCTTCTGCACGGACAGAGCCGTCATCAGGTGAGAAGTCTGCAGCATCCAGACACATCCTGACGTGGTGCAGAACTTCTTGACTTGGAGCAATGGCTTGATCTTTCTCTGAACCCATTTCACACCCCTAAAAAAGCTGAGTTGTCTCCATTCAACAAATCTTCTTTGGCTATAACCTTTGCTACTAAAATGGAACTAACCTTATGGGAAATACTTCTGAATTTCAGCATACAATTTTAGCCTTTTCTCTGCTGAAAAGCATCAAATGAGAAGCATCTGAAGGTGTCAGGATAAAAACATACAAAGGAGCCATCCAGAATAACACTGGCATCATTTTTGCTGCCTGCCTGCCTCAAAGGTTAGTGGGGTGCTTCAGCACTGCGATTAGGGGGTCAAAGCTTGGGTGTACATTCAATGTCTGGAATTATTATTGCTATCTATGGTATCCTATCGAAAATGCCGTGATGCTCAGGTGGCTCCAGTGGGAATTCTTTGCAGTATAAAGGAGGTCAGGCAGGAAGACCAAAATGACACCTTCTGATTCGGTGTAATGACTGGGTTTAGACTGTCTCTCCCAAAGTCTGTTAGGGGAATTCAGGCTACAGCCGTATGCCGCGCATGACGCTGTGTTACCTGGCTGCGCTGCTAAAGCAATACTCTGACACAAGCGTGTTGTCACCTTTGCAAATAACATTTGTTTTACTGCCTGATTTGAAAATGGTTTTGGTGTTTTGATTCAGTTGCACTAACAGGAAAAACTTCCTTTGCTCACTGATGGAGTGGCTCCTCGGATTCTCCATGTAAAGTTTGGAATTTAATGAACTCTCATATATGGAAGAATGCCTTAACTACAGGTCAGCAAAGTCTATTTATTGTGTTGTTTTAGTAGGGAGGGCTGTTATTACCCCGTTGCTTTCAAGGTAGCCTGCTTAAAGGTAATTATTTAGTCTATCCAAAGCCATGCAGAATGCCAGCGCAACCTCGGCTCCTCTGCATTAACCATACAGTAGAGAGTCACAGTCAGCGTTAACCCCGGGTTACCCTTGGGATAGCTGGCAGTTAGGGAATGAAGGGGTTTTGTAATGTCCTTTTTTCTTTCTCACTTGTCAAGGATTGTCATGTGGTTTTCCTGGACTTGTCATTCATTCAAAATTAATTCAAAAAAGATTTTTTCTTTTTTTGCAATTCCCCTTTAGGACTGAAATTCCGGAGTGTTCTATAACAAGCATAGAAACCATGAGCCTGAATCTATTTTTACTCTTTGACACAATCCCGCGTATTTTCCCACGATAATATTTGTAATCAGCGTGGGAATTTATACCAGGCTTGAGCCGTGAATTGTGTAAAATGCCTTTTTTTTTTTTTTTTTTTTTTTTCCCTCCTCTTAGGATGGAAAAGCAAAGGACACATCAGGGGATGGCATTGTTTGACAGAGAGCCGGGAGGGGAACTCCAGTACTAACTCATTGCGGGCAATAATTGGCCTGGTACAGCCTCCGAAAGCTGCGCTCTTTGCGGGCACCGGGCACCTCTGCGGGCCTGCAGAAAGGAAGGTGCCCAGAATTTTGGGAAGTCTCGGTGCTTTTTGAAAGTTGATCCTACATGACGCATCTGTCATCAGTCTTGAGCATCTGCGGCGTCCTGGTCTTTCAGGCACCAGACTGTTCCTCATAAAACATGCAAAAACCTTGCAGTTACCCAAAGAGGAGGATGAGGAGGGAGGTACTCTTCCACCCGACGGACGTGGCAGGTAATTACTGCAGGCATATCCTGATTCTTTGTATTGCTCATCGCTGCTACGTCCAAGAATTCCTTGATATTCAAAGAGCGCCCTAACCAACTCAGGTTTTCATAATATGGTTACATTATGAAATTATATTTCACGCCTGTATATTACAGTGTGCACACACATACCGTCATCATCTATCAGAGTGTAGTTTGCTCTTTGCTGATGCTGTGCACCAGAGCATGTCTGCAAATTGAATTATTTCAGGATAGTTATCCTAAATAACTCCATCTAGGGCCCATGTAGGGAAACCTGTACTGTAGCACAAAAGCGTCTTATTCTCCTTTATGATAATCTATTTTAAACATGGATTATGCTGATGCAGAACAGGGCACTCCTATTTTGGAATAACTTTAAATAGGAATAGTTTTTGTGCTTTCGGCTCACACCCTGCATTATCCAAAATAGCTCTGACGTGTAAACAAACCTCTGATGTGTCTGTAGTATTTCCATTCTGCTCCCTGGCTCCTCCTTCTTCCCTGGCTCTTCCTTCGGGAAGGTCCAGAGCAAAACCAGACCTGCAGAACCTGTCATTTAGATCTTTGCGTTCACAAACTTCATACCAAGGGACGTTTCCAATCCAATTCCTAATTTAAATGCATCCCTAAGCTTTCGAAGGGAGTATTTAGATGCATGTTTCTGACTCTGGGCCATCCCCACAAATTACATTAGTACATAAAATATTTTCTTTCACACTTTTCTAAAAGGGAGATCCATCCGGAAGCCTGTGGTGCTTTTGGGGACTGTTTCATTATTTCTCTGTTATCATCGGCCTGTTCTGCAACCTCCAGAGAAAACCGATGGGTACAACCCTGAGAAAGGTCCAATATAACGAGTGCTGTAGTGACCCACACCCACGTCCCTCTGCCCGGTCTCGAGCTGTGACGAGCAATGGATGTGTAGGGAAGACCGCAAACATGCCCTCCGAAATCACCCCCCTCCCACTGCCTCTAAAGCCATTCCTGCTTCCGCGGAACGCCACGGCTTTTCACTTGTCTTCTGTTCATTTATTTAAACCTGCTTCCTGACTCTTTCGTTTGGCGTCCTGCCTCTACTGTTAGTGTCATCGGTCCCTGTCTGTGTTCTTTTATACCGTTGTTTTCCACGCCTCTGTCGTATACTGCTCGTGTCCTTACGAGTGGTGCAGCTCTGACCCCTTGGTCCCTCCTCGCTCAGAAGTCAGTTCCCACCCGAGATCTCCCTGGCTGCTTTTCTCCCGTGGCTTTACCCGTTGGGCCGGCCAGATCTGCACTCAAGATAGAGCAATACCGTACAAGCGCATGTGTGTCGTGCAGTATAATCTGCGTCCTGGTTTGATAATCCTTTTCTAACAGTTCCCGTCATTTTGTTTGGATTTCCAACCTCCGGTGAGTAGGAGGTGGCTGTTCTCAGAGTCCTATCCCTAATGCCACGAACACAGCAGCTAATTTAGAGCGCTTCGTTGCGTATAGATTAGTAGGGTTATTTTAACTGCTAATTTATCACTCGTTGTCTTGATACCTTGAGGTCCTTGTGCAGCTCTTCACAGGCAGGTTTAGATTTGACTGTCCTGAGTAGTAGTTCTGAGGCACCTGCAAACACATCATTGCACTGTTCCTCGCTGGCGTTAGCGGAGGCACCGGCCGGGCTGCGACGCCTCGCGAGATCAGGGCACTAACGCCCGCGCCTGTCATCCCGTGAGCGCGCAGTTTGTGACGGCACAGAGCAGTCCAACATCAGCCGTGAAGTGGGAGGATGTTGTTTCTTAAATCTATATAATGTTTCAAGATACAACCACAGAGGCGGAAGGATCTTTGGTCACAAAGACGATGGAGGTGCTTTCTTCAAATAAAAAGAGGTTTATTAAGATAATGAGAATGACATCGTGGTGTGGGTGTTGTACATCTATTGCAGCATTAAGAGAAACAACAGCAAGTACAAAATCCTGCAGAACTTCTATAGTCATTATCATCACAGCCTATCTCGTCCATGCTACAGTTTTGTGTATCCAAAACTTCATTCCCATTTCTAATGGCAGAAAATCCAAAGACTTTCATCTTTCAAAAAAAAAACCAACCCCAAACAAACAAACAAAAGGCAAAACAAAAAACCCAACTCAATTTGATATAAATAACTTGCACTGGACATTTTAAAACTTTCAGATTTTAATTACACATAAATAAATATATACAGATTTAGAACAGTTCAGTTTGGCCTGGTTCAAGTTCTGCTCCTTGTGCTTTATTAATTATTATTAATTTTAGAAACTTATGTGCTGTTATCTGTAGTTTGTGGAGTTTTAATTAGTCCTGGGTTTAACTTAACCTGCTTTAACCCCAGCTGTGACCGTCGCAGTGGGGACTGCTCTCCTCGGTGGGTTCCGTGGGCTGTGCGGTTGGTTCCTCCCCTCGTGGTACGGCTCCGGACTCCTCAGCCCCGGGGAGAATCCACCTCGAGGCTCAGTCTGAAAACTGTAAACGAAGTCTGAAACTGCTTTGAATCCAAAGCAGTTCCGATGGCAATTTTCTCTTGGCTTGGCTTTAGGACTGGGCTGTAGGTGGGGAAACGGGAAGGTTTCCTGGGTGTTTGCCTGTCAAAACCAGCTGATAAATCCAGGTAGAGCCAGCGATCCAACGCCCTGCCCTCTGCTGCACATGCCCCTGCTTCTCGCCTTGATGAGGTTTTTGCTCTTTCTTCTCAGTTTTTCCGTTGGAACAAATTCCTGGAGCGTGTCAGGATTTCACTCTGGGTTTTTAAAAAACAAAATATAATTGCACATGACTTGGCTTCCTGCATCCACGATTTAAAAAAAAAAAAAAAAAAAGGAAAAGTAAAACCCAAAAGCCGTTAACCTGGCTTATTTTCTCAACTTCACTACGTCCATTAGTGTTGTTTTCTTCTTAAATTCTTTAAATCTTCTTTTTCGTCTTTTCTTTGTTCGCTTTATGAGTTTCATCCCAAGTTCAGACATAGCAGTTCCGAAAACAGTGCACTGGATCATCTTTCCCCCCCCGGCGCTATCTATCGTGACTGGGGCAAGCTCCCCCCGGGGAGAAGGAGGGAGACGGCACGTTATTTCCGATGCTTCACTTCTTTTTCTGATGCTTTGGAGTCTCCGGCCGTGTGCCCGTTCCCTGTGCTGTTCATGAACATTTTATCCAGCCCCTTAAGGGACTCCACCAGGTAGTTCTGGAAGGCTGTGAGCGCCGCGCAGATGGCCGGGCCCCCAAAGCCGTGGGTTATCAAGCTGAAATGAGTCAAACAGCTCTGGACACCGGGCTCTAGGATGAGCGAGGGGCGGCTGTTCCCCAGCGGTGAGCGATCCTGCGCTATCAAGTCTGCAAACTCTTTACAAATTTGCCTGAAAGAGAGAAGTTTGTGTCACTGTGAGCGCTGTTGGAAAGCCGCAGGGCCGTAGGTGTGTTTGGGGTCTCTTTTCCCACTCTCTGCCCGAGTAGCGCTCTCCCCTCCGGGAGTTTTTGGCTCCAGCCCTGGGAAAGCCCCTGGGTGCAGAGTCGGAGCCGGTGCAGCTGCTGCTGCTTCGAAGGGGCACATCTGGCTGTGCCGAAATGCTCCCTGGGGTTAGGGTACCCTCTCCCGCCACGGAGCAAGCCCTTCCATCCATGCTGACTGTTGCCCTTGCTGCGCACCTTTCAGGTCTGCGTGCAGCGCACGAGGCCATCTCTTCCCTGCAGAAGAGGATGCTTTCGGCGCTAACGCTGCCCTTCCGGGCTGCAGGTACCTAACGCAGCGGTGGCTGGTTGCCATCTGTACTCACTTGGTAGCCAGCAGCATGTTTTTCCTGGTGTGGAGCTCCGTGGGGTCGGAGTGCTGTCGGCACAGGTACTCTGCCGCCGCCTTGGCTGGGAACTCCGTCTCACACACGTACCCAAAATCCCGAGCCAGGTGGACGGCTTCACCTACGAGCAGGACAGATTAACAAACTGTGTCAATGCCCGCATGAATCATAGAATCACTGAATGGTTTGGCTTGGAAGGGACCTTGAAGATCACGTAGTTCCACCCCCCTACCCTGGGCAGGGACACCTCCCCCCCAGCCCAGGTTGCTCCAAGCCCCGTCCAACCTGGCCTTGAACACCTCCAGGGATGGGGCAGCCACAGCTTCTCGGGGCAACCTGCGCCAGGGGCTCACCGCCCTCAGAGTAAACAATTTCTTCCTGATATCTAATCTAAATCTCTCCTCTTCCAGTTTAAAGCCATTCCCCCTCACCTTATCACTCCATGCCCTTGTAACAAGTCCCTCCCCAGCTCTCCTGGAGCCCCTTTAGGCACTGGAAGGGGCTCTGAGGTCTCCCCGGAGCCTTCTCTTCTCCAGGCTGACCCCCCCCAACTCTCCCAGCCTGTCCTCCCAGCAGAGGGGCTCCAGCCCTCGCAGCATCTCCGGGGCCTCCTCTGGCCCCGCTCCAACAGGTGAAAGTGGAGCACTTTCTGTAGCAGCTTCAGCCATCTCACTGAGGTGCCTTATTTCTGCCGGGACTGGAGCACTTTCCTTTCTCAGTTGCCACCCAGGAGCTCTCTCCACCTTTGGCTCTTGGTGTAGAGACACCACTGTGAGTTTCATATGCTCATGTGTAAGACAATTAGTCCACGTGGCTCCAAATGAACCGTTGCCAACTCTAAACAGAAGCTGGTTCTTTCCTTTGCTGGCTTTTAAAAAAGCATCAAGATGGTGCTGGAGTTAGAGCAGGATGAGATGTGACTCTCTGGGCTGCTCCTCCAAGAGGAAGAACAACAGAGGCGTTTCTCACTTGGGAGCTCCCCTTGCTGCATCTTTCTCTCCCCCCTCCCAAAATTTCCTGCTTGGCCTCTCCAAATTGAGCAGAGATTTAAACAGGGGCTGGAGAGTGAAAGAGCGACCTCAGCCCCGCGACCGCTGGGCAAAATGGGGATGTGAGAAACGGGCAGAAGGAAGGGGGTTACATCCTCCCGCAGTGCGCAGGGGCCCTCGGGCTGGACGCGCAGGCAGCGTATCCATCACCCCGTGGAAATGCCCACCCATTGGTGGAATTGATCCATCTCCAGGCGTCCCCGTGGAAATAATCAGAGCTGATGGCAATTGATCATGCCCAGCTCCCGAAATCCCGGCCGGGCAGGCAGAGCTAATTTGACTTGCTCCCCTGCTGCTCATACGAATTAGACCATCCATCCTAATAGCATTAACCTAGATCCCATCGCAGTCTCCCCAGCTCCCGGAGCTCAGGCTGGGAAGCCACGTTACGGGGAAAGTGCCTGTGCTTCCCCTATAACGACAGTACTTTCCACTTTATCTCCTCCTCCAAAGAAAGAGCACATAAGGTAAACCTAGAGAATTGGAATTGCAGTTGTCTGCAAGTTAAAAAACAAGCAGAAAGTAATAGCTGCTGAAAAACAGTTATTGTGGCAATAAAAAAGGGCTGTGTGACCCACGGCGAGAGCCAATGCCGGAGCTGGGATTTATGTCTTCCATGAGCGTGTGTGAGTGGTTACACAGCTGAATGCTTTAAGGGCGACTTGGACGCAGCCTCCGAGAGGGTTCGGCAGAGGGGAGAAGGTGTCCGGCTTTTGAGAGCGGTGTCAGAGCCCGGGGGAGGAGAGGCTGGAGCAGAGCGCTCGTGGGGCAGGAGGCCACGGCAGGCGGAGGGGCCACAGGAGCCTGTCTGAACGCACACCTCCTTCTGAGAGCTCACGGTGTTTCTGAAGTTGAAGGATAGCCCTGTTGCTCCCCGGCGTCCCGGCTGGAGCTACTCCCACGGAGCGGGCGCCTGGGGGAGGGCGCCCAAAGGGAGCCGCGTTTCTACCTGCAGCCCTCGCAGTGCTCCCTGCGTCCTCCCGGCACCCGTTCCCCCCCATCCCTATGGATGGCTCTGGGTCAGTGAAAGAAAAAGCCTATCATTAGCACTCAAAAAAACACCCTTTTTTTTTTTTTTTTTAAATGAACAGACATTGCAAAGGCAGAGGGGAGAAAACAAATTAAGCCAAGACAGCAAATGTCCGAGAAAGAGGGTGCCTGGGGCATAGGGGCCTGAGCCGGCTTCTGCGTGCTGAGTAACGACAATGCAATAGCACCTTCCTCTGGGTGAAACGTCTCCCGGTACCATAACACTTACGTGCAGGAGGAAATTATATCCATCAGGCACCCATGGCACCACTCTTATTTACTACGAGCTGGTAAGCAGTAACCAAAACATCAGCAACCACCTGAAATCAAAATGTACTTTTCTTCCTTCCTTTCTTTCTTTCATTCTTTTCTTTTAATGGAAATCAGCCTTTCATTCAGCACGAACCAACTGCCCTCAGTAACAACCTCCGCCTAATGAAGCGGGTCATTTAATTTGCTGGCAACAATGGAGATGATTTTCTATTCAGAAACTGCAGGCAGCTGCCTCCAACACGCTGGGTGCTAACACAATGGATTCCAAAGCTGGAAGGGAGTCGGAGCTGTCATTGCATTTGTTTGCGTCCCGTGTCCTTTTCTCCCAAGATGCAGTGGCGACATCATCATTTCCATAGCGCAGAAAGTAGGAGGGCAGCAAATAAACCAGCGGCTTTCAGCAGGGGCAGCTCACGCGGCGGCGCAGGTCGCACGTTGCCTGCCGAGGCTGCGCTGCCCGCAGCACGTTTTCCAGAGTCAGCCCTTACCGCCGTGCTCCGAGGGATGCTACTGCGAACTCCACCTCCACCTGCAACACCTCAGAGCTGTGCGGCCTCTCCTCGATGTCTCACTTGTCCCCTGCTGTCCCAGGGGAGGAGGGCAGATACGGGGCATCTCCTTCTTACCGGAGACAGGACACGGACCGGAGTGTGGTGCTGGAGCCTCCGCAGAAGAGGTCGACGCTGCTCGAGGGCGGCACCGTCGGCAGCACCCGGGTTGTGTCCTCAGTGAGCGCACAGCGCTACAGAACAGCTGCTAAATTCTTGGCAGCTTTATTCAAGCTTTTTACGTGTTTGGTTTCTGTGCACCTGACTAAGCACTATTAGAACTGGTTCACAGCGTGAACGGTACATTTCGATACAGCCGGAAGGAAACTCGCGGCCCCGGTCAGCTGTGGATGCCTCTGCCCCGTGGGCTATGACTGGTCCGACAGAAATGTCTGAGTTTCGGAAGACAGACGTGCTTGAATCAGCATGGAGACTTACACGGGGATATTCCCAGTCCCAGTCGGTGGTGACCGCTGCATACTTTGTTCTAAGTGTTCTCGTTTGTGGAAAGCTGCAAATGAAGGGTATTGAAGTTTCGGCACTCCCATCCTCCGCGGGAGCGGAGAAGGACTCTTACCTTCCACCAGGGATGTCAGCAGGGTGACGTTGGCAGCTTTGCGCCTTCCTGCGGGTAGATTTAGTCCGATTTTCTCTAACCTTTCCCTTAAACACCGACCCCCGTTTTTTGATTTGGCTCTGAGAAGAGAAAACAAGGAGGGGAAAAAATTATAATGTAATTAATGTTAAAATAACTATAAATAATCCCAGTTTAAGCTTTCAGGTTTGAAGGGGAAGAAGAAAAAGCAACAAAAACGCTATTCCCCAATACCCACACACCAGAATTTCTCATCTCCGTTAACCTGAGAGGTAAGAGCTGGTGCTGCACACAAAGCTTGCTTTGGCGTTTCCCCCAGCGCGCAGCCCAGCCCTGCCTCCTTGGGCTGTCCCAGGGCTCTCCGGAGCAGCCTACCTGCGGAGGACTCCTCCGAGGAGAGAGGCGTTGAGACACTCGGGGGGCGAGAGCCTTCTCTGCACCTCCCCGACGGTCACCTTGTACTTGGAGGTGGAGCTGAGAAGAGAGAGGCGGCCAGGCACGGAGCAGAAGACCTCGTTGGGATTCGTCACCCCTCCGATCAGGCCATCTTTGTTCATCGACAGGGTGGAAATGGTGGTGCCGTTGGCCTTCGAGGGGATGGGCACTGGGAGACAAGGAAGGGAGAGAGGAGACGGTGGCTGAGAGAGTCCAGAGCCGGGGACGCCGCGTGGTGACTCTCCTGCAGCTTCCTGGCCCGAGCACCCGCGCATCGCCATCCGCAGACGGCAGCATGGCTGGGGGGGATGTCTCAGTTAGTTTCATATTTTCCTCAATAAAAGAAGGGAGGTGAGGTGATGAAACTAAACTAAAGAAAGTTTAAAAANCTGCTCTGGCCTGCTTTCCCACGCCTGCCAGCTCCGCTGTAATTAAACCCAAGGTTTTGGGCTGGTCTCCCGGAAGGCTAAGGACCGGCCGCAGCATCGCTGCCTGGACCTGTGACCAGCCTCCCCTCCCTGTCTCCTCCGGGCTCCCCGTGGAGGTGGGGTGGCCGGCCGAAGCGCTGGCTGCCGTCCTTCTCCCGGCTTCGGGACGGGATCGCAGCTGCAGCCCGGCTCTGCCCGGGCACACGGCTGCGTCCCGCCGCACGGGACCGACAGGGCTGAGCCACCACCCCGGTGGTAAATCCCGGGCGATGCTGGGCTGGCCCAGAGCCGGGTTTGCCAGTGTGAGCCCACAGGAACCCGGGGAAAGGGTTTCTTTGACTTCAGCTTTGGGATTAGCCCCACAACAAGCCGCAGCCCTGAACTTTCATCATCCCTGGCTTAAAGGAAGCTTGAGAAGATCAAACCCAATTAATCCAGCACAGACTTCCTTTGACTTAATGGGCAAAAGTCAGTTAACACAAGAGGTTAGACAGGCAATGGTGAGTGCAGCGTCGCACCGGGCCCATGGCGGCACGGCCGGGGCAAGGTGGGCACGGTTTTCCCATACGTCATTCCTAAGAAACGTTCTTAGGCGCAGTAAAGGTTTATAGGTTAAAACTGTGGCTGAAACCTGTGCCAAATCTCTTTGGCTTTTACGTTCTGAAATTAACGACCAATTTAACCCTGGAAAAAAAAAAAAAACAAAACACAAAAACGGGTTTTGAAGGAATCCAAAGAGGACTGCAAATGCCATCGCTCCAGAGCATTTCAGCCCTGGCATTCCTTGTGGTTTCTCGGTAATGGCTGTTCCACAATGCATGTTCAGATGGTTCCTGCAAGTAACGCAGCACCAAATACCAGGGCGAGATGCAGGTTTTATAAAGGAAATACACATGCCCAAAATGAAAAAGAAAACCCCAAAATTAATTGGGGAGGGTACATAGACTGGACCTATTAGGGGGTGCTTACAATCAGCACGTTGTAAATGCAGCTCAACAACTTGTTAGTGTGGCAATAAAAAAGTAGCACATGTTACATAAAAATGGCCAATGTTTTAAGACTAGAGGATGAATGGAAAGGAGAGAAGGTACATTAAGTTTCCTCTCAGCATGAAACTTGGACAAAGTGAGTGGACTGAAGGGCAACATGCACTGGTGCCCTGCTGGGGTCAGCCCCGCCGGTGTTGGCGTTTGCCACGGCTGTAGCAGGTTGAGGACCTGTTCAGGGAAGAACATACATGGGAACATCACCATGAGACGTAGGAAACCAGAGCTATTTCCAGGAAGCAGCAACTTCAAAGCTTTCTTCCACACTCCCAGAACAGGTTATATTTGTCTCTAGGGGACACCCTTAAAATAAAAAGTCAGAGCGTGTTTTACAAACATCCATGCATTGCTGCCAAGGCGTGTGTCACTTCAGGTCCAGGTACCCCGCGGACGTGGGTTCTGCTGCAGCGAGGGCCACCCCCAAACCCCTGCAGAGCTGGTGTTGCTTGTAGTATCAAACACTCTCTCTGTCCACAAAGAGCTCTGCGTAGTTTATATACTTATATATATTTGTGCGTGCCTGAAACCATGCGGTGGCGTGCATTCAAGCCGCATGCGTGGCCGGGGACCTGCATACGCACGGGGGACCGAGCAGCCATGCGGGAGCGAGGGGAATCGTGCCTCACCACACGTGTCCGTGAAACGTGGCATCTCGGGAGGAGGCAAACCCAGCTGGCACCGGCGTGAGTTAACACCGGAGCCTATGGAAAACCGGGCTGGAGATGGGTCTGACAGAGCCTCCGGCAGCGTGCGGGGAGGGGACGGGCAGGACAGGGCGGTGGGAGGGCGCGGATGGATGCTGATGCACAGCAGGATGACATGGACACACCACGACACTTTTGAAACACGTACTGGCGTTTTTAGGAATGATCCTACTGTCGGAAACAAATCCGCTGAAGAGCTGTAACCCAGAGCCCACCGCTGCGGAGGTTAATGCCCAGAGCAGGCGGGTCAGCCCTGCTCCGTGCCACGAACAAACCATGCAGGCACCGGCACCGGGCACCCCTCACAGAACGTGGGTATTGGCATCGCTCCGCCGGGGCCAGAGCTCCGCCACATTCGGCACGTGCAGGCACGGGACGGGGCCGGCCGTGTCGCGGAGAGCTGCACGCTCAGCCGCGGGACAGAGGGGATGCGAGGGGAGGAACAGGCCGGGTGGGTGGCCCAGCGTCAGGCAGGGGGGAGCGGCAGCGCTGGACACTGAGCCGGTCTCTTGAGTCCTGTAACAGTGCTTCATCCATCAGACGGCGTTGCCTCCACACAACAAGAATAAACATAGCCACATTCGCCATTAATTATTAATTATTGTTATTTGGCCTCACCTGCTGCTGTTTGCCTGGTCTGATCTGCAGCTTGTTTGCCCATAAACATGCTGCAGGAGGGAGACAAGCTACCATTAAAGCCTGACAGCTTTGTTTCCTTGGCTTTGGGGGAACCAAAATTGTCTCTTGTCATCTGAGTAAACCAAAAGTCCCCCTCGATCTTCAGTTGCTGCTTTCCTGTTCCCGCAAGCAGCAGGTGATCGGAGCACCTGAGCCAGCCTGCAGACAAGAAGGAAGCATGAGACCGTTGCGGGCCGGCACGGCGCGCAGCCGACAGCCCAACGCCCCGGCGCACCGGCACGCCGACCCCCTGCGCCCGCTGCCGCCGCCGGCAGGAGCCACGGGACCCTTCCAAACCAAGACGGCTGCATGCAGGCGCCCGGCCCCGCCGGGAAGCGCTACGTGCTGCTTCGCGCAGCCTCGCGTCGAGGGTTCACCCGAGCTACGGGGCAGAGAAATGAACCGCCGGAGCAGAGACGGAGTTTTCGCCACGAGGCGCTGAATAGCCGCAAGGCGAGCGGGAGGCACTCGGTGCCGCCGTGCCCGAGCCGAGGAGCGGCCTGGCACGGCACAGACCTGAGCCCCACGCGGAGCTTTGCAACTGGGAATAGAAATGTCACATCGGTGTCTCTGCACAGGTCACCCCTTCGGAGGTTTCCTGCGTTCGGCCACAGGAGATACGTGTCCTCGGCACCGGGGCAGGGCAGCACCTTTCCCTCGATGAGCCGGCTCTCGCCCTGCTCATCCCCACGGTGGCGGCTTGGGCAGGCTCAGCCCCCACTCGTGACCGTGCAGGATGGGGTTTTCAGCAGAAACACGCCCCAGAGATGCTCGTTCATACAGTGACGGACCGACCCATCACTCAGGCTGCCGAGGAAAGGGTTAGCTGCCAGAGCCCAAACCAAGGGGGTGCCCAGGTGCTTGGCCCCCTCCCTCCACCCCACCTGATGAGTGGGACAGGGCTCAGCTGGGTCCCCCCACCCCACCCCAGGAAGCTATAAAGGGCAGGACACAAGCTGAGTTTCCCTCTGCAGGGCTGCGTTTGGGTCGATTCAGCCGAAGAAAGGAAAAGAAGGGCAGACTGGACTGTTAGCAACTGCTCACAAAACTCCTGGCGAGCGTAAGGTCTCTCTCTCTTATGCCCATCTTTGCTATCTGCTCTTATTATTATTTCCGAATTGTCACTGTGTGAGCTCTGCAAGCCGTGTGATAGGTGGGGGAATGGAGGCTGAGCTGGGGAGCCTGCGGCAGCGCTGGGGAAAGGCTGGTCCCAAAAGCCGAGAGCTGCAGCCGGAGCCACTGGTGCTGGTGGCCTCTGGTCAGGAGCCTTCGTGGCAAAGGCACCCCTGAATCAGGGGGACAAAACAGCGAAGAGCTGTGCTGTGCTACTTGCTGACTTTTTTAAGCAAGAAGTGCTGTAAGTGTGGGGCGCTTTGAGAAAATGAGCTGCTCCATGGGTTAGTGTCGCCCGGGGAGCTGGGGATGGCGGGAGAGGGACCAAAGTGCCGGGAATGGTCCTGGACGGATGAGTTACTGGAGACAGTGTAGATGTGCCCACATGGGGGAAAGCTAAAGCTTAAAAAAAAAAAAAATAAACAAACCTTAGTCTGCTCCCTGCAACCCCTCGGTCACTGAGGCTTGGTTGCCTCACTCTTTCCCCCCAATTTTTTTTTGCTCTTTCCCTTAGTTGCCAGGCGCTCCTGAGAGGCTTTTTCCCCATGGGAGGTTTGCTTAGTTCAGATTAACCCTGCTGCTTCTAACTCGGCAAATCCAGAAGGCTTTGACTGGTGTTGCTGACACTCAGCTCCTCGCGTAGAGGTGAGCTCGGCTGCGGATTTCACAAACTCAAACCCCAGTGAAGCGTTTTGCCCCGGTGAGCCTCCGGTCCTGGGGGTGCTGCCGGACTAGGGACCGGTGGGGCTGGAGTGTTGGAGGGATCTGATTTCAAAGGGAAAACTGATTTTGAAATAAAGTTCTGCTGACAGACCTCGAAGAGCTTCACAGGTTGCTAATCCCCAGCCCAGGGCTGGTACAGGACCGGCCGCTTAAGTCATTAACGCTCTCCCAGCGCCTGTGTGAGCTGGATCGTTATTGCAGCAGGGGAAAATTGAGGCACAGAACAAGTTAAATGATTTACCAAAGATCAGGCATATGGGCATGATCTGAATGCAGGTACTTGGGTCTGTGGGAATGCTTTTGTAAGCGATCCGGGCTTTACAGCACTTCCTGGCACTCGGGCAATAGCTATAGAAAACTGATTAAATATGTCCTCTGCTTTTATAACTCCCAACTTTCTTTTTACTGCTGTGCAACATTTGTCACTGCATCATCTTGTCTCATGATGCTCTGGTATTTCGACGTTAGCTGCTGAGGGTGGCTGCGTGTCAATAACAGGCGTACGATGCCTCACTGAATGAGGGAAGGGAAACCGTCTTCATTTCATCCGTGTAATGTCACAGGAAGCGTTTCCATGAGGCTCAGCATCTCACTGCCGCCTTTAATGTCGCAGGGCAGGTTCCACGTGCAGTACATAAAACATTTCACGAGGGCGTTGAGCAGCAACGCAGAGTGACACAAACTCCCACGGCAGGCGCCTGTGCTGGTGCTACGCAGCAGGTACCCACGGCTTCGTCTTCCCTTTGAACCCGCGAGGCTTGTGATCTCCCATCAGAGGCGCCTTTTTTGTGCCAAGACGGATCTAGTTTGTCTTTTAAACATACCTTGGGTGTAACTGTCAGATGATGAAATTCGTACAACTGTTTGCTGTGGCATGAAAACCTCCGATTCAGAGAGAGAGCGATTTCAGAACAGGTCCTGGTTTCCAAGAGCACCAAAGGCTTCGTGCCTCGACCTTCCTGAGCTGCAGAGCACCCTGCCTGCCTGCAGTTGTCCCCCCGTGTCCTGGGGGGAGCGGGGACCCTGTGGGCCGGGACGGCTCCCTGCTCTGCCGGGGAATCGTTTTATGACACGGGGCAGCTCACCTCCCCGGTTGGGGCTTGACTGTCTCCATCACCAAAATGGAGATGACGATACCTACCTGGGAGGGATGCTGTGATACCCGATTAAAACTTGCCAGGTGATCCCTGGATGAAAGGTTTCTCCAGGCGAGAAGCCCCTGGGTGGTAAATGTAGCCAGAGTTGGTCTAACACCTAACCACGGGATGTGGTGACGCTCCTTGGAGACGCGGACCGGCGTGGAACAGCAATCCCCGTGAACACGAGGTCCTGATACCTCCAGCCGTGCCGTGGGTGCGATGGGACGCCACAGCCCTGTTTCCGTGAGGGCTTTTCAGGAGACACCGGGCAGCAGGCAGAAAGAGAAGAAACACCCCTGAACTGATGAGTTGATGGAGAGATGAACTGGTGCTCAGTTGCGGATCGAGCTGGTGGAGTAAGGAGCTTAGTGCCTTCAAGGTGTCCCAAGACAAAGCATGAAGCTTCTGACACTTTTGTTCTGGTTTGCGGAGGTGGGTCCCTTATTTTTTAACTTTCAGGTACAAAGAAGGAGGAGGAAAAGAAACACGTTCTTCAAAGGCTTTTACCCAGCGAGCTAGAAACCCGCAGAGAATTTCCTGCTCTTCCCTGATCGGTTTTGGCACAGACCGATGCGCAGCCCTGTGCCTCTGCCGTCCTCCGGGCTGACAGTGCTCCGTCCCCGAGCCGCCGTCTCGCTCCCTCTCCCCTTCCCCGTCTGCGTTCACAAACATTTGTGAATGAAACTACCACTGTTTCAAAAGTGAAACAGCCACTTTTACGTGTAAATATTCAGTGCAAAAGGCGCATCTGCAGCCCGGGCTCAGGCTCTGCAGCGTGGGAGCTGCGGGACCGCGGTGCCCGTGCTCGGGGGCTGACTGCGCGCCGTCCGCTTTCGGGGGGTTTCAAAGGAAAAGAGTTTTTGCCTACAAAAAGAAAAAAGGATGAAGTACTGACTTGTTTCCATGTGAGAAATGTGCTACCTGCTTGCAAAATGATTTGTAAGCAGGAAAAATTGTGGTACTTGGAAACCGAATCGCTTATCGTGGTGTTATTTGTTCAGTTCCGTTTCCAGCTGGAGCCCGGGGTGCTGCCAGGGGAAAAACAAGTCCAGAGGGAACATGCAAATCGCTGCCCACCTTACAAGTCTGTTTTCTTCTCTCCTTAGATACGTTACAGGTAAATCTTCCTCCTCAGCAGCGCCAAATCCCTGGATATTGGAGCTTTTGTTGCAACATCTCTTTCAAAAGTGGGAGTGGGCTACAGCTCAGATCGCATTTTAAAGCGGTATCAGTTAATCCTTTTAGGAGACTGCCTGGGACAAAGCAATCTCTCATCTTTAGGCACGGTGCTGTCTCCAGCCACCCCAAAAGCATCTCAGCCCCACCCCGGTCCCTCTCCAGGACCACGCATCGCTCAGCTCGGCCACGTCGGGCATCGCTGCGGATGCAGGGCAGCCCGAAAAATGCCGGCAGGAGGCCCGTGCCGTGCTGCCCTGCAAAGGGGACGCCCGCGCCGCGCAAACCTATTCGGGCTGCTCCTCCCTGCAGCTGCTGGGATTTGCTTCCACGACACTGCAGATCTGGTGACGATGGTCCCGAACACCACCACCACCACCACCACTCCCCCCCGGGCTCTGTTCCCCCCGGGGATGGGGGTCCCGCGGCTCTGCCCCGCGCTGGGCAGGCGGCGCGGGAAGCTCTGCCGGATGGGTGCTTTCGTGTAGCCCCTGATGAAAGGTGCTCCAGGAAGGCGAGGGATTACTCCTCTTTCAGGAAGAGCTTTCGGTGAACTAATCTAACCTTCGTTTGAATGTCTCTGATGTAAATTATAAGCCGAGATACATATATAAAGAAGTATCTGAACGTGGGTGTGAGCCAGAGGCGACTGCTCCTACCATCGCTTTAAAAGCCCTTTTCCACCGAGGAGGTGCTGCGGAGTTCAGCTGCTTCAATTTCCTGGTGTTTCAGCAGAGAGGTATTTATTGATGGTCCGGGGAAGGAGGTCAGTGCCATCAGCTATATTTCAAACCCGCAGTCTGTAATTATCCTTTCTTCCTAGGGGGGATTATACAGGTATTTTCTTTATCTTGAGCGCACAACCCGAACCGAGTCCCCATGTCAAAGAGCCTCTCTAGGAAACGCTGTAATCGGCTCGAAGGCCTTTTCAAATGGAAGGATGGAAAGAATCTTGTTTTTTATCTCTGGCCTTTCCAGATTGTGGAGTCCCGATAGGGAAATGGATCTCGGACCCTCGGAAGAAGAAGGGAGCAGGGATACAACCCGGCAGCCCCAAACCGTTCCCATGAGAAAGCTGATCAGGAGAGGTCCCATGCCTATGCAAAGCTCTCGTACTTAACATTTTGTTTCCCATGCAAATCAATACATTAGGTTACGAACTAAATATTAAGGTGCTGTGTGATATTTATTGCATTTTTCTTTCTGTGCCTTTATTTTACCCAGTGAAGTACCCGCCATGTGTCACCACAGGTGTCTCCTGGGGAGCTTTGGGACGGATCGGTGGGGCAGGAAGGTTCAGCCTTCCCGAGACCCACAGATACGTCTCAGTTATGGACGGTACCTGCTTAGTACATCGTGTCTTAATAGGAATGGCCAACCAATGTAACAACAAAATTTACTCAGACCTCTGCAAAAGCAGCCCGTACCTCTTCAGGACTGGGGAGGGGATTAGTAAGCGGTTTGCAGTTAATAATTTCAGCTACTGCATTTCCCTGCTTTCCCGTTTAGGAATGGCTCTGCCTCAAATGTGCTGCTTGCTCAGAATATTTTGTGAAATTTTCAGAAATTGTTCACAAACAATTTGTTGTGAGTTCCCACGCATTTCCCTGCCGTACTTCATTTTACGGCTTGGGCTGTGCTGTCTGGGGAGCCTCTGGTGCAGCAGCCTGAGCAGTAACCTCAGGAAAAGCAGCAAATGTTAGGAGGGTGTTTTAATCATTAATGAGTGAGACCCAAGTGCTCGAACCTTCACAGGAAACGAATGAAAAAGGATTTGGATTCTGCTTTTGGATGTCAAAGTGTATTTGCAGGTATTTACTGCCCGTGGGTGTTGCTCTTCACTGGAAGAGCCGCTCCGGTACAGCGGCGCCCCGTGTCCCCCCCGAACGCTGCGCTTCTCACTCCCCCCTTTGCGACTTCATCTGAAAAGTCAGTTTAGTGCAGTAGTTCAGATTATTTCATTTCCCTGGATTCAAAATTATTTTTTTCTGAATCTGCAGCAAAGCCCTTTCATATCTGCGTTAGAGAAATGACAACAATTTAAAATTCAGTTGAGTTACGCGCTGCCCTGGTGGACCCGTGCAGCTCTGCCTCTGCTGGTACGGAATTCGTGTGTGTCACAGCACAAAGCACGCAGGTGGCGGGAAGGCAGGAACCCAGGCGGGAGGCTGGGGAGCCCCGGCATTTCAGCCAAAGGAACGGGAAACCCGCGCTGCTCCGTGCTGAGGCGGAGGCAAATTTCTCCTCCGGTGTCATCCCCAGCCCGGTGTGGCCGTGAGCGCTCCCGGACCCGCACATGCTCCTCCGCGCTGCCCTGTAGCATTAACCGTCACAGGTTTATTCATTTAGAGCAGCACAAACTCCCATTATATTTTGGCAACCAGTCTACGGGATCTTTGTGTGTTTAAACAGTATAATCCCTTTTACAGTAACATGCTTGAGAGGTTTTCCCTGTATTCCCTATAGAAGCGCCTGAATTTGTGTGGCTTGGATCTACATAATCTAAAGAGGGAGAACAAAGATGCGGTGTCTTTTGCGAACGGCGGCGGATCCTATGTAAGCCACGGTAATGTTGCTATCAATTTGTTAAAATGTATTTAGATTATTGAAGGGAAAAAGACCCTTCAGCAAAGATTAGACATGAAAAATAATAGGAAAATACTTCTCTTCATATAGAACTCGCCGCCAATCCGCAGAGCACGCGGGAGGGTTTTGCTCTGAGCCTCTGATGGCAGCGATGGAGATCTGCCAGTTCACCTGCCCTTCCGGAGTCACCGGCTCGCCCGGGGATCGCTCTGGGCAGAGGCACCGCTCGCCCACTGTCACAGCGAAAACGCTTTTACTTTTCCTTGCTCGGAAGATGCCCTGGGTTTCTAACGCCTGCGCACGGGCAGGATGTCCGGCAAAGCAGACGTGTTGCCGCCCGGTCAGCACCGTGCCGCGGCCAGGATGGGTGTCCCAGCCCGGGCTGCCAGGGCCACACCGGGAAACCCTCTGTAGCAGCCGGGACCCACCGCGGTACAGCGAGGAGCCTCGGGGAAGGAGTAACATCTGTGTCTTTCTACAGGGAAAGCTCTGACCAGCCACAGAAACAGCGTGGCGAGAAGCCAGCCGGCTGCGCAGGAGCGTGTGGGTGGCAGTGGGGCAGCTCTTGCAGTGTCTACAAACCCTCTGCTGATGTTTCTTCAATGACTGCCCCCGTCTCTTGCTAGTTCGGACCTCGTGCTTGAAGCAACCCTGAATACCCCTGCTCAGCTCCTCCGCGTGCACCACGCCAGCCCCCGCGCTGCAGCCCCGCTTTCCCCGGCGTGTGGGGCCACCTCGGGGCTCCCAGGGAGTCCCGGGGACACGCCATCCCTACACAACCACCTCCCTGGGGACACCACTTGCTCCCTGAGACCTGTCCGACCAGTCCGAAGGGAATAGGGCCTGACCCCATCCCTCGCTCCCTGGCGCCTCGGCACTTGGGTGACTGATGCCAGATAAATGCCTGAGATAGAGGGTGGGGAGACTCGGCCGGACTGGAATCCCAAGCACGCACCGCAGGCGCTGCAGAAGTCGCGATGGCTTTTTTGGGCTGCAAAGGTGAAACTGCTCGCAGCTCCCCTCGTGCCACTCCGGAGCCCCCTGAGTCGCGGGCAGACCGTATTCTGGGATATTTAATTGCAGTGGGTAGTTTGGGCTCACTTCTAGCGATTCTTTTCTCACTCCCTTGGGCTTCTCTGCTCTCTTCCAGCAAGCCCCAGCACTGAACCTCTCTCCAAACCAAAGGCGATACCCAGACACGGCAGAGCTCGCTATGGGATGGGGCGCGGAGATGAGAGCTGAGCATGCAGCAGCGCCTAGCATTATATCCGCATTTGCTAATTAGTTCCTCCATTAAGAATTAAAATAAACAAACAAGTGGAAGGACAGCAAGACTGAGTAATTCCCTAGCATCACACAGGAAAGGGTGGGATGGTTTAGTGGTTAGGGTGCTAGTCTAGGACTTCAGAGAACCTCGTTTAGCCTCTTTGAATAATTAAGACAGATTGCAAATATTTTTTTTTCTGAGATCATGTATCTTGAAATGTTACTAAACAGGGAGGAATGGTCTACGTTTGCCTCTGCTCTGCTGTGGATTTGGTGTGACCCTGGGCTGGAGGCACGTGAGCGAGTCCCTGTGGGTGGGTGCCCCGTGGGACCCCAGTGAGGCATGTGCCTGCTGCGTGGCATCGCCTGCAACGTGAGGGGCTCAGTGCCACCTCCTTCATGGGGACAAGCACGCAGGGTGCTTGTCACCCAGCCAAAGCTGCTCCTGGTGGCCCCACTGCCAACCCACTGGTGGACAAAGCAGCTGCTGTGGGAGTGGTGGTGTGGCACGGCAGTGACTCGCCACCTGGGAGGGTGGGAGCACGTGCTGTGCTCTTCCCCAAAAGCTTTTATGCCTTTACACAGTTTTTCAAATGACGGAGGGAGCACACGGGGACAGCCCTGGTGACCCTTTCACCCACGAGCACGGAGGGCTGCAGCCCTGCCCGCCTAACGACAGGGTCTGCGGCAGCCGAACGCCGCCCAAACCACCGAGCTGCAAAAATGGAAATGAGGAAATGGAGGCAGAGCTGCCCAGAGCCAGCCCAGCGCGTCCACGGTGCCTCGCTCGGAGCTGGCCCGTGGAGGAGCCTCACCTGGCGTCCAGCTCCTGAGGAGACGCACTGTTGGTTTGACTCGCAAGCCACATGCCAAAAAGCAACCCGAGCTGGCTTTTCTGAACCTGCTCTTTAAGAACTGCTCTTCTAACAAAGAAAAAAATTCATTTAAAAACATCTAATTAAACAGTAAGTCATGACAAGGTACATGAAACTTGGAGATAACGCATGCCTGGGAGGCAGCGGGGAGGTTGAGACAAAGCCCAGCGCCTTCACCGGTACCCGCGTGTGTTATCTCACATGAACACACACCTGGTTTTATCCCGGTGCAATTATAGGACATTAAAAATATAATTTTAATGGAGGAATGGTGATCTGGATGCAGTTCAGAGTAAAAACTTTCTTTTAAGTTTCTCTGTTTGATTAGTAGGTGTTCCTGCCGCGCGCGCCTGTGTGTGCGAGGGAGAAGCGCCTGGCTCGGGAGGTGTGACTGTGTTTTGATGAACGCTCTATCTCGTGGTGTGTGCGAGGGCTTGTCTGAACTTTAAAGCCTTTGTGAGCAGCGCTAAGGCAGCAAAGCCGCCAGTCAAGACCCGGCTTGTCCCAGGTGAGCCCCTTTTCCCACTCGGGTGAACTCCCGCACGGATAAAACTGCAGAGGGCCGGGAGGGCTCTGCCAGCAGAGCTCAGCACTCTGCCTCTGGCTGGAGCCCAAGCACCTCCGCCCGTGTCCCTGGACAGTCTTATAAAAGACGTGTCTTCGCAGCCCCGGGTGTTTTAGAGGATGACCTCATTTATTACCTTGCTCGTCACAGGAAATGATGTTTATCTAATCTACCATTCTTTCAGGATTTTTTTTTTTTTCCTGCCGCATCTGGCTTCACGCGGCATTTCTTACAGCTCAATTTCTCTCCGTGCTGAGACGAAGGAGAAACGCCACCGCTGCCCCCACGCCAGCACCCCGCTCCCGCCGGCAGCCCTGCACGCCAAGCCCACGGGGAGGTTTTCCAGCAAAACCTGGAGCTCGCGTGCGGTGGCGAGTGGATCTCAGGATCTCAGTCTTAATCTCCCTCCTCTGCTGCATTCTTTAGTCGTGACAGCTGCTTCTTGCAATATTTCTAAATGTGGGCTCGGAGCACTCCGAGGCACAGCTTTCCGTCCGTCTGTCCAGCATCCCGCCAAACAGGTCCACATTCCTGAGCAGAAACGCTAGCACTGCCACTCCGGAGCAGCTGAAAAGCCTCGGATGGAAATTTAAACAAGTCACAAAAACGAAAGAGAGCGCAGCGGCCGAATGCTGCTGCCTCAGCGCGAAGCCAGGGGAGCCCAGTCCCCACCAGCCATGCAGCGCCCGTGGGCTGCGCACGCCTGGGTGCCAGCGCGAGCCCACGCTGCCTACACCCTGCTCCGTCTGTACTCCGGGCTGTAAAACGCTGCAGCCAAAACACTTGCCCGCGAGCGGGGGCACAGGCCCGCGCGGCTCTCCCGCAGGGCCCTGTCTCGCCCCGGCCCATCGCCGGCAGGACCCCGTGCTGGTCCCGCACCCCGGCGTGCCCCCAGGCTCTGGGCGCCAGGGAAAGAGATTTCTATTTTCGTTTGTAATAAAAAGGCTCTATCAGAAGCTTTTAGCTGATCCTGAAGGGATGTCAAAGCAATAAAACCCCTCCTTATTTTACGACCAAGCTGCAGGATCTTTCTGCTACCAAGTGCAATGGCGTAAAGCTCAATTTCATAAGCAGAAAACCACCCTCTGCTCGCCCAGGCAGGGAAGGACCCGCACCAGGAGCGCCCGCTGGGTCTCAGCCGTTGGTCTGGGGGGTCCATGGCAGGACGTGAGTAGCTGTCCCGGGGAACCTAAACACCAGGGCAGCAGGTGAACGCAGCAGAAAGTGCCCGTAGCTGCTGTAGCCTAAAGCAGCCAGAGCCCCGGACTAAACTTTTTCAGAGTCAATTTTACTGTTTTCAGGTCGAGTATCTTCCTGGTCTTATATAAATGCTTGGGAGTGGAAAAAAAACAAAACCAAAACCCACCCAAAAATAATAAAATATATTTTCCCAAACAAATACAACAGCAATAAAAATGAGTCAGAAAATATTTTCTGAAATACTTTTGAAAAGGAGGAAGAACAAACGAACGCGTATACAAAAAATATTCGTAAAAGCTCTTCTACCCTCATCAGGACTTTATCCACTTAA
>VZSZ01007407.1:10278-25469 GCA_013398815.1 Ibidorhyncha struthersii
TCCTTCCCCCATTTTCTTTTTTCCTTTTTCTCTTTTTCCTCACTGCTATGATACCTCAACATCTGAGCTTCTGAGTCTCGATTCTGATCTGACTGGCCCCTCCTGAAACCACCTATGGGAAGAAGTACTATGGATGTCTTGTGGAACATCAGCCTAATGCACGATCGAGCTCTTTATTTCTGGTCATTATGCTAGTTTATAGTAAATTATTTTGCTTTTCAAAGTAATACCTTCTCTCTGCTTCTCTAAAAGCTTTTGGTTCGACATCCTTATACACTTGATCTTCAACGTGTGGCTGCTTACCTCTATGGCCCAATTCCTGGAAACAGTTACGCATGTGCTTAATTGTGCACACATGGGTAATCGCACTGAAATCAAGATGTGTAGAATTAAGCAAGTCTAGAAGTATTTGCAGTGTTTGGTCTTTGTTCAACAAACAGGCCTCAGCCTGGCTGAAGCCCACTACATGCTACAAAAAGAAACTGAATTCAGAAGTGAGTAGAGTATTAATTATCAATTGACTTATTTCCTTAAACCAGTTAATTCTGTACTTTTAAAAATTACTTTCCATTTTTCCTGCAAATCCAATTGCCCTTCCTTTCACACTCATTTTTCCTCCTCACTGCTCAACTCCCAGCAGAGCTGAGCTGCCAGCCACACGATCCCCTTTCATAATGATTTGAGTTCCGATGTTTCTTTTTTCCTACTAACTTTGCGTATTACCATAATGATTCCTAGGACAGATTTTGGCCAGCTTTTAGGGAGGGAGAGAGTTGCAGTGTTTCAGACCTTCGTTTCAAAGTGCAGTATTAAATATAATCCTTATAATTATAGCACTGCCACTTGGACCACTGTAGTTCGGGCTATGTCAATATGTTGTCAAAAGCTCTCTTTCTCAGGAGCTGGAACTCAGTCATGTTGATTGAATTGAAATTTGATGGCCAGCAGCTGCAAACACACTCTGGCCCCATCCCCCCCACCTCCGTGCTTTTTTTTCCGTTTACCACAAAATCCTCTTGCTTTCCGTCAAAGTCATGAGTTTACAGAACAGAGATAATGCCCGATTCCAGGCTAAGTTATTCTGAGCCACCCCTTTGGGTACGTCTAGACTGTCCTTCAAGAGGTGCCCTGAGGCAAACCTGAAGGCACAATCTGCTATCTGTGCCCACAATGGTGATCCTCAGAGCACAGCCCCAGGTGCAGCACGAAGGCCGACCTCAGACTACACTTGACCATCCTCCATGTTGGACCTCTTAGGATACCATTAGTGTCTCACTCGGCAGCTAAGGAAGCTGTAGGCACGCTGGGGCTGAAGTCTGTGAGGCTCCTGTGTGAGCAGGGCTGGGAGCACCGCAGTCCTCTCTCCTCTCATTGCCTTGGTCACTCACCATACAGACCTTGCTATTCATCTAAGCAAAGGCATCAGGACTGGGGTAATTCCCAGCAACAGTTTATACTGCAAGTTTAACACACGCTTTTTTAGCCCTAGGAGACTGGGGAAAAAAACCTCAGCTTTGAATTGGGGGGAAAAAAAACGGTACCTAGTAATTGTATAATATGATCCTGTCATTTTTGGTACTTAAAAAACCAAACAAAACCCCAACATTCATCACAACGAGATATTCAGGTTTTTAAAAGTGCCACTTGCCAGTACACAGTAACTACTTTTCATAAGGCCCTTTAGTCCATGTATTTACAGGTGGACCAGAATAGCTCTGCAGAAGTTAATCCAGTCCCTTGAGTAAACAGTATGCACTTCTAAAACTTTCTGTATATACCAACCATATGTAAGGCCTTTGACATACATTTGTACTGCACACAATACATCTGAGGGGCCCTGACAGAGCCAGGATGGCTAGTGAGGTCGATAGCCCCATCACTAGTATACTGCATGTGTGTTCATTCTGTCAAGCCCGTGAAGGGTAACTGCATTTGGGTGACCGGTGTGTTGAAAGGGCGATTTACTGAAACGGTCCAGGATGTAGCTCTTGGAGCCCTCTCTGAGAAGGCCAGGATGTACTGGCCATGCTTAGGTCTCCCAGGAGGTCCTCAAAGCACAGCCTCTTTGACACAGGTCAGAAGGACTCCACCACAGCCTCACACAGCTTCTTTTGGTCACAAAAGTCACACTCATCCCCTTCCCCTGGCAAAGTCTTTCTCTGCCGTCCCCCTTCTCCACTCCCCAAAGCTATTAGCCCTTCCTCCTCCTCCACATTCACCCCTCTCTCACCTGGGCTATTTGCCCTCCCTTCTCTCCTTTCATGCTCCTGACACTGCTTCGTGATGTTGTTTTTCTAACTTGGAAGAAAGGGCCAGAGGGCCAGGCTAACAGAGAGATGCTGAGCACATGGTTTCCACATGTTCTCCTCATCTTCCCTCATACTCCTTCTCTAGCTGTCTTTTGCTCTTTGCCTCAACTGGAAATCTAATTACCACGACTGTATTCTCTCATCCTTTGGTTAGTTTTATAAAGGACAAGCTCAAAGATCCTATGTCATTGTCACAAGAAACTTACAACAAACGTTTCTGTTAGTTGACAGTGCACTTGCAGGTTCTCTGGCCTCTCACCGCAGGCCATGGGTGCTCACAGACTGGGCATGCAGTTGTGAATGCTCAGGCTCCAGTTTAGAAAAATACTTAAAGAATATGTATGAAGTTAAACATATGATTAAATGCTTTTCAATTTGAGTGCTGCTTCCTTGAAGTGGAACCCCATATTGGAGAAGGCATCCTTATTGGCCTGATTCAGAAAATATTCTTGTATTTTTAATGACTTTTAAGTAAGGTAAGGTGGCACGAGCAAGGCAGAAAATGTGGAGGCTCTCCTGGTCATCTCTTACTTTTCAACTCCTGTTCCGGAATCTGAGTGTCTCTAAACTCTAAGTGCATTTTGGTAATGCTGATGCCTACATGCCACTGTAATGTAATTGTGTTGCGTGCTCATGTACAGATTATTTAAGGAAATTACAATTAAATGAAAAGCAATTAAGTCTTAGAGAGGAAATGTTCTTACAGAGTTAGCGGTATTTCTATGACTGTGCTTGATGGTGAGTTGGACTCTTGGATGCTTGAATTCCTCTTCTGCACCTCAATGATCAATCTGGGAACAGCTGGGAGTTCAAATCTTTTTGACTTAAAACGTCTAGGCATCTAATCTTCCCTGTATTGAACTGAAACCAATGGGAACTGGACACCTAATTGGATTTTTGGATCTCTGCCTAACATCTCCGGAGTGCTTTGGAAAATTTATCCCCGGGAGATTTTGCTTGAGTCAAGAATATAGACTGGAGACATGCTCACAAAAAAGACCCAACATGTGACATCAGTGCATCAGTCAATGAGTCATCCATCAGTGCTAGAGGTCAAAGTATTCTTTGTATTTACCCAAGAAGTAGTTACCTATTTACTTTCTGAAATGATGCTTGTAGTACTAACATGACATTCTGGGTTGCTGTACAGCAAAAACACTGTTTTTAAATGCCTTGTGTAAAGACAGACCTTGTTTCTTTAAAAGTTAGAAATACTAGAGAACAAACGTAAAAGTCCCATTGCCTTCCTTGCCAGTATGTGTGGTCTAGGAAAAATACTGAATTGTGCTAATAAGAGACTGTCCAGTCTCTTTTCTTGCTAATGATCTAAGTGTTGCTCCTTCAGAGAAGGCTGAATTACTATTTTATCACTGCGTTCTTCTTATCTGGCACTTTTTCTGCTTTTCCTCTGTTCTGGCTTTTTGATCTTTAAATATATTGCTGAAAATATATTAAAAAAACCCGAAGACAATAATTTATTAAAAAGGAATTTACCTTTAAAGGAGTCTAGGCATACCACACCCAGGCAGGTTCCAGCCAGAAAATCCAGCGTTAATGCTGAAACTCCATCTCTCAGCCTCGCTGCCTCTCGTGGGTGCCTGGTCCTTGCCGGGTGCTGGGATGCCTGGACTTCCCAGCACATGGGTTAACCATCGATCTTAGCGTGGTGTCAGAGGCCAGTGCTAGGAGCTGAGGGCAGAAGCAGAGCTGAAGGGCAAAGGAGGAGAATGAAGTTTTTCTGTTAGTGTCTGAATGTCTCTCTCTGTACAAGCCTATGACATGTAAGCAAAGGAAGCTTGAGAATTACGCTGGGAATAGCAAAATGAATCAGTATGGAGCAGGATAATCATCCTTGCAAGGAGAAGGAAAAGAACTTGGAGAAGGAAAATAACTTGGCTCCTGCCAAGTTCTTTTTTTGCCTTTTTTGAAGAGGAAAAAAACCTCACTGATCCAGTTCGACCCACTCCACAGCAGCAATGAAACAGGCACCAAGTAGCCAGATTTCCTGGTTTATGAGCTCTATTACAAAACATTAATGTTTCTAAAACTTGTGCCCTTCCTTATCCTGATATGCGTCGTCTGCTCAGATCAGGCTTTCTCCCTCAATACTTAATCCCTCTTTCCCCATCGCCTTTTCCTGCTTCACAAACCTCTCCGTATTCTCACTTTGAAGCTCCTGTTGGCACCAACTTACTGCCAGTGCTCTAGGGGGGAGTCCAGAGCCACTGCCTCTCACAGGAGCAAGCAGCGATCCATCAGGACTTAACTTCTGAAATAGTCTGTAAGGATACAAGATTACAGGAGCAATGGACTTGGAAGCAAAACAAAGCTGCCTATAGCAAGACACATTTAAGTCCTGCATGAACAACTGTGCTGGTCAGAGTCTCTCGTAACCCTTTCTTATCTAATCTAACACATCAGTACCTTTACTGCATTTATTACCTTGTTATCAAGGAATGACAGGAAGGAGATTGGGGCCTTGGTAAAAGCATGAGGCAGAGAGGCAGAAGTGAGACATATTGTTGAGCAAAGGTTAAGCAAAGGTACAAGCAGGGCACTGAGCATTGCAAACAGCAGACTTTCTTATCCTTCCCCCATCCCACTGACTTTGCGGTGGCGAGGACTTGGCTGCATAGCCTGTTTGGTGCAGGAGACTGAAAGACCCTGTAGCCCGGGAATGGGTTGTTGAAAGGTTTCCAGTGTCTTGGAGGGTTTCTCCAGCAAATTTCAAATGCAAGGCTACAGATGTCAATAATACCTCTGATCATTCGCTCAGGAACATTATTAATGAGATCATTTTTCGGAACAGGTCCTGCAGTTTCTGCACCCTTGGATTTCATTTGGTTTGCCTGAGGGGAATGAGCTACAGCTACTGCTTTATTTCCAGTTAAGTTTTACTTGTGGCATTCCTCAGTAGCCCATGGTTAGGACATTACAGTTAATGAACCCTCTTCCCAACTGCCTCCCCTTTTCATTTATTTGTCTGCTTTTGCATCACAGAAACACTTCCAGCAATTCCTCTTGCATAGCAGTAACTGAGGCAAAGGACTGTCTAGTTACGCTACAGCAGAAACTCGAGTGAGTAAATGCTGAGAAAGATGCACGCTTTGCACAGCAAGTGATTCCCAAATCAAGCAGGACAGATCAGCACCTGGAGATGCTTGTGAGGGCCTGTTAAAGACCTCAGGCTCTTTCAAAGAGGGGACTGTACTCCTAGGACACAGCATCAGAAATAGTGACCCTACATGAACCAACACGTGAAGCTTCCTGCCTCTTAGCCAGGTTAGGGGTTTGGTGGTGCCAAGTCTTCCTGCAGCAGCCAGGATGGGCTGCTTAGCAGGAGACACAGTCAATGCCTTCCCCACTCGACAGCAAGCAGAAGAAGGTCTGCTTATTCATGAAAACTGTCCTGAAAAAGAGAATACAAAATTAAGCGGGAGTGTTTGGTTCTTATTTAGACAGTTGCAGCTTCCACTGGTGATGCCGCCCACTGTTGTGTATAAAGGCTGTGGGTCAGCAGAAAATAGCACACTTAGGTGGTGGGGGTGCAGAGATGCAAACCAGAGCAAGTGGTACCTGGGGCTGTTGTGGCTAATGGCAGGGGACACCTTTGATGTGAAGTGGGCAGGGCTGCACCATAAAGTAAGTCTTTATGAAGGACTTCACATTTCCCAGCATGGGCCAAGTGGTTCCTTGGCTTGCCCAGGAACACTAGGAAGATGGTTGAGAGCTTTCGCCTCATCGGTCAGTGAGTACCTGTAGTTGCAGAGTGAAAAAGTCTGATCTACTGGCAGAGAATGGCTTTGCATGCAGAAAAGCGCTTGAGTGGCTGGGTACAAAGCAGAAAGTGAAGATGTAGACCCTTGGCTATGGCAGGACCCTTCAGTTTTATACCCAATCTCATTATTTTCTTCTGATCAACACCAGTGAGAGAAAGAAGAGAATCTGTACCAATAGCAACAAGGCTGAAATTTCATCTCTGGTTAATAAGCCACTTGATCTTTGCTCTTGTGGTCTCACTGGAATTCAATCTGATCTCCTCTGGCTGAGGCATCCCCTTGGGGCTCACATCCTGAAGCGTGTTTGCAGCCATCACCAGTGACACATGAGGGAGTGATAGGGAGAACATCATGTCCATCCTTAGGCTCTTCAGCCTACTGATGGGAACCCAGCAGTAGCTGAGGCAGATTAATGCAAAACCCCAGATTGGTTTTCTGGGTTTGTAGGTTTTGAGACTGCTATGGCAGTGCATCACACGGTCCCTGGAGTCCCAGGAGAGAACTGTGTTGTGTCTCAGTACGAGCCACTGGGGTTGTGCTACTGACCCTGTTCACACAGGAGACAGTGGTCATGTTGCCACTGAAGAAAAAAAGGACCAGGCCCAAGCCTTAAGTGAAAGTGAAATTATTAAGACAAGGAAAAATCGAATTAAAAATACTATTTATAGCAGAACTCAGCTTGGATTGACTGGCTTTGTTCAGGGCATCAGTACATAATCATAGGGTAATCTCTTTTTTTGGTGTCCTCATTCATGTTAACACACAGAGACTTGTGTGCTAACCACTGTTTTCACCACCACCAAATTCTAGAGGTCAGGGCCCTCTAGAATTAGATTTATGAGCTATCATAGTGTGGGTTGAAGAACCAGCTTTTTTAGGGTAGTAACTGAGAAACTCATTTCCTCTGTGGATGAGCCACAGAAATGAATGCATAACACACACTGACCAGCGGGTTATATTTTGGCACCTGTACTGTGCAGATGTAACCCAGCAGCTGGGGTGAAGCAATCCTAAAATGGCATTGAACATATGCAGATGTAACCCAGCAGCCAGGGTGAAGCAATCTTAAAATGCCATCAAACATATCATCAGCAGGACCTCATCACACTGTGGGCATCATGCAAAGTACTGCTGATGTCAATGAGAGTTAAACTCAATGTTAGTTAGGGTATCCAGCTTCGTGTTAGATGCTGCAAATCCTACCTGAGCTGTACGTAGAAAATGTAGAAATTGTGTAGAAAATGTAGGGTTCGTGTAGAAAGCTCACCCTCTTGCTTAAGCTATCCACACTAAAAAGTCTCTAAGAAAGCTCACCCTCTTGCTTAAGCTATCCACACTAAAAAGTCTCTAACATAGGTTTTAACAGGTTAATCTGGCTGAGGGCATGGTTTAGAGCAGTTCTGCACTAACTTGGACTGAAACCGGTGTAACTGAAGTGCTGTTAGTGCACCAAAATCCTTCCCACAGTTCTTGTTTGCACCATTCACCCCAAAGGATGGACAAATTCACCCACAGGTTGTACTGGACCAAGGCAAACTGCAGACCCTCTGTGCGAGGGATCATGGGCTGCAGTGCCTCAGTCACATGTGTGTCGGTGAAGAAAGACTAACGGTGTCAGGATTTTGCCATGGATACCCTCAGGTCACCGGTCCAGCAACAGAGGTTCATACCTTCGGGCAGGCTTACTCCGAGGCCAGGCACGCTGAAAGCACAGTGCTACCTAAGCCTCCTTTTAAGCCTGAATACGTGGTGTATTATTTCCATTTTGAACTTTTTCCAGAGAAATAATTTTTTCAAATGTTATAAGAATAGTTAAATAATACTGTAAAGCCTGAAGGACATTCTTTTGCACTAGGGTTCAGATTGGAAATGGCTGTTTTGGGGCCAATTTACCTTCAAAATTCTACTTTGTCCACAAGGACCTAGTCGGCCTATGGCATTTCCAGCCGACAAAGCTTTTTTACTTTAATGAGAGCCTTAAAACTAAACCAGCATAATCATTAGTCCAAACAAATTATAATATTGCTTATACCAGGAAAACTGCATCCAGTCTTGAGTTTTCACTGGTGGGGTTTAATGGCAGAGAACTGCCCATACTCTTACCCACGCTATCACATATATACCCTCAAATTATCTGAAAACAAGGTAGCTTTCCTTGCACAGAGCAGGTTCTTGACATGTCTACAGGGGAATATAAAGCCTGTGGACATACCTTTCAATCTTTTACAAATTGCAGATCCTCTAAAAGTTCTCCAGTGCATATAAAGGTTCATTTACAACTGATTTAAGCCTCGTGGCAATTGATTTGCTTTTCTTGCTTAGTTTTCACACACCCTTCAGAAGTAGTCCTCAGACCCTTGTGGGTCTGCAGACCACAGCTTGAAAACCACTAGCTCTTAGTTTAAATAAGATATTTTGGGGCCTTCTGGGCCTCATTTTCTATTGCCTTGCAGCTTGTGAGGTCTGATATACCTATGCAAAGTGAGAGTAAAATGCTACCAGATGAGGATGGCGGTGTTCAGTCCTGGTGTTGGTCCTTATTTAGACAGGTGTGAAGGATACCAATGCAAAGCAGTGGCAGATCAGGACCCAGCACTGTACCTGCTCCCTCCCCATGCGGATCATGATCAGTGCTGCTCACAGCACAGAGCTGGGAAACAATCCTATTTGCAGAACCATCAGTCTGCTGTTATCCCCTGAAAGCCAGGCACCAGCCCGGCCGAAGTGCAAGGATCAGGCTGTGAGACACCTTGGAGTGAGACGTGGTTTTCTTGGGCTAAGGGACTCACTCAGAGTTGGACTTTTGCTTTGTAATGCTGTTTGCACCCCTGCTCAGGCTTGATATGCTTACGCTTTTCGGCATTTCGTGTCTCGTACACACAGCAACAATCTTTTCGTTTAAGCAAAAGTACACTGAGAAGTGTTGAGTGTTTTGGTGCCTTTTCTTTCCTTTGATCTCACCTAAAGCTCCACCCAGAGGGTAACATGATCTCCCTCACTATCTCCTTTCATGCCCAATAATTAGCGCAGGTCCATGGGCTGGGTGCAATGCTATCCTTCCCTGTGCTAAGAGGGAAGACATGGAAGGGGTTGGAGCGATTGTTTGCTGTGTTGATGACTATGGTGTTGCCATGGAAAAGCTGGAGACTTCAGGGGAGTTTGTGTTTTGTTGGGCAGGGAGCCAACCTGCTCTGACTTATTACAACTGTGTGAGTGAGCGAGCCATGCAGAACTTTATCCCTCTGTAGCAATTCCAAGGCAGGGAGAAATAAAAAAGGACCGGCCTGCTTTAACAAGGAGGAGTGTAGTGCACTTTGCTAAGGCTGAATGCATTAAATACAGAAGATACAAAAAGAATCCTTTGCTATTTTCCATATTTTTTTTCATTTTTGGCAGAATGTGTCCGGTGTCTACTAAGGACTAAATTCAGAGCAGTGCAAATAATGAGATCTCAAGTAATCCTCCTGGAAGCCAAACGGGGCCATTTAATTGGCTGTATCTGTACAGAAAGGAGCATTTAGAGTTCTGCTGAGTCCGAGTCTATTAAAGTCTTTGATCTGTTCCAGAAACAAAAGTGGAAGCACACTATACTGTTTTCATTATCTCTCCTGAATGAAGTGCAAAAAGTAAATACATAGAGTAAACAGGGAAAAAAATGAAGTCCAGATCCAGAAAAAAAACTATCTGCATACTGAGCTTCCCGTACTCTGAGTAGTGCCATTATTCCCAGGAGGTGGAATTAACAGTGATGTATGCTTTCTACAAATCACTTTCTATGGGCAGATCTCAAAGCAATTTACTAAAGCAGCCAGTCCCATTACTCGCACATTAAAGAAGGAAGAACTGGAGCCACAGGGCTCATCCAGGATACTAGACCCTGCTGGAATCCCTAGTTAGCCGCTGGCTTCTCATGGCACTCCTTTCTGAGTGTGCAGAAACTAGGGTTATTCTGTCAGGGTTATTCTGAAGTATTAAAGCACAAGCATAGTTTTATTTGTTGGAAGTGCAACTGCTCCCTACAACCCTGGCTACCATGCCATGTTCTCATGCTGTATTTACTCAAGATAGAGGCACGTGCCTCTTCCCAAAATGTATTTGAGCAGGTGGGAAATGGCAGGGTTTTGGTTTGGACTCTTCTTACTTTCAGAGCTTCTAGATGTTTGAAAAATTCAATTTTTATAGGAAAGAACTGTTCTGGGGGTAATTTTCTGGTTTTCTTTTTTAAATCAGAATTTCCTACCTGACGGTTCAGTGTTACAATAGATGCATCTAGGAATGCTATTTTAACATACACTTCTCAGGGAAAGGTGTTATAAATATTCATCATGAATCTAGCAAAGCTCTGATTTCTAAAAGAATAGGGGAAAGCAAAATTACTTTCTTGCAAAACCTCTGACAATGTGAGACTTCTTCTATGAACTACAGCCAAGAGCATCACCTGTTTACTTCCAAAGGTAAAAGGCTGCCTGGGTATCGTCACAGTCTCTGACGTTAGGCTGGCTTGCAGTGTGCTGTGCTTGAGCTCGGAGCGCCAGCTGAGAAGCTGGGGACAGATCTTGCCAACATGGGAGGTGACAGAAACTCCTATTGATTTCACTGTGATCTAGATAAGGTCTAAAGGTTAGGTACTGCCACAGGATCCAGCAACGGTTTGTCAGTGAACCCATTGCCCCCTTGCTCTATCTCATTGCATTTACCAGGATTTATCCCTGGAGCTGATTTTCCAGTTACTTGGTGGCTATGATGTCTCAAGAAGTTTACCACTGCTGCAACAAGAAGTGGACTAAGCTTGTGATCCAAATACAGCAGGACAAATCAATTGGTCTAAATAATTGTGCTTGATGGAGCTGTGACAATTCACACCAGCAGAGGACTTACCCAGGGAGTTGAAGAGTTGTTGCTTTAAAGCTAATGACCTGCTCAAAAAAAGTTGCCTTCATCCTGCATTTCTTTTCCTCTTTGCTGTTATTTGTTTTGTGACATTGCTGGTTCGGTACAGAAATTTATGTCCTCCCCGAAGAGTTGTAGTAGCTCTGTGCTGGGGGACACTCCAGATTAATGAGAATTGCAACATCTTTAATCTTTCCTCACAGCATGCTATGCTTGGGATGCAGCGTGTGAGAAAGACCAAAAGTGAGGGACGCAAGAAATGTATTCACACAGGAAACTGAAACTGCGCTGTCATTCATTCCTGTAGTGCAAATAACCCTTACTGTAACCTCAGCTTCCTGATTCTCGTGTGGCCGGGGCCAGATTTGCCACTGGTGCAAACTGGTGCAGCACTACTGACATCAGCTGAGACGCACCGGTTTACTCCAGGAGATAATGTGTTCCAAGTCTTTTCAGCAACAAAAACAAGGGGACAACAGATGTACATGAATCTAAAAGTGGCAAGGTCTTAAGAAATGAAGGGATTGTTTTTAATAATTGATGAGCATGAAGGCTGGGCTTCTTACCGACACTTGGACCCAGCTCTACTGCTCTCTTCCAAAGGAAAAGCTTCTACTGAGTGCTCAGTGAAAGTATCCACAAAGTTGTTTATCTTTCAGGGAGTCATCCTTAAACTGAACCATGTCTTGAAAACGTGTGTTGTTTTGTATGCCGCCCCATCCCAGGAGCTCCTTCTCTAAGGACTGTAATATTTCTCAGCTTTTCCTCCACTAGCCGGAGAGGAGCTAGCTGGTATAAACTGCAGCAGCAATTTTCTGGGGTCATGAGTGCTGTGGTGTCAGAGAAATTTGGGAAGTCAGTTTCCGGAGCTCCTGTTTTATTTTCCTTCCCCAAGGGAAAAATGGTCTTAAAAGCTATTGAGCCAGGCCCAGTTAAGGAAATGTCCAACAGCAGGTCTAGCTATGTTAGCTTATACCGTTTCCCGGCCCCCAGATACGGCTATCAATGGTGCTTATGTTCTTCTACAAGCATCAGGGAAGGCAAGCTGGCAGAACTGGGGTGAGGTGGGCAGAAAAGGGAAGGAAACCTCTGCGCTCTCCTTCCTCTGGCCCCAGGGGATTTGCTCTGTTTGCACTGAGCTTGTCTGAGCTCCAGGACAGCAGGCAGAGAGGAGGTTGGGGTGAAGCTGTAAACTCACTTCAAACCTAACTGCATCCTCATCCTGACATCTTTTTTAACTAGGCAGAAGTGTACAAAGCTTCCCCTGTGCACACTCCTCCGTTTGTCTTAGGGATGTCTTCTCACTGAAGGTTTATCTTTTACTAGCATAATTTCAGGCTAGCCAAGTGAGAAACAAAGGTCATGGTTAGGCAGAGACTAATTATAGGGACTAACCGAGGGTGCTGGTAATAGCGTGGACAGGCTGTGGAGATGAGGGATGAGGAGATACCCATATTCCCCAGCCTCCCCTAACATAGCCTTGCTGCTCCAAATGGCTACTACAAACTTCTGCAAGGGCTGTGAATTCCTACAGGGTTTCTTTACCCTTGTCCCAGCCAGGTAGAAGGTCTGCGGAGGCAGAATAACTCATGCTACATGTCAACACGGCTGCAGGAGTGCACCTTCCTTCTTCTGGTGATCTCCTGCAGCTGAGCAAGGCTGATTTCCTGCCTCCTTGAGATCACCTGAATCCCTCTAGTAGAGCAGAGAAATCAAAGATAAGCTCATGAAGTTGATATCCTGGAAGGTCCTGCATGCCTGGGAACTTCTTTTTTGTCCTATTTGGTAGCGTTTTTTCTTAGAGGTTGACCCACATGTAAAACCAAAGCTCTTTAGATCCTGCCACAGTTCTTCACTGGGGTTATTGCAGAGACTCTGCTGCATTCAGGGAGAGCTACACCAGGCCTGCATTTCTTTATGCTCTATTAAAACATACCCTCAGCCCAAAAGTGCAATCTTAAGTTTAATTGATCCAAAAAGGATTTTGAGCTGTACTGAAAGCTAAGCACACTTAGGATACCTCATTTACCACACTCATTTACCCCAAATAGGTGACTTTTTGTTAAGGGCTTGGGTGCAGCAGCCGGCTGGGTGGGAAGAGGCAAGGGATGCTGCCTGGGACTGCAGCCACACGCCGCATGGTGCAGGTGTACACGGCACATACAGCTACATGTGAGCGGGAGGAGAGAGGGGAAGATGAAGAGATTGGACCACTACAGCGCCCTGGGCTTCCCTGGCAAAATTGCAGCAGACTTAAAAGGAGCAATAGACTAGGTGGAAGCACCGTTAAAAATAATTGCATTATGCTGCTTTGGTTATAACCTGTCCCTTGTTCATAACTCCATCCGTGACTCAAGTGCCTTGCAGTAGTTTGGACATGTGACAGCTAATAAATTCATTTATTGCGAGGGCTGTTTGTTTCGGCTTCAGAACTGAAAGTTCATCTGCAGGTGCAGGAGGGCTGCGCAGAGAAGCAAATGCAGATTTACAGCAGTTGTGGCTTACTCCACTCTCTGGTACAACAAATCATTTCGTTGGGGGAAGAGGCTCTGCCGTTGGCCAACCAAGACATGGTCAGGAATTTGAAACGCTGCTTTGTTAGTTTAAACAAAAACATCGCCAGAGATGTTAGGGGGGACGTTTTTTAAAGATTTAATGAAATCTGTCATAAATCAAAGACTAATTGAAACTGAACAGAATGTGCCTTGTTTTCCACCGTCATTTGCTATCTTCTTCCTATGCCATTGTGAGGGTGAATCAAGAGCAGGGTTTTAAAGCGTTGGGCTCTGAAGGCCAGTTATTACTTCCTCCTGTGATCCTGTTTGATTTTCTGAAAATGAGTCAGTAATTTTCTGCAAGAGTTTGGTGCAGGCTGAGCCTTTTCTCTGAGCTCCGCTCTGCAAGACAAAAAAACATATTGCTTCACAGGCAAAGCAAGTCTGCACAATAGAAGACTTCCTTACAACCAGGCTCTGCCAAGTCTGCTCTCAGCCCTGCACGGAGTCATGTTACTCCTCAGCAAGGTCATACAGGCCTAAAATAATCACTGATGTTTATCTTTCCCAGAGGATATTAAGCACCCCCAAACACCAAAGCAAGAAAATCTATTAACAAAAAAAAAAAAAAGGATTAAAAATAGGTTGTACCTCAGCTATCAGTAGGAGAAGAGAGCATTATGGCTTTGCCTTTTCCCATTAATATTTTGTGATCTCACATGTGAAGCGCTGAATTACACCAGCAGTGGGGGAGGAACAGCTTTGCTATTTTTCATTGATGTTCTATCTCCCTGTTCACTTGGAAGCAGGCTGCGTACATTTCTCATCATTAATGCTGCACCTTGGCTGCGTGCTGGTTTTACGCTACTTTCGTCGTAGGGAGAACCGGAAGATGGCTTAGTTAGGACAGCTCTGTGGCTACAATACAGCCGAGACACTTGCCTAAAGATGCACTAGCTGAATGCTTCGTGGATCTAGATCTTTACAACACCCTTGAGAAGGAGCAAAGTTCTGTCGGCCTGTTTCCACAGATGGAGAAGGAGGAGGCTTGGGAGGAGCAGGAACTGGCAGCCGTCTCCGCTCTCTGCCCGGCGCCGGTGGCTGTGACACCGCAGCTCCATCACCTCCCGCTGCCTCGTGTGCTGCCTGGAGCAGCCCCAGCCCAGCAGAGACGCTGCAGGAGGAGCTGGTGACGAAGGGAAGGGTGAGTGGGCCATGCCCCGAGTCAGGCTTCGAGGGGAGAAGTGGGGACTGCTGGATACGCAGGATCCAAGCCCATGTCACCGAGGCTCCCAAAATGCTGGGATTTTATCCCATCCAAGGGTGCCAAGCATGGCTGTGCTTGATTTGCAGTGCAGGAAAGCAAATATCCAAACACTTTGCAGTCCGTATTCCCCCGCCTTTCACACCTGCACCTTTGAACACTCATTTATTTCAGCCTTCCCTTCAACACTGTGCGTTTGGCACATCCTCTCATGCCTACATCCCCAAATTCACAAGCCTCCTCTGGCTGGCTGGTGAGTGAGAGACATTTCCTTTCCGCGGCGGCGTTCGTGGGAAGATGTGCGCGCAGGGGGCTGCAACAAGCTTCACGCAAGTTCTTTGTGTTTTGACAGACTTTGCTGGAGGATTTCGCTCCGACTTGAGCCAGACGTGGTACTGGCAGATGCTGTGCAAGCTTCCCACGCAGCGCGGGCAGTGCTTCTCCTATGTGACCC
>VZSZ01007407.1:25544-63282 GCA_013398815.1 Ibidorhyncha struthersii
CTATCTTGAGCAGAGAGAGCTCTCCCTGCCAGATTGCGTGGTGGTTTTCTGATGTGAACAGATGGGACTAGGGGGGCAGGCTACATCTGTTCACTGAATTCTTCCACCTTCGCAATTGTTTGCAAATGGGTGTGAGCTTGGGGAGGCTGGGAAATGATGGGTTTGGGCTCAAAATGCTCTTTTCCTGTAACATGCCCAAGAGTGAACCTGCGCTGCGTAATTAAAAGTTTGAGGCTGACAAGGAAAACACCTGCTGGTGCAAACAGCTTACCTCTTTCCCTGCAGAAGCACAGATTCCCTGCAGGACTAGTGCTAATGCTTTCTTCAGTCTGGTTTAAAAAGGCCCAAGTGATGAACCGTCCTTAGGGATGCTGTCCCACAGCATCACAGCATCAGGGTGACTTTTTTTGAGATTCAGCATTAATTTAATTCTTGTTTCAATTTCTTATTACGCTTATGTAACTGATTTTCAGAAGAGCTCAGCTCATTGCGAGTACCAGACAGAGGCAGATGTAAATAGCTAAAGAAGGCTGAACACTTTGTGGAAAGTGGGCCATAAATTCTTTGCCTTTCTGATTGTTTTTTACACCCTTTAAGCATTTGCAGGTTGTTACCATCCATGTTCTCTTCTCCCACTTATTTCTTGCCAAAGTCTCCATACAGCTCCCTAGTTTTCCTCATAAATCATGCCATCTTGCCTCCAGGGCACAATCCCCTCTCTTCATCCTGAGCTTGCCAGGGGATGAACAGTCCCCATCCCTGTCACCCTGTAGAACCATAGAATTGTCTCTGTCTCTCTCAATCCTGAATGGCTGTCTCTCTCTCTCTCAGACAGGGTCTCTTCCCTTACGGGCCACCTGAAGCCCTCGGGGCTGGAGCCGCATGTGCTGAGCCCCAGCAAACCCGCCGTGTACCAGTGCCAGGCAGGGCAGCCCTGTCAGCTGAGGATGCCCTCCCAGGCCCCCACCATGGGGGGCATTCAGCCACTTGACACCATTTTGTGTGTCCATGCTCAGTCCCCTTCTGGCTGTCTCCTCCCAGCACAGCAGTGCCAAGACTTGGAAGCCAGTTGTTGGTGTGCTGGGCGAACGCACCTGTGGACTAATGCCCTCCGGCCGGTGACACTGTGCCATGGGACTAATATCTCAGGAGGACAGATGGACCTACCTCCCATAAAAAGGAGTATGAGCTGAAGGCTTGAATACCTCTGAGGTTCTGGGTGTGCATGTTGATGGCACTCATCTGCTCTACCTCTGTACTCTTATCTTCTCAGAATCTGCACTTGAACTCCACCTTGCTGAGTGTATGTAAGCCAAGTAATTATTTTTCACAGGCAACAAGTTGTCATTTTTGTGCCCGAATTAAATTTCAGCTTCTTGCATTTTCTAGCTGCAGGTTTCTTTCTGTTTGTAATATTTCTCTGTTTTCGTCATTTCTTGCGGTTTCTCCCATTCTGTTAACAGTTGGCGATTTCATTCCTGAACTGTTTATTTCTTCTTCCAGACCATTAATAAGTACTAAAAAAAATAATAAAATCCACCATAATACACTGATTCATGCATTGCCTCACAGGGCAGAACTCATTACATTTACATGAGCATTAGCCTTTGGTTATGAACCTTCAGCCTGTTTTCAAACCACATCACAGTGGCCCTATTCTGGCACACTGAATTATTTCTCCTTTAAGATTTTATCCATTGGTAATTTTGTGTGTTTTAACAAAGAAGGAAACACTTATTTTAAATCTATGCTGCATATTATTATAGTTTCCTTTTCCCTCTAGATGTTTAGCAAATTATTATGTCTTGACATATATTACTGTGAAGAGCAGCTAGATATAAAAGATTACAATTACTACAATCACTCCATGATCAAAAAGCAGTACTGCTTTTCTTTGGTCTTTCACTTCCTTCCCATTTTAAATTGACTTAAAAAAAATTCAAGCTGTTTAGTCAGTCCATTACCAAATTCCCCGAATGCGTTATGAAGCTGCTGCACAGGGCAGACAGCACTGTGGTGGAGTGCATTGTTAGGAGACTCAGAACAACTGCCTTTCATTCAAAGCCTGGCTTGGTGTTCTCCGTGAGTATTGTGTCAGCTTTCCCTCTATGGAAAACAGGAGTATCCATATTTTGATCTTCCTGGTGATGTGGATTCCAGTTTGGGCCCTATCAGAATACTTACTCTTCACATCAGAGTTGACCATTATGTTACTTCCTAGACCTGAAGGGGACTGAGGTGCTGAGGAAGGCAGGGTTATATTCTCGAGTGAAATGCGTCCACTAAATTCCAAGTGCATCTTTAAAATCTTTTTTCCTAGTGAGTATCGACAACCTTTCGTGCTGTTACGTGTGATCGTATTGCACAGGAGTCACTTTTGGGAAGCGTAGTGGGAAGTGTTTTCCTGTGGCCATTCAGTCCTCCCAGATGTGACACAAGTTGCTTATTTCTGTAGAGAACTCCTACAAACCTTAAGAAAATACCCAGGACAGCAAGGAGCAGAGGCTACGATCAAAAATGTCTTTGTCTTTTCATTAGGAAAAAACTACAGGCCCATAATTCACACAGCTATGGCCAAATTCTCACTGGCTTTAGTCAACTCTTGTTAAAAACTGGCTGGGGACAGTGGTTTTCATGTTGTCCAAAGAGTCCAAGAACAGACATATGACGCTAGAAATGACATTTTAGGCATAGTGCTGTTTTCTTGAGCACAGAAACAGTTTATATCTGAGCTGGATGCAAAACATGCTTTGTTGGTGGTTACAGGCTTGGTTTTCCCTGTGGTTAGGGAGTGACTGTGGGGTTTGAATGGTGATGTGGGAAATGGTCATCTCTCCTTGTTCCTTAATGATGCCAGTCCTATCATAAAACCTTGCAGGAGGTTTGGCTTAAATAAGGAGATTTTATTGTATATGCATCTATTGAGTCCTCCAAAAGACATCTTAGACATCTGCAGCAAGCTGATCTCCTGGGATCACTTTATGGTCTGTGGAGAGAAATAAGAACACCTTGGGTAGGATTTGATCTAGAAACATACAAAATAGTTAAGAAAAATTGTACCTTAGAAATGCTTACACTTTTCCATTGAATAAAAAAATAGAGTTTAGGGTGAATTGCTCCTGCCTAGAGCTCTATAAATAGGTGAAATATGCCCTGCCCCTCAGTGTTTGCCAGAGGAGGAGAAAGACAGATAAGGCCATTTAAGATGGAGGTAAAAGCTTTTGGGGTAATTCTACAACGTAAGTCAAACAGGCCCTGAGGCAGCCCGTGAGGTTTGCTCTCTGTACCAGCAGCAAGCTCACATACAAGACATGGACCCAGCCAGAACATATCCTCCAAAGACTGTGAGAGCTCACCTGCCTGAGCTTGCCCCATGTCTCAGCATGCCACCACGCATGGCCAGGCAACCTCTGTGCCGGCTGAGGGGACAGGAGGCGGTCGTGGGGCATGGCACAGAGCACTTTGCACTGCACTGGAGACTGCATGGAGGCATGGCCTAGAGCTCCCGGTCCGAACTGATGTTGGTCATAAGGAGAGGAGGCCACCGTAGGGACTGATTTGTCTGGTGTGAGGATATGTATCCACCTTTTCCTTTGGCCGCATAGCATGTCTTGTACTTGGGATTTATCCCAGTATCTTAGACTTGGGATTTGAATGCCCTCATGTTCCAGTGACACCTCTAGGAGGGCACTGAAATCTTCACAAAAAGAGGTCTCCAATGCAGGTCTTGCTGTAGATGACTCTGTTGGTCAGCAGTGATGGTTTAATAAAAAGAGTTTGATCCCTGTCAAATTTAATGCGCAGAGCAGAGGTTGAAGAAAAGGTGATTTTTATGCATAAGGATGGTTTGTTTAGAGCCTTTGAACATCTTGGTGTTTTTCCCTTCCTTGCCAGGCTTTTAATGGTAGGAGAAAAGTATCACACTAGCAGTGTTGCCAGCTCTGTGATTTTATCATGAGCCAGTGTTTGCTATTTTGCTTAAAACCCCAGCTCCTAGAAACAATGGATTATGTGAGAATCTCTCAGCTCTGATTTGAAAAACAAAGAAAATTTCTAGTGCTTTTGGTGTCAGAAAAATGGTTGAAACATGACCCCGATTATATCCTAAGAAATCCAAAACCATATTTGGAATTGATTACATTTTTATGTGCATGTTTTGAAGCCAATTGTGTGATTTTTCTTTTAGAGGGGGGTATCTGACTCATGATTTTTGAACGCGTGGGGAGTGGTGCTATTACATTGGGGATACCGCTGATATTTCCAACTCTGTTGAATGATTCTGACACAAAAAGCTTTAGCTCTTTAAAGCAAAGAAATTTTTTAAATTTTTAAAAAGTATAGGACAGATCCTACTTTAAAAATATATAGATCACACTTTTATTTTGTTCCTGCTGAGCAGCAAAGGCATCGAGCAGATCCCATGCAATCCCTAAAGATGAATTTTAATGCTCTTTGGTATGCACAGAGAATACCCGAGTTGACCACAACATAGGCTTGACCAAAAGGTCCAGTCCCATGAATTTTCAGTCCCTTTAGCGATGGTGCTGAGTTCCCGGGGCTTTTGTACTTTCTAAGAAGCCTCCCCTGCACCTTTCAGAAGTAGGGCATTTCATAAAAGCTGCTTTTGGGCAGCATAATTCATTGTCACGGTTAGGCAGTAGTGCTGCCTGGGGAAACAGGTATGGCGTGAATTGCTGCTGTAGGATGCAGTGACTCACATGCACGTGGCTTAGTTCTAACCGAGGCTGTGAGCCAAACGTTTCCTGTTGGACCCCTGCCTCTAAAAGTCTACGGCCAGCCCAAAAGGGACGCTGTGAACATACAGTTCAGGTGGGACGTAGACAGGGTTGTGATGCCTCAGGTGCAGAAAGCAATACCAGCCTTTGAGGGCAACAGTAACTATTTTTCGTTAGGGCAGCATTTTTCAGTTTCTGGGTTTAAACAAAGGCAGATGATAGCAGTAGAGGACATGGCTAATGAACCTGCTCCCTCTGGGAGCCCTGTAACACACACAGTGTCAGCACCTGGTAGATGATGCCATTCACTGTGGTGCCAGTGTTTGTCCAGAACACATGGTAGGTCGGGCATTGCTGCCATGCATGCAAGCGCTACTAATACATTTCCTGTCTTTTATTTACTGGGAACGTATCCTCACTTGAGCAAACCTCCTTCAGGATTGCCCATAAGATGGGGGTAAGGAGCATTTTTCTTGCTGAGAGCTCCATAGGCCTTTCAGATTTATTTTGTGAGCCATGCATTTGCAAAAACACGTCCTGGGTGCTTGCCAGTAATAATGTGAAAAATCACACGTGGGCTATAGCTGTTCCAAAGGCCTAATATTCTTTCCCCCAATGTAATCAAATGACACTGGCTGAGTCCAGGAGCCAAACTGTGTCCCTGATTACTTAATTTGATGGGGTTATGTATATGGCCTGTAATTAAATGAGGCTGGCAAGACTGGTGCTTGGTATAAAATTCATTACATTCTTGGAATAATGATGTCTAGGGGGAGTTTGAAGTATGTTTTCCACTTTCACCCCCTTCTTTATGTACTTCTTTTGTTACCCATTTTTATCTTTGTTGTTTTGGATAAAAATTGTCAGAAGTTAATAATCAGGAGGCACAAATTAGGAGCAAGGTTGCTTAATCCACGATTGCAAGATTTGGGATATTTAAATTTTGCAGTGTTGCTAACAGTTGAGGTGCTGATTGCTTAGCACAGGGCAGAAGGAGTTCTGCTGAGATCTGCTGGAAATGAGCACCTGAAGACACTATGAGGTGGATGAGTGTCATGGCGTGGTGTGCCATGTAGTTACCTAAAATGTTTTCAGATTCATTTATATCTCAATGTTTGGTTAAAATTGGCCAGCAAATATAAGAATTAGGGGTTAAAGCTAGGCAGATGCAAGTATTCACATATAAGTACACATTGAGTAGGACCACGTGTGCTTCTTTTCCTTCGAAAACCAAGCAAAAAAAATCCCACCCTAGTAAAAGAGGATGCCAAGGAAAACTACAATGCCTTGTGTTAAGGAGAGCTTTGTGGTGGGACTTTCTGGTTCTAGGGTGCGTGAGGGCCTCATCCTGATTTCCTCCACACACTGTAATCCCACGGAGCACCAGCGGTGACTCAGCTCCTTTACCACTCACTGTGGGTACTATCTGTGGTGAATCCTCCCCACCCCCGGATTTTTTAAAATTACATTTTTCCTCCTTAGCATTTGGTATAGTGGACTACAGCAGACACTTTGGTGTAGTGTTCTTTTTGAAACATGCACAAGACCTCTTAAGTACCACATTCCATCAGTGGAGACCACTAATACCGCTTTCATTCATTTAATAACCCAAACTCACATTTTTGCCTGATGTATCTTGAATAGTTCATTAGCAAGCACGCTGCTTCCATATTTGTAGCTGATGGCTGATATTGCTAGCTTAGCTTCCTTCATTTCAATACCCAAGAAGGAAACTGTACGTGTGTTTAGGAGTGTAGTTAGCCATTTTGCAGGTATGAGTGCAATCAACAATCCCTTCTACGATTGTTCAATCTGAGCCAATATTTGAGAAGATTAGACATTGATAAGGACTTAGTGCAGCAAAAGTTATGGTCTTCAGTTTGCAAGTGGGTGCCAGCACTAATGAATAGACGGTGTTATTTGTCTTCACCGATTTCTGTCTTGAGAAGAACAAAAAAAACTGAATGGAGATTCTGCAACAGAATAGTCGGTAGATTGGCATCCCATGTAAAGCAAAATATCCCTATCCAGTCCCTACCCCCAAATTCATTTGAGTTAGCAGAGTTTTAAGTATGTATTTAAGGAAGTATTTAAGATTTTGTTGTTTAAAAATGTTTTTTGCTGAATCAGAGACTGGATCCTTTAAGAGTGCCGTCTTCTGTGAGAGAGGCATATTCAAAACTGTAAGTGAGAAAACTCTTTTTCTTGCTACTGTTTTTTGGAGAGATTCTATTCCTACTCTGACATTTCTTGCTAATTATCTGACAATTAGCAGCTGAGGGCTTTACTGTGTATTATTTTGCCTGCTTTTCCCCTCTGTTAATAAATGATCCGAAGTTAAACCTTATGGATCACACCTCTTTGTTTGCCATTGTTGATGGATCGTTTTCTGCTCAGAATGGAAATGATTAAATCATATAAGAAAGGATCATGCTTGCTGCTTATTCTCTGGCATCATATATGGAAAAATATTGCAGTTGCTTGAATTGTCTCGTTGAAATTAGCCTTTAAAGGAAAACAAAACAGAAGGGAATTGTGCAAGCGGGTTCATTAGGGCTTTATCAGAACAAGGAGCGAGTGGTGAAGAGGGAGAAAAGATGACGGAGTTCATGTTCCTGCAGATTAATTTATCAGTCTTTATGGGTACATGAAAAGAAAATTATGGCTACCTATAAAGGTCTAATTAGGGCATCTAGTGTAAATTCTCTGCAGCTAATCTGGTACAGTTCATAAAAAGCTAACAATAAAAACATAATGATGTGTTGCATTAAATGGGCAATCTTCAGCAAATGGGGCTAAATTAAAAAAGGTCTATTGGAAAAGTAGACTCTTTATAGGCCTTAAATTGAGGATAACTCATTAAATACACAGTGTGTTTTGCTGTTTAGCCCAATAGTGACTAATGTACACTAGATGTGCATTCCTGAGAATGTTTCTGGTCATGGGAGCAAGTCAGAACTTCTGGTAAAACCAGTGCGAGTCACACCATGAGCACTTGGGCAATAGTTTCATTTTTTAACGCTTCTTCACAATTCTGAACTTCATTATGCAGCCCAAGTTCTGCTGGTGAGCATTTCTTGGTGTAAGCTATCCAAATTGGGACAACTTCTGTGATCCAGCCTTCGTACTCAGGCCTGGAGAGTAGACATTTGAGAACTTGGCAAAGGCGTGAGTGAAAAATCTGTGTAAAACCTCAGTTCTATCTGAAAGGAGTAATTCATAATTACTGTAATTTGAGAGTGCAGAGAGTGCACTCTGAAAACTCATCTCTAGAAAGCCTGCAAATGTAAAGGCAGCGTGAACAGAAAGGCAAATGAATTTATTCAAAGTGATGTCAAAAAGATAATTTTCCTCACTCATTGCTTTGACCACACCATCATCTTTTTGTCTCATGATTGACTTCCCCTTCTCACTCGCACCAGACATAAGCTAATTGTCTCTGCTTCATGGGCTCTCTGGTCAGTCCCCACCTGCTCTGGCTTTGCTGCCACTAATTGAATTTTTTAGTGGCCCCCTTGGCCACTAATTGAATTTTTGAGGAAGTCTCTTTGCAGTTTGGGGGAGAGATTTTTCAAATGTACCAAACATCAAGTACATTTTCTCCCTTTACCTTCAAACCCTCTGTAAAACTGTCATGGGCAGGTGCTTAGACAGAGCTGAACAACCACAAAGAAGCCAAGACAGCTTCCCACTTTGCTGGCCACGGTGGTCTCCTGCTTGTCCTGCTTCTGCCATCCTTGGCAGCCCATCCACGTTCAACAGGCTCATGCAGCCTCTAAGGTAGGGAGAGAGGAACAGTTTCTGGGAGGCTGCTGCTCTGTGTTTGGCTTTCTTATATGATAACATCACATAAAAAATGATAAAAAATGCATGAGGAAAGGCAGGAGTTCATGCGGGTAGGGATGCTTTCAGGGTGTGTAAGAGCCGCGAGTCCAGAGGCAGCGCTGAAACGCTCTGCAGAAAGTGGGGCTCCAGTGAGCATTTCCTAGAAATGCAGTTCAGCTGCCTATGGGAGAAAGCAGCTCTGTTCCCATGGACGTGAAAAACTGCAGAGGCCGAGCAGACTGTATAGGTAGTAGTTTCCTCCCCAAACCTTTCACTGCATGCACAAATACAGTGATCAGCTTGCTAAGTGATATAAAAATATAGGTGGGTACATTTAGGGAAAAAAAAAAAGAGAAAGCAGCAGGTTCTGTGCACAAATTAACCAGATGCTATCCTTTTCTACGTAAAAGAAACAGACTTAGCAATTATGTTTACATCCACATCTTAGTAGGCTGTTTTAGCAGAGGTCCATGCTTCCCTGGTGTGACTGCCAACTTAGAGAATTTTTAGGTTGTGGACGATTGGTCTAATTGGTTGTAAAATAAACTATTTCAAAGACCTGGCACTCCTTACATCTGCTGCTCTTGACCTACTGTGTTTGTGATGTATTTGCTGGTAGAGAAAAATGTTGCTGGACGTGTGTGCATTGGAAAGCCGTAAATTGTTTTTCCTTTCTTTTGTTTCTGTTTATCTTGGTTTGCAAATATTAAGCAGACGTAGTTCTCAATATGGACAAATGTGCTGCAAAATGCCACTCAGCTGAGGAGATCGTAGCTGCTTTTCAATTATTAAAAGCATATGCAGAGGAATAAACTGCACAGCTAATTTCAGAATGAAGGTTTGCGGCGGATGCATAAGCCCTGGTGAGTAGAGGTTTAGGTAACAGAAACGCTGATGCAGTTGAATACATAGAGCAAAATCCCCAGAGATGAGGAGGGTTATAGGTTGGCACGATCATCAAAATAATAACCTGCATGTCTGAGAGAGTGCCTTTTAAATGCCACGTAGTCCAATTCTTCCAGTTACGCTGTTGACAAGCGCGGAGTTTCTTGTGTGTTTGGGTTGGCCTGAGGAGAGAGTAAGTCTGTACAGGTCGTAGATGAGCATGAGCTCTGGGTACTTGGTGAAGAGAGGCTTTTCTCTCCTTCTGTGCATACTGCTGTAAGGGCTGGGCCTCTTCCCCCCCTTTCCTTTCCTTTTCTTTTTTCTTTTTTTAAGGCCAGAGGAAATGCAAGCAATTCTGTGAACTAGGCGCCTCTGCCAAAACAAAGCTCTGGAAGAGGGGCAGAGATAAGGGAGGAAAGGAAAGATGCAGCTGCATTATCACCCTCCACCCCTACCATTTCTTTTTAACAGCCTCCCTGGGAGAAGAGAAAGGGATAAACCTTGATAATTAATGTCTGACTCAAACCAAGCATTTCCAGGAGCCCTTACCAGTGTCCAAGAGGATGTAACTTAGGACAAAATTTTAGCCATCAGTTGGGATGATATTCAGAGTAAAGTTACTTCAGGGAGTAAAGTTGTACACCCTGCTCCCTCTATTCCATGTGAAAATCCTGGCCTTAAGCGCAGGAGAGTCTCACAGCTTCCACGGTGTAATGAGAGCCCAGACAATGCTTACCCCATCCCACTCCCAAACCCTGAAGAGTAGAGGAGTCTGCTCAGGCTGTTCCTCCCACAGCTGGACCGGACACTTGGGTGGGGAACCTGCCCTGTCTGTGTCCATGAGGGCACTCCACAGCTTGCTCATCAGCAGGCGTTGAGTGTCTGCCCAGGGAGTTTGGGTTGTTTTGTTGTTTTGGGAATCAGAATGTGCAAGTGACTTCTTTGAGCTGTGCGTCGCAAAGGACATGTTTGGGTTGGCTTAATGATGCAGCAGTATCTATAAATTTCATTTCTTTTGTCAGTTTGTGTCACAACTTTCATCTTGTTTGAGTGCGCGGGAGGGACCATTGGTGTCTACCAGAGCCATTCTTAAGCAGTTTTTCTTCTCTTGTCCTATCAATTATTTACAAAAGTAAAGCAGTTTGAGTACGGCCAAATATCCAAAACCTCTGGCACCATCCAATGGGTAAAGTAAATATTTCTAGACCTTATGAAATCAAGGGAGTCCCAGATCCTTTGTAGTTGGCTGATAATCCCTTTATGTGCTTCCTGCAATATGCTTGGGCATAAATGTGTCATCTTCAGGAAAGATTTCCAATACAGGTTTGAAGGCTTCCTGCAGGGGCAAAATCCTTACTTTTGCTTGTATGACTTTGTGTGCTGCTCTTACACAGTGGAGGGGGAAAATGCAGAGGACTCTGTGGAGCTGCCCTTGCAGGATAGCTTCGATTCTTCGATACAGGACCTTCAGCTTGCTCAGGACTGAGCACATCTGCTCCAGATAGACCTGGGCTAGACTCGCCTTCTGCTTGGGCTTCAGCCTTTCCACAAAGGCTTACAAAAGCTTTGTTGGTTACCGGGCTACAGCACCCTCAGGGGAGCTATGCAACCATCATCTCACGGCCTAGAAAAAAGATAATTTTGATGCATTTTTCTAGAAATGTTTTGAGCCCCAGCCAGCCATTTAGCACCAAATGCTGCTCAGAAGGTTATATAGATGTAACTGCAAGTATGCAAGTCAGTATTTCTCTCAGCAAGTATAAACCTTTTCCCTCTTTATCCATCTTTGGACACCACTTGTACCAGAGAGTTGTGGGCACTTGGAGATCAATTTTGATATGAAAATAATCAGAATCAATGAGAAGCAGATAATGAAATGGCCATCTTTAGGCTGTCTGCAACAGGCATTCTCTTAGTTATGATGCAAACCACCTGCTAGGTAGGGTTGGCTTACTCCAGCTCCTTGTGCAGTCTGCAGAAAGAGTAGGATAGCAGGAGACCAGTTGTTGTTTGTGCCTTATTTAAATGTCCCAGTTACTTCTGGGCAGCTTTAAGTTTTCTCCACTCAAATCCTTGGATCATCCAAACATCACCTGACCAAATCCTTGCTTCTCTGCAGGTAGGTTTCTTTGCTCAGATGTGACACCAGAAGGTACCACGTGAACAGCTTATGTATTGATTGTGCCAAGAGCTTGGCAATGTGAATAGCAAAAACCATGAGCCCTTTTTTTGACCTCAGGTACCAAAGTGGTGGGGTGCTACCTTAGACACCTAGAGTAGGTGGTCTCACTGCAGCCCAAAATAGTTACAAAAAAAAAAGAGTAGCTTTTGTAATGGGAACACCAGAAGCTGCTTGCCTTTCCCAGACGAACCACTGGAAGCTGTTGGTTGTGCTATTCCACTTCCAGAACTGAACAGGATTTGGGCAGCGCAGTCCCCACCAGACACTGATGTTCCCAAAGCCATCCTGCCTTCACACAGTGCTGCCTCACAGCCTTGTTTGTATGGGATGCTCCCTTGCTCTCACTTATCATTCTGCATAATCTTCACGAAAGACCAACCTTTCACAGACCGGAGTTATTCCAGTAAGCTGAGTTTTATTGGCTCACTTGCAGATTTTGTGGACAGTTATTCACAGGGAAAATATTTATCTTGTTTTTCCCAATCTCATTTCTACACCTGCCAAATTGCCTCACCCTTTCCAACTCCTTCTAATGCCCATGAAGATCCCATTGTATCATTTCAGTCCATTTCGTCAGCTGAAGAATGTATTGGATTGGGCAGGTCTGGCTTTACTGCCAACTATGACAGTTTATTCAAATGTCTGCTAGTATCCCTGGGACAATATAATGTTCTAATCTTAACCAGAATGGCATCAGACTTCTGGCATGACTCCATCACAGTCAGTGTCGTTATTAGCAAGAGGATTTACTCCATTATGACCATCTTGACTTGGTTTGTGCAGTGAATTAATACATTTATCATAGCAAGTTCTAATAATACTATTGTTTTGGTAAACCAGCAGCCCTGAAAGAAAGTGATAAAGTAGAAATCTCAAGCTGGTTCAAAAATATTTGACCCTGTCATGGCTGTAGGGAAAAAAATGTTGCGAGCATTTAGTCAATGTGTATTATAGTTTCAGAAACCTGGTAGTGAATAAATGTTGGATTCTTTTCATTATTTTCTTTCTTAAATCTCCTGGACTTTTTTTTTAAGCCAGTCTCATGATTTTGTGGTCCAGCTCTTGTGTTTGAAACCCTGAGGGTTTACAGTAATATATGTAACAAATTTTATGGCTTATTTTAAAACAAGTTTTATAAACTATGGATCTTAAGGCAGCTGCCAGATATTAGGAATATATGGTTACTTCTTGATAAAAAAACTTGCTGTCACTGAGGAAGATTTATGGTTGCAACAAGATATGAACTGATAGGGGTTTAAGTCCAGCCCATGCAATAACAGAATTTATGTGCAGTTTCCTCCTCTTTAATCAGTGATTAGAGTAGGAATGCGATGCATTTGAACCGGTTAGTGCAAACTGTGCTTGTGGGAGTTACTTATTGGACATGACTGGGACCAGTTATGACCTTCACCTAAAGATTTCAGCTGATTCCCCTGGGAATTGAATGAGGCTCTACAGTCTAATCTGTCCCCTCAGTTGGGGTGCTTCTGTTTCTCACGCGCCTAGGGATGCTGAGCCTCTTTGGCCCATTGACTTTGACCCGAGTTACCCAGCACCTCTGAGAAGTCAGGCCACGTGAGGATTTTGGTACATGAAAGCATCCCAAACTAGGGCATACACTGACTAGCCTAAGGGCATAAAGCAGTTTGGGTCATTGCCTGGGGTGCTCCGGGTGTAGCTGCTGCTCCCAGAACAGCTGGTAGGCTGGGAGGGAAAGGAGCTCGGCCAAGGAGAGTGGAAAAGACAAGAGAGCTCCAGCTGGAAGGGTCCAGTTTCCAAGCCCTTGTCCTGGGACAGTGGCACAAAAAGGCTGGGGCTGCTGTGCAGGGAGGCTGGTCTGAAGGAGAGACTGAACGGCGTAAATTAAACATGATCCAGCATTATAACACATGGGGTGAATTCACAGGAGGAGCTCACGAAGCAAAAACTGCGAATGGATGGAAGTGAAGCCTTGGCTTGTTTACTGAAAAGAGAATCGATGAGTATGTTGACAACACAAGAAGGTGAGATTACAATCAACCAAAAAAGCTGGAGGTGTGCTGGCCCAACAGCCTGTCCCCAGTTCCAGCTGTGTCTCATGGTTTGAGCAAAGCAAGGCAGCCAGGGGGAGAGGAAAACAAAGCTGAAAGGAGGACATCTCTGGAGGGATGTGCATGAGGGAAAGGAGGTAGTGACTTCTTTTCTCAGCTGACTCACGAACCGTGTTGGAGGAGAGGTGGGGATAGACATCCATATTCTTGGTTACAGTTTGGTGTACACCTGTACATCAACTGTACAATTTAGAGACTTCCCAGACAGCGTTCTGGAAGCCAGACAATCCTTTTACTGCCTTCAGCTTTTCCTGTTCTGTCACACATTGCCTCCTACTCCTCTGTATCTGTCCGAAGGACTTGGACTGCACTATTCCCAGCTGGGCAAATCTGCTTGCTGGCTGCTCCTCTTGTCCCTGGCCAGCGGGAAGGCAGGAGTGGGAGGAAAGAAGGATTTTGATGGCAGGGAGGAGAACGAGTGGCAGGGAGAGAAAGAAGAAAAACTGCATGTGGAAGATGAGAAAGGACCAAGAAAGCACAGCCACATGAAGGGAATATTTTGTCTTCAGCAATGTTTGCCACAGTACGCATTTGCTCAAAATATAATAGAGGGAAAATTTCTGAGCAGCATTATAAGCCCATCTCCCAGCCTTGGTTATACACATACACATAAATGGCTCAGGTTTCACTCCTGCGGATAATTATTGTATCACCGCAACCTTGAACTGTATTTAGTCTTGTAAGCTGCGGAATTGCAGTCCTGCTTCTTGTTTTTTTTTCTGGTGGCAGGCAGCAGGGCCTGGAGGGCTGGTTGCAGCTGAGGGCATCGGTGGAGGAGCTTGGAGTCGGCCACTCACCCCCTGTGTGGCCACGAGCTACTCCATGCTGCTCTGTGCCTCAGTTTCCCCACTGATAATAACAGGAAGGTTTGTTATCCCCAACGCAATCATAAGCAGTTTCTTAGAGCTTCTTGTACCTTTGGTGTTGAACAGCTGCTCTTGGTGGTTACAATAGCTGATTATACGTGGTAGAAACAGCTTCTGGTGAGACCCTTTCTTCAGCTTCTGGCAACTGTGAGGCAGAGCAGCAGGGGACTTTGGTGTAGGTGCTCTATGTGCCTGTGTCTTCATGGAGCCACCAGGGCCCCATGTTCATTGGGATTTCTGGAGGGAAGACACGTAGGCTTAAGAGGCTACAGAATGATTGATAAGGCTCTATATCTCCATATTTCAGGAAAACTCATTTTCTTTCAGAGGCAGGCTCTAGAGAAGTGAATTACCTCAACATTTCTTTTCCAACCATGGGTTATAGTTAGGACAAGGCAAGAAAGCGCCAAAGAGAGGAGCAAAGGTCTCCAAGTCCTTGCTGGAGCTGTGGGTGCCCACGAAGAGGAGCGCAGGTCTGAGGAGGTGGTGGCAGGCACCAGAGCTTGCCCTGGGGTGGGAAGCTGTGCCGATGAGGCCAGCTGCAGAGTTCACTGCTTCTTATTTGTCTGATACAGAGTCTTCTCACATTTCATGTGATGTGACCCTGTTGCCATCATGCCTGGCCCTCTGGACAGAGTCTTGTTTTGCCAAGGTTCATTTGAAGTCTAAGGCCTGAAAGGTCACAACATCGCATGTCTGTAACTTCCAACTCCCAGACTGTCCTTTCTATTGCCAGCTCCTCACTCTTCTAGGTCTCCTCCCTCCAAATGTGAAGCCCACAGAAACCCACTCTTCCTGTAATAATTTTTATCAGGCTTGTGATGTGCAGTAGCGTCCTCTTTGTAAATTCTCTCTCTCATGGCAACAGAAAAGTGTTCATACAATTAGATGATTACACATGGTTATATTCTTTTTTCCCTTCATCTTTTTTTTAAAATGAATAGCTAGCTCTTCTTAAATTTTTATTCCCCTCAAAGCTTCTGTCACATCCCTAACCTTAGGGACTGCTCAGAAGTAGAGAGGGCTTTCCTTTTTCAGCACATTCCTATCCTCCACTGTGTAAGTCCACGAGCCAAAAGATGATGTGATCCTGGCAGCCCAGTTTTTGTGTTGAAAGTGCGCATTGTGCTAAGGCTCTTTCCCCCTGGAGTCCTCTTTGTGCACTCCACAAAATGATGAAATCAGGGATCGTAACTCAGCAGCTAATTAGAATGATGATAACACCTTATACTTGGCGGCTTGCCAGCTTGCCTGACTGCGGCAGCAGTCTCACCTTGGAGGATGGTCTCACTTCAATCTCCAGGTCCCCGAGTCCTGTGATTACTCCAAAGGTGTAGGTCTTCTGCCATGGCCCATTCTGCCCTGCAGCTGGAGCCCTGTGGCCTCCCTCCCTCTCTGAGATCCCTGCATCAGGCACAGCTCAAGAAGAGAAGTTGTGAAGTTGTATTACTGTGACAGGGAGTACTTTAGGAGACACTCTGCACAGCCCTTCCCCAGTCACTGGAGCTGCAGTGGCTCCTCCTAGGTCACATCCTGTATCTGACATCTAGATCTGCACCAAGAGAAAGGAAAAATCAGAGTTGTCCCTTTCAGGAGCAGAGAAGAGCTTGGATAGATGAACACAGTCACTTCAAATGCAGGAGTCCAATAAAATACTTCCCTCCTCCATTACTACTTATATAAAAAAATTATAAATAATTAGCACTTTTTGAGCCAATTCCTGATTGAAATTTTTGGGGGTGGGACAGGAGAGAGGAAAGGCTGAGTCACAAGTTCTGAGCACTCAGCTCTTCCATAATGCTTCATCACCAAGGATCTTAAAGTAGTTTTGGCATATGAATGAGTTAAATTTCACCACTTCCTACTCAGGCCAGGGAAACCTTTGTTGACTTCATTCACAGATGAAATGGAGAAAACCTTTAGGTCAGAATTTTCCAACCTGGATACTTTGTGTTAGATACCAAAGCTAGAAATAACATAAAAATGTAGTGGGTTTAAAGTGTATTTATCCACCTTTCTCCTGTCACAGTAAAAACGAATTACCTGGATTAATTTTGGATGTAATTGGAGTTCTGAATTCAGTAGCCTACTTCTGATCTGGTAATACCAGACACCTCCTCTGCCCCCACCGGAATTATTTGTGAAAGGCTTTGCTATCTTCGGCTGAAGGGAGGGCTTCTTACCATACAAAGTAGTAGCATCCTCCCTTCTTCCCTCTCTTCTTCCCTCCCTCTGGTTTTCTGTGTCCAGGACCACAGCAAAAGCATTAGAGATGCTGGTGCCTTCAGCACCTTCAGATCCCAAGATATCTCCCATCAGGCTTTCACTCCTTCTACTTCTCAGAGCTCTTGCATTGAAGAAGCTGACCCTGTCCATGGACACCCTCTGCACACAGAGGATATGAGAGTTGCCGTGAATCTGCAAAACAGAACAGTGACTTGGACACAGTTAGGCCAGTGGGAATCCATGCGAAACCAGCCGAAGTTGAGTTACCCTAGGACCATGCTGGGGACAAGAGCTGTGAGCGGGGACTCCAAGGAGCCTGCAGGGCTCCTTGAGCTGCCTGTGTAGCAAGCCTGGGGTGTGCTAACCTGCTGATCTTCACTGAGCCGTTGGGGCTGCTCACCTCGGCTGGAGCTCTCCAGAGAGCTGCCATTTATCCACCTCCAGCTTCCCTGCCTGGACCTGCCCCAGCTTGTCCAGGGGAAAGCTAAGGTACCCCCCTCAAAGATCACTGAAACCTGTGCTCCGTAGCTTCAGAGGAGTCACTCTGGGTATGCAGGACCAGACCCAAACCTTTGGCTGGGTACGAGACCTCAAGATATGGCTGCATTCTCTCCTTTCAGAGCATGTCTTGCAGGCAGGGCTGCGCTAACAGGATTTTTATGACAGTGGCATATTACAAGGCACTACAAATATCCTCAAGGCTCTGGGCTAAAGTCTATTTTGCCTCTGCATCCTATCTGAGCAGGGAGGCTGGTTTAGCTTGTAAATGTGACTTCACAGAAACATGGCAAAAGACAGAGATACCTTAAGCCAGTAAATGTTTCCAGATGGGGGCATTTCTGGTGAACTTTTTACTTCTGCCTCTAAATGAGGCACTGTTAGCTTTTTACAAAGATTGAAAAGATCTGAGCTTTAGGGTTAAGTGTGGTGAGACTTACTTACTTACTTTCTTTCTTTCTTTTCTTTCTTTCTTTCTTCCTTTCTTTCTTTCTTTCTTTCTTTCTTTCCTTCTTTCTTTCTTTCTTTCTTTCTTTCTTTCTTTCTTTCTTTCTTTCTTTCTTTCTTTCTTTCTTTCTTTCTTTTTCTTTTACTTTCTTTTTCTTCTTTCACTTTTTCTTTCACTGTCTTTTCTTTCTTCCTTTTTTCTTTTTCTTTTCTTTCTTTTACTTAATTTTCTTTCTTTTTCTTTCTTTCTTTCTCATTCTCTTTTTTCCTTTTTTCTCTCTGAGTCCTTCTCATTTTTTTATCTTCCCTTCTCTCTCTTTTTTGTAAGCTAAGGCAGCTAAAAAGAAGGAATTGCTGCTGTTTTAAAAAATACAGCTTAATATATTCCTAGAAGCCTGTAAGCAGAGAAAGAACAGGCAAAAGAGGGAGAGCAAGCAAGTTTTGACAGTAATAGCAGTGAGCCAGTGGAACATCTTGAAAGGAACTAGCCTTGTCTTAGGAAATTAAAAAGACATGTGCGTAGTTGTTAAAAAGCCTGAGAAAAGTGTCTATGGTTCTCAAGCAAGACAGTCCTGCAGGAGGAAGTTTACAAGAGCTAGGAGTACTAGTATCCGTGACTTTAATCTGGTCTTGGAAATTATTAGTTCTAAGCATGCTGGAAGGAATTAAGACCAAACAAGGGTTTTCAGTTTAGAATCTGAGTCTTTGATGCTTTATGAAAGTAATTTGATTGCATCAAATGGGTCCCAGGGATAGGAACCTTAGTCCATAAATATCACCGATCCACATCGTTAAAAACCCCACAATCTGCACTTTTTTTTTCTTCGTCTTTTTGCAGTGCTAATATTCTTTGGACATAAGAGGCCCACAGCTGAATCAGCAGGGAGATTGATTTCTCTCTCTCCCTTTAAAAGAGGGAAAGAAGGTCCCTTTGGGTCAGGGTTAAGGGCTTGGAAGGGGCCTAATGGGAAAGTTCATCTCACAGCTGCCAGCGGTATATAGTACCAGGCCCATGGATAACAACAGGATGTGGGTTTTGAGCACTGTCAGCTCCTTCATGATATATTTCTTTTTAATTTTCTCCTTTTAAAATAATACACGAGCAAAGAACATTCCTTATTATCATAACAAAATCTCTGCTCCAGTGACTCTGAGACGTTCCTAATTGTTTTCAATCTGTCAGGAGCGCTTTCTGTTTGCATTTCTGCAACCACTCAAGAGATTGCTGTAAAGAAAACAAACAAAAAAAAATGGCCTGGGCTGACTTAGGGGCTGGGTAATGGGTTACAGCACTTTCACCTCGCTCACAGCCACTAAGCAGGAACCAAAAGCTGAGTTGATTGGTACTAACTCGAGTATCAGCTTTGCGATAGCCAATTTCAAGCTGTTGTTAGCACTGGAAGTCACCAAAGAGGCACAGTGACAGTCAGTAAGTTAAAAATAAACTCTGGTGGTGGTGGAAGGCACAGGGAAAACACCCCGTTCACCCAAGTGTGGAGATGGAAAGTGAAGGGGAAGAGTGCATGCAGCTCTTCACACTGTCATCCTATGGATGACAAATAGCAATGCATTTCCCACAGAGAAAAACACATCTGATCTAACTTTTCACACTGTTTCATAAAAAAATGATCTCATTAATGTGAGAGCAGAATGATTTCTGGGAACAGTCTTGTCCTGACTGGTTGCGGTCGAGCGTACAAGAGCAGACGATGCAGAGCAGCCTTATACCACCATAGCTGCATCCTCATCAGCGCATCGTACTGGTCTCACTGGGCGATGGAGGGAGCGGTGGGAGCAGAGGGGCCACAGGGAAGGCGGTGCACAGGAGGCCCAGGGCCCCCCGCAGATATCTGCTGGCAGAGCCAGGGCACACGGGCCGTGGGAGGAGCGCCGAGGAATTTTCCCAACGTCGTTCCCTGCGTGTGTGGGTGTTGCCTCCCACCACGGAGCTGGTGTCCTATTATGACTCTTGGTGTTACAGCATGAATGGTGGGCCCCCACCCTGGAGGGAGTCCCTGCTGTACCGATGGCTGTAGGAAACAGCTCCTACCTTGAAGAGCTGCAGAACCAAGATGGGAGAAAGAGCTGCCTCATACAGCAAGCAAGCTGGGCACTGAAGGCAGCATTCACATTGCCCGCTTGAAATGCTCATCGGTTGTCAAGCCTGTCCCTCTCCGTTAGAGTTATAGTGACCAATGGTCTATTTGCAGACTGGATCTCTTCTTGAGCTTTGGTGATAAGATGCAGTGGTCACGAATGACTGTGGCCCATAGCCTTAGAGAAACCTGAATCCTCACCTGTAGACTTTGAAGGCAACCAGAGAAAACAGAAGGGCTGTGGATCAAGTCCATTGAGGTTTCTTCAGGATCACTTAGGAAGATGAAGACAGGACTCGGCACCGAGCTCCTCAATCGCAGCTCAGTGCTGTAACCACACGGTCCACCAGGACTGTCCTGCTGTGGCTCTCCCTGGCCGTCAGGGCTCCAGATGTCTCTCAGTGCAGAAGGAGCTGAAGAAGAGTCGGGGCTGGTTTTGCGTGTGTAAACAAAAGAGTGGAGCCACAGAAACTGTCTATTGGTATGCTTGGAAGGCACTCATCACTCTGGCATCTGGTATGCCCTGAGCTGCTGTCAGCTACCAGCACTGAGAGGTCCACACAAAAACTCAGGAGCTCTGACCACCCGTGGAGAAAGGTCTGGGTGAAGAGTGGGTCAGTGCAGGGTACTCAGAGCCAAGGGCCTGAGTCAGGCCTTTGTTATGGATGGTGGGAAGAAGGGCCTGTGTTGGAAAGGGCTTATCCTGCCGGTTTGGAAATCATGACTCCTTTTGCTCTGCCACAGACTTCCCCTGTGTGAAATGGAGGTGTTGCTTTACTCTGTCTCGTCAGGGAGCTGTAAAAGATGGTCTATTTTCAATCTGCAGGGGCTCTCACGGTTGCTCATGCAAGTAACTTCATATACTTTAGCTTGGAGCGACCCATCTTTTGAACCCCTGCTTGGTCTCAGTACTTTGGAGGAAACCCACAGTGAGAAAAAGCATGAGGTTCCTGTTCCTCACTGCTGCACAGAGCTGGCTGAGAAGTCTTTTAGTGGGACATGGTTTCTCACCTGTTTTGCTCCAGCATAAGGAGTTTTGCTAAACGCAAGGCAGCAGTCGGGTCCGTGCTTTCCCACAGGAAGCACTGGACACAGAGATAAGCTCCTCCACGTTAACACCGAGATAACAGCAAAACTCCAGCAATGAGGAACGTGGAGCATGGCAGCTACAGTAGCCACGGGGTATGTGGGGCTCTGCCACATTTTTTATGAAGAAGCAAAATTGCTTCCCCTCTCACCTTCCTGGGAAGGGGGAGACAGACCCTCAGCTAGCCTGGCTTGTCAGGAGCATCATTGCTACTACTCCTTGTCCTCCCCTTGCTCCTTCCCTCCCTTTGCTCTCTCCAGCAGCGTATGGAGATGCAGAGCGTGGCTGCGGGCAGCAGAGGAGCAAACAAGCTCTGGAACAAAACAGAAAGTATGTTCTCATGCAAACCTTATTAATAATGGAGAGCAAGTGAAGATAAATGCTAAATATAAATGTATTTCTTGTTGGGAAGAGAGGGAACGTACCACACCGCTGCAGAGAGGGAACGTGAAGCAGAGAGGGAACGTGAAACAGAGAGGGAACGTGAAAGGTGAACCCTTTCAGAGTTTACATCAGTCCCCCATAGAACAAAATTTAGACTATTTCACAGTTACTGCAGGGTTTAGCCAGGCAGTGGGATGACAAACACAACTAACAAATAAACAAAGAAATCCCTTGTATATTGAGATTTTTACTATCTCAGTCTCTTTATTTTCTATTTCAGTTCGAAGTCTCCAGTTTTCTTTCTGACTGCTGTGTCTCCAGAGAATTCAAAATCACGCTGAAATGATAAGGCATTTTTTGAGGTTAAGCAAATGTGGCCCACATAGCACTGCTCAGCAAATGTGTGCCTCTAGGAGACACACTGCCAGCAGCAACTGTGGCTTAGCAAGTAATTCATTATTCAGGGCCATGGGGTTACTCTCTGGCCCAGTGGTCCAGTTAGGTGTTTTAAAGATGCAGGTAACTGTACGTAGAGAGTACACGTTACTCTGTCTGTAAGTGTCTGCCATTTAAAGACCTCCTAAGATTGCAGTCCACACGTTCTTTCTCTTTTATGCTGGTCTTTAATCTCAGAAATGCATACGAAATCGATTTCCTTTTCATGACATTGTTTTCAAATGACTCTTCTGTTTTCTTCTGCTTGTTTTTTGGCAATCTCAGTATTTTGGGAGCTACAAGGAATATAATCCAGAGCTTCTCTGAATGTTTCAGTGCCGAAGTTGTCAGTGCTTACTCCCTCCCATGTTTCATGGGTTGCGGGTGCACCAAGGAGGCTGCAAAGAGTGAGGGCATCAGGGTGGTAAAACTCAATGCAAGAATTAAAGTAGTCATCAGAAATGAGATACTTTTGAGCATGCAGAACTAGAACCAAGAGCAGAACTTGGATGCTAAACCTGTTAGTCCTTTGGGGTGTTGTTTTTTTTTTTCAACTACAAAGTCCAGAAAGAGAGCATGGAAGAGAATTGCTTTAATATGCACTCCACTTCTGGACAGCAAAGTTCCCAAATAGTAAAACTCCCCCAGCAGCTCTCCCTTTGCCTGTGAACAGCGAGCTTACATGCAGGGAGGGGGAAAAATGCAGCCACATTCCTTTCGCACTCCCACTCGCCTCTGAGGTTCTTCCACTTCCTTCCTATGGCTTTTTTTAGAACTGTAGTGTTTTTCTCACGTCCGGCAACAAAGGATGTTTTGTGCTGCTGCTGAGGTTGTTCGTTTCTTTTTTTTCTCTTTTTTTTTTTAAACTTCAGATGCAGTATCATGTTTGAAAATATTGCTCTTGTTTGTGTGGGAGCACAACTTTTTTTGCTCTCTGGTACCTTACAAGCATGATCAATTGCTGGGAAGTTGTGTAGTTGGTTACATTCTCCCACCAGAGTCGACATTTTTATTTTCCTGCAACCCTCTTATGTACTTGTGAAAACCACCATGCTGCAGCCCTAAAGGTAGAAGAAAGTTTGGGAGGTTGCAGTGATTTTTCTGCCCTATTACTGAATAAGAAATGGAATCACTTTAGAATTGCCATGGTGCGGCTGAGAGCAGAGCATGCTGCATAAATTGGTTCATAAAATGCATAGCTCATAAAACCCACAAAACCTTGTGATGTTTCCAGTAAAAAAATCCAAGGAGGGGACAAGGAGGAGCAGATCAATAACTGAATCACAGTCTTCAGCCCCTAGAATCAGCTCTTCCATTTGACGATAGTGTAACATCATGAAATCAGAGTGGAGAAATGCATCCAGGATTAAACCTTTGGGGTTTGATATGTTCTTGTCCCCAGTCACTATAGCTGGGTCTTTGCCACGGTGATAAATTGGCCATGGTCACACACATTGACATTACTCACTTTGAGAAGTGAAAATCCAAACATCAGCCATCGCTGTGTCAGGGACCCTGGATATTAGATATTCAGGCATTCAGTGTTTCCAATTTATTATAATTTGTAGGCAGCTAGACAAGGTGGGGGGAAAGCCCATAGACAGCCTGGAATTATGTCATAAATCTCCAAAAGCCCTAACATAATCTTTAAGACTACCTTCAGTTCCTCAGACAGGGAGCATGAGTGATACAGTGAGCCTGATTTTGACCTTTTGCTCAGCAGTGCTGCTCAGGTATTATTACACTGTTGGCTTTGGCTTCTGTGGGAGTCGGTGCGTAAGTGTCTTGGAAAGGAAGTATTCAGCTCAGTGAAAAAATGTAAGGACTGCTATCTCAATGCCTGCTTCATCTCCATAGTCAGGGTGAAGCAAAGAGAAAATGAGAGACCGTGAGTCTCCACTGCCTGGTGTGGGAATCCCTCCTGGTTTGTGCAGATGGGGGTAGAGTGAGGTACCACACACTGCCACACTGGAGGAGTCCTTTGTGCTACATGTAACTTAAGAAATATGCACACCCATCTTACTTGCTGAGTGTTTTTTCCAGATTTCAGAGCAATACCAATACCAGCCCTCCAAAACAGTCAGCAAAAATCAGGAGCCTGCTGGAGCTCTTACGAAGTGAGCCCTGACAAAGAAAACTATTTGATTGCTACTTTCGTGGCATGTCTGGTTTCCTATCCCTGCAGCCAGGTTTCCCAGAAAGGCAGGAGGAATTCTCCCCCATTATATTGCAAAAGTCTTATGAGAGGCTTGGAGCCTGCTCTGCTTTGTGTGAGCCCTCAGGTGTGCTCCAGGGAATCATAACGTCACACACACAAACCTGTGCAGACCACAGATTTCCCTGTGACTTCCCGACAGCTCAGCTGTGACTCTGTTGCCTGTCTTCCCCCTAACACTAGGCTGAACGGAGAGAGAAACATCGGATCCGGGTGGCTTGAGTCGCCTGCCGAGTTACCACCCTTGCTCTGAAAGTCTAGCTCCAGGAATTCGCACTGCAGTGCCATCCGTCGCCCCTTTTCTGCGAGGTTATTCCTCCCCAGCCTCCCAGAAAGCGACACATACCTGAGCCACAAGCATTCCTGCAGCCCAGGGCTGAGACGAACGCATGGAGGCTGCTTCACACTAAGATGCAAGGCAGCACACTGGGAAGCCCAAGGCACATTTGCTTGTTTTCTCCAGGCGGTTCAGCTACAAGGGCTGTGACTCTGTCAGAGTCAAACAACCTGGGTGGTAATATCTTAAACAACCACAGCTGTTTACCAAAAGTGAGTCAGTCTTCCATTGGGTTTGGCTAACAGGAGCTAGCAAACCTGATTTAACCTCAGCCTTTTCCTTGGGGTAGGTGCAGCCACTTGCAGCTGCTTCGAGAAGGCGTTTTAGCTAATGAGTGGCTGAGTGAGAATACCACCAGCTGAAAGGTGGTGTCAGATGGACGGCCATGGTGAGACCTGGCCTGCACTGCAAGACCTTGCCAGCAGAAGCTGGTTTTATCGCTGCAGTGGGGCATGCCATAACAGCCTGATGAAAAGCCCTGGCCAGCTCTTCTGTGACCCGAACAGATTCAGATCCCCGAGCCATCAACTGATGGTTTCTAACCTGGCAGGCACCATGGCTTATGCCAACCCCACGCCCCAGAGGGAGGAGGTGGTACTCTGTGGCCATAGCCAAGGTGCTGTGCTGCAGCAGTGCAGCGAGCTCAGTGCTCATCTGTACAGAGAAACTCAGTGTTGTCAACATAGCCTGGGTAAACCACCTGTAGTCTGCAGTCAACTCACTTCACAAGTCAAGATAAATCAAAAAAATAGGTAAAATTCGCTAGTGTTTTAACTTACAGGACAGAAATTCCCTTAACTACTTGCCCAAGTAGCACTTTTAAATAAACGGCAACAGGGAGGGAGATGCTGTGAAGTCTCTGCCTTGCTCCTGTGCTGCTCTGGCCATCCCCATCAGAGCCTCCAGCCACCCCAGGTCACACAGGCAGCCTGGCCTCACTGCTACTATTAGTTTAATGTTGCTGGTTTACATTTATTTCCATCCCATTATTAAAAATACAGTTTAAACCTCCATCCCTAGAGGCGGCTGTGATCCTGTTTCAGTCAAGACAAGCAGGTGTTGCTGTGCCACCAGCTGGGACCTGTGCTGCTTCCCCACTGCTGGGACATTTCCTACATCAGGAGGGTGATGCCTTCATCGCCATCAAATGGAGTTTGGCACAAAGAGAGGAAATGCACCTACTTTGTCCCTTCCAGTAAATGTGATTAATGAGCAGGAAGGATCCACCTTTCAAGGCAGACAAGCGCAGCGGGGCAGAGCTCCGTCTGGCCCAGCCAGGGCAGCACCCAGGGCTGCGGCACTCCATCCCAACCCTAAAGCTGGAGGGAAAAGGAGGTTGGAGTTGTGCGAGGGTTCGCAAATCTGCACAAAAGCCCGGAGGAACTGCGCTGGGGAGAAAAACACAGCCCCTAGATCTACGACTCTACAAATCCTGAACAACCTCTGGATAAATTTCAGCTGAAAACTGACTCTTTCATGGCTGCAATAACTGGACTTGACAGCCAAACAGAGACCCTTTCATATTTAAAAATAGAAAAGCAATTAATTATCAGAGTCAATATGAGCCGGGAGCTGGCACAGTAGCAGAGCAGTGTCTGTAGCGATCTGACTGTAGCAGAGGCCATAGTGGCTTTAGAGCTCATGCGCCCGTCAGCCCAGGGGGACCCCCTGGCATTTGGGATGCAAGGCTGCTCAAACACGGGCACAAAGCAGATTCATGCCCTGCGGCGGGGGGGTCGATAGGCAGCAAAAGGGAAGGCAGCCTCTGAAACCTCCCGTAGAGCTTGATGGAGTCAGTGCTACTGTGTCAAACCCAGCCTAGCTCTACGTTTGGGCATACTCAAGCTGAAATCCTCGTGTGTCTCTGGTTTACTCTTCTCCAGTGGCTGTGTGCGGTGAGTGCCTAGTGTGTCAGAGGCAAGCCTTGGTGGTATCAACACCAGCCGTGAGGTTACCAGGCAAGCCCTGAGAGCCAGAGCCACTGACTTCTTCTCTTTCCCATAGCTGGATGCTCTGGCTCAAGTGTGGGATGATGAAGCATCTTTTTCTGTCTCAGTGTTTACCTGGGATAGACCATGGTGGGAGATGGTGATGGGATTTAGGAACTCCTGGCTATGTTGCCCACAGGGTCTTGGTAGCATTTGACCTTGGGTTGGCTCTGAGTCCACTGGATATGAGTGGACGTCCCAGATGGGAGCGTTCCTCATCCTCCAGGAAAATCCAGCTTTTTGTTTTCTATAAAGCCCAATTCTACCTACAAAATGTCCTCTTGGATTAGCAACTCAGCCGCCTCAGACACTTCATTTTCTTCTGCGAGATACTTGCATATGACTGAGCCCGCTGATGTTTGGTGAGCCTAAATTGAGTAGAGAAATGAAAGGAGAAGCAGGTCCCGAGGTGGAGGAGACTGTGGTTAGGAAACCGGGGTGGTGCTCCGATGTGAGCTGAGGAAAGACTTTTGAAGTGCAGTCCTTGGGCAGCTGCCTGGGCCCAAAGCAAACACTGCACAGGACTTCCACTTTGCTAACGATAATGAAAGCAGTTCCTGGAATGACTTTCTTGTCCTGACAGCAGCATAGTTTGGTTGAAATATGTACAAATTAAAAAAAAAAAAAAAACTTTCAGTCACTNAAAAAAAAAAAAAAAAAAAAGAGAATAAAAGAGGAACTTGTCGGAGAGACCCGTTCCTCAGACCGGCTGTTCTCACAGCCTCCTTTCCCTGTCCAAACTGATAATTCACGGCAAAGCCATGATTCAAGCACACGGTGGCTGCTCTTTTAACATGATCAAAGGAATAATTATACGCAGTGGAATTCTCCGAACACAAAAATCGCGTGTGATCCTCCCAGCATGAGGAACCGGCTGTGTGTCTGCAGGAAGCTCCCATTTGCTCTGCAGACGGGCAGCCCCAGGTTGCAGCCTGGGACGGTCTCTGCCTGCCCCCACGCAGGTCTTTCTCAGCTGCCTTCCACCGTGCAAGCTCCCTCACTGGTTTCGGGCCGGCTGAGCAGCAGGGAGGTATGAAAATCATAGAAACACAGAATGGTTTAGGTTGGAAGGAACCTTGCAGATCATCGCGTTCCAACCCCCCTGCCATGGGCAGGGACACCTCCCACTAGACCAGGTTGCTCCAAGCCCCATCCAGCCTGGCCTTGAACACCTCCAGGGATGGAGCTTCCACAGCTTCTCTGGGCAACCTGTTCCACTGCCTTCCCACCCTCAGAGTGAAAAATTTCTTCCTAATATCTAATCTAAATCTACCTTTTTCCAGTTTCAAGCCATCCTCCCTTGTCCTATCACTACATGCCCTTATAAAAAGTTCCTCCCCAGCCTTTCTGTAGCCCCCTTTAGGTGCTGGAAGGCTGCAATAAGGTTTCCCTGGAGCCTTCTCTTCTCCAGGCTGAACAACCCCAACGCTCTCAGCCTGTCCTTTGTTTATCCTTGTGTTCAGGGGATGAAGGGGAGATTTCCCTAAAAAGTGACCACTGCTTGCTTAGTTTATCCTGGAATGAAACTTTATTTATAGAAGCAACAGCAGCACCAGGCAGCCCAGGCCCTAGCAACAGCAGAGTGAGCTCCACAGTTCCTGATGGGAAATATTGCAAGGTGCCATGCTTCAGCAGCAGGTTTTGTTCATGGTTTCCCTCTCTGCACCTGTCCCTTCTCTTCTGGGAGCTGAGGGTCAGGAATCCAGCCTTTTCTTCTTCCCCGGTACGGGTTTCTTTTCCTCCCCCTTGGCAGTCAGTGTAGTGTGGTGCCTCCAGAGAAGGGCATCCCAAAGCTCTGCGGGCTGTCGTGAGGGGCTGTGTCAGGTTGTGGGGACACATGGTGGAGGGAGCCCTTCTAGGGGTACAAAAGGTCTCTTTGTCTGAAGTCAATAAGGTAGCCGTGGACCACCGGCGTGTTTGAGCAATATGGTCTGAGTTGAAAGTCACTGAGCCCCTTGACTCCAGCGCTTTCCTACCAAGTTCCTGGCTGTTGTCCAACCCCAAAGCCTCCACCCTGCGGGATTACTGCTGGGGGATCCAGCCCTTGCGCTCCCATCTACCTGCATCTGCTCTCCCTGGATCACACAAGCTCAGGTCTGTAGGAAGCCCCTGGAGCTGCTCGCTTTCACCCCATCAAGAACATCAAGAAAGCTCACCTGAAGTCCCTGCCAGAGCGCGCGCTTGCAAGGCAGCAGTGCAGGTGGTAGGCCAGTCTGCACTTAATCGTGTACATGTGTCCTGTCTTGTCCAGACCATTCCCAGCACGTCTCTTCTCTTTTCGTTCAGGCACTTAGGAAGAGCATCTGGGGCCAAGATTGCCCATGTAACTGATGCCTTATATAATGATACGGAGTTTTAGAGTGGCCTTGAACTCAAGTAAGTCACCATCTACACCTTTCTAAATGGAGTTTCACTTCATCAATGTACATAGTTGGCCCTATGCATTCATTTTATCTCCTCCACTTTGTTTGGTCTTTCCTTAATCTAGCCACCGACTCAGACAAGTACTGTTACGATGCTGTGGACTGCTTGGTGGTCCACACTGTAGCATCTTCATCAGTTTTTCATATCTCTTTCCACATGCAACTGTTGATTATCTGGGTTGTTTTTGTTAATAGGAGACAGATGGGAATTGGGTGTCAAGTTGTGATTCTGAAGCGTAGGAGCTTCAAAGCCTTTTTTAAAATGCATGATATTAAAGATCATTTAAAACAAAATTAGTTTCTGGCATTTAACAATTAGTGAGGCAAAATAGGTGCTCCATGGAGAGGCCAGAGAGGAGTAATTCTTTAGTCTGAGTAGTCACCTCTGAGTTCCAGGCTGACATAAAAACATCCGGTACAAAAAGCCAGACTCGTGCATGCTCTGAATGTCCCGTGTTTTCCCTGGTGCTGCACAGCGCTCAGCCCGGTGGCTTGCATTGCCTTTCTCAAGCAGGTGATACACAGCACAGGAACAGCTGGGAAGGAGAAATGCTGGCAGGACTGGTATATGTAGGACCTTGTGCATTAGACAAATCAGATTTTGTGGAGCTCACTTTGCCTGGGTCGGTTAGTTGAGCCTTCAAAATCAAAAGCAAGAGGCATTTCTTGGAGCGGCACACGCACTATTCTGAAATGAGCCGCAGGACTTTTACACATGGGTCAAGAACCACCACACTGGATCTGAAAGGGGTATATCGAGTGGGAATGGTTCAAAGCTGCATCAGGGGAGGTTCAGACTGACATTAGGAAGTATTTCTTTACCAGGAGGGTGGTCAAACACTGGAAAAGGCTTCCTAGAGAGGTGGGTGGTGCCCCAGACCTCAACGTTTAGGAGGCGTTTGGACAACGTCCTTAATAACGTGCTTTAACTTGGTCAGCCCTGAATTGGTCAGGCAGTTGGACTAGATGATTGTTGTCAATCCCTTCCAACTGAAATATTCTATTCTATTCTATTCTATTCTATTCTATTCTATTCTATTCTATTCTATTCTATTCTATTCTATTCTATTCTATTCTAAAGTCCAGGATCCTGCCCTAGTTTTGGTGAGGAATGGATGCTGGAGGAAAATGTATGGAAACAGGCAAACATGGCACAATCCTTTTCCCGATGCAATCATAGGGCTGGGAGCTCCTGAGCCAGAGACAGTATCTTTGTGTTTATTAATTCCAACCCTCTTTCCCTCCACAAGTTTGTCTAATTGCTGTTTTAACTTCTGGCCTCTGCAACAGCTGATGGCAATGAGCTCCACTGTTTAATTTGCGCTGGGTGGAAAAGTGCTTACTTTGGTTTGCGTGAAACCTGCTGCCTGCTAATTGCATTTGATGTCTTTTTTTTGAGGGGGGGGCAAAAAAAAAAGGAGTGGTGGGAGGCTCTAAAGTCACCAGGTCGCAGGTGCCTGGGTCCAAGGCATATGCAACTGGCTCATGCTTCACCTTGTGCGTTCACTGCGTGGGTCAGCCTCCTGCCCTGACACTGTCTGGTAAACCACGATCTTCTCACCAGCAGCATCCAGCAGGCAAAGCCCGGTGCAAGACCTCTTGTTGCAGTTCAGCAGGTGAATGGACAGTGACGCCGGCTCCCATCCAGGTCCATCCTGTCTCTTATTGTTGTTTCTAGCTTGAAATCAAGTTGACATTGGCTAGGATTTTTCATATGCATGCAGTTACACTCACTCAGCTGCCCCACACCCCTTGGAGGCCCAATAACACAGGAAGTATGAAAATGGGATGCTCGAGAAGTTCCTCAGCTTGGGTCAACTGGAACAGAGAGATATTACAGTTCTTAAGCAACTGGTTTTCAGAAGCCCTCCAAGTACCTATTAAAATTCACTACCACAGTTGCATGGGCCAGCACAGAAATCTTAATGTGGCCGTGTGGGGATGTGCAGCAGGAGCTCTGACAGAAACTGTCTGCTTATTTACTTACAGAAAACAATTTATGCTCCTACGTTAGCTGTCAGTTCCATTTTTTCTTTCTTAATTTATACCCCTGGAGGAGTTATTTTCTCATCGACTAGTAGAAAATGCCCAGCTGATTTAGACTCCAAGGTTAAATATCCAAAGTTATGTAGTACCTTGATGTGTCCACACTTAAACTGCCCTGCTCCTTTTTGGAAGGATGCACTAGTCCACTCCCAGGTTTCATACTGTGTCCAAGGGATGCTTATAAACCATAAGAGAGGGTGGAGTTTTTTTATATTGGTACAAAAATACCATCAGAATTATCTGGCAAAGTACTCCTAATGTAGACACATGTGGCAAAGCTGTACCAGTATTGGAAAACCTCCTTCCACAAGCAAAACAAGTTCTACCAGTAGACACATGGGTTTGTCACTGGAACTGGGATGACATCAGAAACGTCTGGCTCAGGGTAGGGTTGGAGTGAGCTCTTCCCTCCCACGAACTGGAAAAGAGAGCGGATAGTGAGGTGGCAATGTTTGCTATTGATAGTAAGCTATTAAGGGTAATAAAAATGAAAGTTGACTGCAAAGGCTTGCAGAAGGCACTCACTATAGTTAGGAGCGAGGCAATAAAAGAGCAGACGAGATTAATTGAGATAAATGTGAAGTGTTGTGCATGGGAAAAACTCCTCTAACTGTAGATGCTAGTTGATAGAGTGTGAGTTAGCTGTGGCTGTTCAGGAATGAGATCCTGGAGTTGTAATAGCTCTGTGAAAACAGCAGTTTGTTCCTTGACAGCAGTGCAAAACAAATCAAACATCAGGAGTTCTTAGGAAAAAAGAGGAAAAACAGAGCTGTACAAATTCACTAGTTCTACCTTTCCTTCTCAGAAAGAGTATATTAGAAATAAAAATGTGCCAAAGTTACAAGGATAACCCAAAGTATAGGACAATTTCTAGATGTCTGGGGCACCCTTGTCAGCAAAGGGAATAAGTGAGAGGATATGGCAGAGGTGCTGACAACCATGAATGCCCTCCAGCAAGTCAGCAGGAAACAATTTGGGCTGTTTCTTTCAATACAAGACCTATGGGACATCCCATATGACGAGGTGGTGCTGGGCTCCAGACGGGCAGAGGGAGCCATTGCAGTTAAACCATGGAACTCATTGTCGCATGATGCTGTATGTGCTAAAAGTTTGTAAGGTAAAAAGCAATTAAACATATGTCAGGAAGAAAAATCCATTGACAGCCATGAAATGCAAACCCTCCAGCTCTGTCTTAGGATATCCCTAAGCTACAAACAGCTGGCAATTGGTGGAAAATACAAAAAATTTATTGCTTTGCACTTACTCCATTCCCATCCTCCTCCCCGTATACCTGCTGTCAGCCCAAGCTGGAAATGGGACACTGGGATAGGCTGACCTTTGGGCTGACCCACTGCAGGAATTCTTAAGTTTGGGATAACCTTAATTTACATCACTTTTATTCAGATACAAGACTGGGATCATTAGGTGAAGCTGTAACGTAATGAAGAATCAAAGCAAAAGTGAGGTTCTCCTGCAAGAAAAGTAACCTATAATTAAAAAATTATTACATTAAAATAAAAATTTTAAAACAGATACAGTGGAAAATTGGAAATTTTAAAAAATGATCATGTAAGCATTGGAAAAGCATCAGAAAAGCATCATGCGAATAACCCGAATCATTTTCTGCTCTTGTCTGTCGTCAGCCTATTTAACATGCAATCTTAGCTTTCAGTCACTTGCGAGCAATGTCTCACATTTTGAAAGTTCGCATGATGCAAAAAAAACATGAAAATGTGCTAATTGGACTGGCTCATTTTTTCCAGCTCCACAGAATGGGGAAGAATACTCCACTTCTCCCAAGATAACCATCTGCCCCCAGCCCGGCCACTCAGGGTCTTCCTCACTTGGGTGGATTTAGGAAGAGGCAGAGGGTTGGTACACAGTGTGAGTGATGTTGCAGCCAGACCCGTGGAGATGCCACTGGTGCTTTCTAGTACAACTTCTGCTTCTTCTCGAGCCCTCAGCTTTCCAGCCGAATACCTGTGCTGTCAAGTTTTCTGGGCACTGTTAAGGTTTGTTAGACAGCTCTTGGGCTTCCCCCCAGAGTTTGCTGCGTTTTGATGTCAAGCAATGGATCATCAAGTTTAGAAACAAACACCCAAAGTGCTTTCAGGAGAACTACAGAGAGTAGGTAATTAATTATTAAGAAGTAATTAGCAAAGAAAGAGGTTTACTTCAAAGTAAATTTCACTGGAACACTGGTGTTCTTCCCTGTAGAAGCTTGTAAGGAAACGCGGAGCTGCTGATAGCGCCAAACATGCACATAAACACCAGCGTGTTGACTGAGGATTTGTGAGACGCTTAAGGACAGCAGGAGGGGGCTGCACAGCTGATATCCATCACTTGCACAAATAGCTGAATAAATAGCCCAGATGCAAGATACCATGGAGCGGTCACTGCGATGACTGGCTCTGGAAATGGAAAGTTAAGAAAGCAGTTGCTCTCGGTTTCTCTCCTAGCCCGACCGTCTGGCCAGGAGGAGCTGTGGTGCTCCAGGGCTGATGAGAAAGGACCAGTGATGCTTCCCGCAAGCCTGTGCTCATCCCAGCTGCAGCTTCACACGCAGGGGAGAGCCAAGACGTCGGAGAAACCCCTCTGCCCCGGGAGGCTGGATGGCTGCTTGGCCTCCTCGGGAAGGAAGTGGCTTCCATTTAAGGAGCTGGAGAGGTTCTTGGCAGGGATTGCAGCGAAGCATCCCAAACGCTGGGTCCCCTTGGCAGAAAAGGCCGGGGGCAGCTCGAGCTCGTGCTTGGAAATGCCTTCTTTTGTCAGCTTGATATTTTCCAGAATTTCAAAGCGGAAAGAAAGAGAGGGGTACGAGGAAGCTATTAAAGATATGTAAAATAAACTTGAAGGGTGGAGGAAAGTGTGTTTCATTGAGAAACTGTGCACTTTATTTGAGGGAAGGATCGGTGAAAGCTTATTATTTTAACAAAGACTTTTTCTGTCGCGAACAAGAGAAGCAGATGTTTAAAAGACGGACAGGAAGCGGCTGTGACAAATGAAAGGATTTTTGATTGAATTCATGAGCTGTGTTTCCTGCCAGTAATTCATTCAGCTGTAGGCTAGATCAAAACATAATATTATGGTTTAATCAGCATGCTTTTTAACGCGAAGCCAGAACATACAAGGTCTTGGTGCTACAGGTAAAAAGGCATTAGTACAGTTGGCTCAGAGGCTTCTTTTTAATTCATTATTCATTCTTTTTCTTTTAAGCAAATATGTTGTCTATCAGCAAACACCTGAGAACTCCTAGAGAGCCGTGTTTTGGAGTTTGCACAAGCAGGTGTAGAAAGGGTAAAGCCCTTTCAGGGCATGGCAGATGAAATAGGCTGCCTAAAAGTACAATCTGACTTCTGTTGCAGTCTGAGAAAGCTCAGCTTCCTACTGACTGCAGGGAGCATTAGATCAAGCTGGTTATCCTTGAGAAAGAAAAAAGCCTGGCATAAAGATTTCTTTTTTTTTTTCCTCAGCACAGTTCTGAAAAAGCAGTGTGCGTGTGTGTGTCTGTGTGTGCGCACAGGCACGCGCGTGCGCGCATGTGTTAATTTTGATGTTTTCTGCTTCTCTTCCTTCCTCCTAATGAATTCTATTTGTTTACAGCCTCAAGGAAAGCTTGTCACTAGAAATTTCCTTTTGAGTTTTCAGCTCGAGATTTCACAACCACAGAGCCATTGCAACACAGTGATAAACAAGCTGAGGGAGGCAACTCTGGAGAATTGAGGCTTCTCTTTTTCACCATTTAGTTAAGTAAATAGTTACCAAATGTGCCGAGAGATAGAGAACTTCATCCCTCGCTGTAACAAGTATTAGCAAAAGTGGATTATTTTTTTTTTCCTATCCAAACACTTAGCGTAGGCACAGGAGCTGTGTTGAGCCGCTTATCCTTACACCACTCCTTGTCAGAAAGGGTCGGGCGCTGGGCTGTGCTGCTGGGACGCAGCACTGGGCTGCAGGCTGTATGGCAGCAGGGAAGATGGAAAAGAGGGGTTGCAAAAGCTGCCTAAAGTTCATGGTCGCAGTCCTTGCGCTTCTCAGGGCAAACACAGGACTTGGCTGAAGCCAAGAAACTACAACCAGGGTATGCCTCGTGCACAGATATCAGCTGCCCTCCACCCCCGTTGGCCGGACTGTCGGAGGAGGGATGATGACACCAAGGCAGCCTCCGCCAGGTTTCCTCCTCTGCAGGGGTGCAGTCAGCACTGCTCAGCTGGGTCTGGGTCCCATCCCACACCCAGTGTCTCCTGTGCAGGTCTTGGTCCTTGGATTAAGCACAGTATCCGTAGATGTGCTGTGATAACCAGGCAGGCTTGCTCTGCTGCATTGAATCCATTGTAAAGTTTCTACAGGTGACCCTCTCGTATAAATATATCGGGGGAAGGCTTGCAGTGATGATTTCCAGGGTGCTCTGGGATAATGCAGATAAAGGTTGCTTTCTGGAGGTTGGGATGAAATTCTAGGGCACAGACTTTCCTTGCTGCAAAAAAAAAAAAAAAAGTGCAGGTTTGGATCACCCAAAACTTTTTACTAATACTTGTGAAATTTAGCAAGTGGTTTTGGCGACAGCAGAGCCGGCATATCTTGACATTTTTGAAATAACTGAAGCAGCTTGTTTTTTCACTAGGAAACAAAGTTTTGTTTTGAAATTAGTCTCAGCTTTGTAGTAATACAGAACAGTAAGAAAGAAAAATCCTTCCTTTAAATCCTTGTTTAAATTGAAACAGAAATGTTTCGATTTAAGCTGAATGAAGATTTTTTCTGTTTGACCCAAGTTGAATAGAACTTTTCACTTCTTTGAGGATGAAAAAGAAGGGTCTTTGGGCCATCAAAACAAACAAAAAAAAAGGCTGTCTAAGGAGTAATTTAAAAAATATATATATTTGGCTGTGTTTATTCGAGTGTGCAGTATAATTACTGATATGAGGAAACACAGCAGATGTGGAGGGCCAGATCCCTCACTTATGTGGAAAAGACACATAACACATTTAAGGAGTTACACACTAGACCAGTTGATCTAAGGAATAAAGACGGGAACTAAATCTACCTTCCCTCTCTTAAGTAGTAGAAAACAGAGAAGCTGCCTCATCTGTTCAGAGCACAATCTGATCCCACATCAGAACAGCTAAAGAAGGTGCCGTAGCATCTGCTGCCAGCCAGATGTTTCATGCAACTCAAATCATAGAATGGTTTGGGTCGGAAGGGACCTTTAAAGGTCATCTAGTCCAACCCCCCCACAATAGACAGGGACATCTTCAACTAGATCAGGTTGCTCAGAGCCCCGGCCAACCTGACCTTGAATGTTTCCAGGGATGGGGTATCTCCGCCTCTCGGGGCAACCTGTGCCAGGGTTTCACCGCCCTCAGCGTAAAAATTTTCTTCCTTATATCTAGAGGCTTGAAAATGGTTTGAGTTTTCCACTCTCCCAACCGAGGCACAGCGTGCACTGATCCTCTTTGTGGTTTAGCTGGGGAGGAGGCTCCCCAGGTCCTTTTGTCCCATAGACCGTCTTCACTGTCAGAATTGCGCCCAGAAAGTGGCGGCTCCTTGGTAAACAGTATAATCGTTAAATGTCAGCTACTGCTTACGGTTTAATTGCTTTTGAATTTTCGCAAGCAGCTCCTTATTCAGAGCAAATTGGCATTTCATACATTCAAGATTGTGCTATTAGCTGCACAATAGAGAGGCTGTTTTTCTGTAAATATTGAGATTTGGTAATTATAACCCGACAGTTATTAACACTCCATGGCAGATAAATGCTTCGGCTGCTGAATCTGCTGTGGGCAAACCTCCTTCCAGAAAGAGTGTCTTATCAGTGAGTGGAGGAAGGCTCTAGCTGCCATACTCCATTAACACCATGTTAATGAGCCAAGAGCCCACGCACCACAATGAAAACATACCCTGAAGTGTAGCAGATGGGCTCAGAAGCCAAAGCCACACAATGGGGAAACCTAGGAAATGATAGCTAAATTCAATAGAAAACAGAAGCCGGGCAGCGTGGCCCTCCTTGTAGTAAATATCCGAGAGTAACTGGCATTCTTGGATCTTGCTGGGTGTAGTTGTGGCAGTGGCAGGACTTTCCATTGACTTCAGGAGGGCTCGGGTCTCATCTGGTTACAGGCAGTATGTCAGAAACCATCCAGAAACCACTGCTGATCGCCGGAGCTCTGCACCGGTGTCTCCAGTGAAATCCGTCAGTGATGCTCATGGAGGACTTGTGATTCAGTCCTTCAGATAACTGCCCTGCTAACCCACAGAGAGGCTTCTCCCATCTTGTGGCTGGAGCTGCTTAGAATAAAATAAACAAAAGCAAGTTGACAAATGTGATGGAATCAGTGCGGGGGAAGCACTAACATGTTAATCATGTAAACGATTAACAACTGTCTATTAGTCATATGTGAATGACACTTCCCCACGTACTAGTAAAAGTGCTACAGCATCATTCGTAATAGTAATAATGTCATAGCAGAAAAAGCCCTCACACTTAAATGTAGTTGCTGGGAGGTAATGGCTATTGTACATGGTTTTTAAGAATATATTCTTTTACAGACTAGCGTAAGTCTGTTAACTTTCCTACCAGCGCTACATCGCTCTACCTCGTTGTTATTGAGGATGTTATGTATACGAAGCACAAGATTAAAATTAAGTAGCTTTCAGTTGTATATGCCAGACAGAGCAAAAGCATCCTTGAAGCCCTTTGATGAAGTTGTGTGTAACTACTGTTTTTCCAGTGCTGTGGTTTGTAGGCAGCAGGTTCGCAGATGACACTAAGCTAGGCGGGTGTGTTCATCTGCTTGAGGGTTGGATGGCTCTCCAGAGGGATCTGGACAGGCTGGACCGATGGGCCGAGGCTGACGGTATGAGGTTCAACAAGGCCAAGTGCCGGGTGCTGCACTTGGGTCACAACAACCCCATGCAGCGCTACAGGCTTGGGGCGGAGTGACTCGAAAGCTGCCCGGCGGAGAAGGACCTGGG
>VZSZ01007407.1:63557-234793 GCA_013398815.1 Ibidorhyncha struthersii
AGGACGAGAGGAAATGGGTTCAAGTTAAGCCAGGGGAGGTTTAGGTTGGATATTAGGAAAATTTTTTTCACTGAAAGAGTTATCCAACATTGGCATAGGCTGCCCAGGGAGGCAGTGGATTCTCCATCCCTGGCGGTTTTTGAAAAAAGGGTAGACGTGGTACTTGGGGATATGGTTTAGTGGTGGTTTTGTCAGGTTAGGTTAATGGTTGGACTCGATGATCTTAAAGGTCCCTTCCGTTCTTAACGATTCTATGATTCTATGATTCTAATATGAGCATTCTCTATGTCAGCCCAGTAAAATTTCCCCTATTGCTCCTTGTGAATGCAGAATGATTTCAACTGGAGGAAGACATTGCCTGTTTTCCAGGGGTTTTGATACAGTCAGGAATTTTGGGACAAAACTGCTTACCTACCAGGTTTTGATAGAGCAGTCATTGGGAAAGGCTTTTTGGTCAAAAATGCAATTTCCAGTCATCCAGAGGGATGCTACTGGCATCTTATCCCCCTGCCTTGGTCTCTATCTCAGTGTGCCTGGGGAAGAGACAACTGGATGGTCCTTTCTGTACTGTGGAAATCATCGACTCTGTGTGTGCCTGCTCGGAAAAAAAAACAAGATCCAGGGAGCAATCATACAAAAGGTGTTATTAAAAGCAGGGTAGGGAAGGGGTAAGGGCTCCAGTGTACACCTGATCCTCCAAAGGGGCCTCCTGCTACGGGTCGGTCTGGAAAGTGAGGCGCTTGGTAGAGCAGAACTTGGCGAGTGTTCGCGGTGCCAGGGCTGGTGAGATGGGAACGCAGCCTCAGACACATGCTTCCAGTTTCCAGTGGCGAAGAAGAGATTTTGGTTAATAATCCAAATGCCTGTATTAAATATATTAAAGTGATAGTTAGCTCTGTGATCTTCCACATCAGACCTGCCAGACAGCAGCAATGGTGAGGCACCTTTACCGTGCTGTTCTGATGCAGGATTCTTGTCAGGGCCATTTTCTGGTTAGTCAAAACTGTCTTTCCATCCCTCTGCTACAAACAGGGCTTGTCACCTGTTTCTCATCTATTTCCATTGTAGAGGAGAAGTAATTGGGACATGTGGGCGGTATTGGAGAAATGGCTTGGTTGAAGCCATAATGTGGTAATTATAGACTGAACTGAGCCACACCGATGCACTGTAAATACATTTGCCTCTGAGTGTGTGATATTGTCACGTGTCCGTTCAGATCGCTTTTTGAGGGAAGAAGGAGGAGAGAGAGGGGCAGCGTGGAAAGCTGACCACGTCTGACCTATCCTGTACATGTGCAGTAGACCCTGAAGACACAAAAACCCTACCATCGCAGCGGAAAACCAACAGTGTGCCCCACTGTAAAATGGACCAAGGGCTCATTTTCCAAATGGCTTGTTTTCCTTGGGATTCAATTATCCCGTGTATGACAACTTGCTTCTGGTCTTTTGTAACTGCAAGGAGACACCAAACCAAAATAGCTCGTTTTCACTGTTTTGGTGGTGCTGTCTGCTAAATAGCAACACATGACTGCTGGTACACCACAGAAGCCAATAACCTAATGTAAAGCGTGACGGCAGGCTCTGGCAGCAGCCTGCGCTGTCTGAAGGAGAGGGGAAGATAGTACAGGGAACATGAAACCTCAAATGGCTCTGTGTGTATGTGTGTGTGTTTTTTTTGAATGGGGCTCCTAGACACATCTCTGCAAACTTCCAGCCCTCCCTCCCAGAGGTGACACTTCCAGTGCAGGAGAAAGGGTTCGAAGCCTCAGTGGTGTTTTACGTTATCGGTGCATGGCACATCGCAGAGCCACACAGTGACAGAACGGTTGAGGTTGGAAGGGACCTCTGGATGTCATCTGGTCCACCCCCCCTGCTCAAGCAGGGCCATCTAGAGCCAGCTGCCCAGGTCCATGTCCAGGTGAATGGACCATGTCCATTGCACCAAGCTGGTAGCATCTGCTTTGTGCCATAGGGTTTGGGTGCAGTTCTGCACAGCCCAAGTGGATGTTAAGGTTCAGAGGGTTTCACCTTGATGGCGATTGCAAGCATCAGTGCAAGATGCTGCTGCAGTAACTGAGCCAGCCCCATACAAAACAGGATGGGTAATGGGACTTGGATCTTTGGATGTCTCTTGGCATATCATTGCTTATGCTGTAGGGTTAGAGAGGTGTAGAGGTAGAGGGGATTTCAGAATACAGGGGAGAGGTAAGCCTTCTGGAGTTGGGCATGTTTCTGGGGTCACTCTGGCCCATGCCTCTTCCATAGTTGGTGTACTGTGTTCACAGGGGAATGTGGAAGGGGGTTCTCCCAGGGTGAGGCTCATCCTCCACACCCTGTGGTGTGCTGCATCCTGCAATTTCGCCAAATGCCAGAAACCTACCTGCATTGTTTGGGGTAGTGGCAGTTTGTGTTCATACTCTTCCCTGTTTTCATTTTTCACGTGAAATTGTCATACCTCTAATCTCCAGTGAGCAACATATTATCAAAAATATTAAAATAGATGGGCATAATGGTCTTATCCTGTGCGTACGGAAAAATCCAGAACGAGAATGGGGAGAGATTTATCCACGACACAGGCAAAAGTGGCATCTGCAGAAGGCAGAAGACAGAACAGAGCAGCGCGGCATTGGCACGGGACCTCTGCAAGCTCCACACCAGTTGAATATCCAGCTTTATTTCCTTAGCCACAGACTATCATTTCTATTTCTTTCTTTTACCTTTTCTCTGATCAGGGAAAAATTACGTCCTTTTGGGCTTGACTAAAACGGAGCGATCTGTTCATTTAGCTGCTGAGAAGGGAAATTAACTTCATTCTTATCCGTCTACCTTATTAGCACAAATATTGCGGCTGCATTATCCTATCCCACATAAAACCCTGTACAGTAGAGCCTTTTAATTGTCTGGCTAATTGTTTGGCCTCGGAGCTGTCTATTTCCGATTGTCTAATTCTCATTAGAATGCCAGCTGACACCGAGTCCTCCAAAGCTCCCTTTAGCTGCTTTTAACCACTTCTGGACTAATTTGGTGGTGTTGAAAGCACTTACAGAAAGGCAACCAACAATAAGAAACACAGTGCAAATGTTTCTCTTCTCTAATGCATTCAACTTTTTAAATCTTGGCCATAAAGGAGTTTTGATGCTGATTTAAATGCGTGTATCCCTACAGAGTCACAGCATTGTTGCTAGTGTTCAGAAGTGTGTAAAATACGTGGACTGAAAACCTAGGCACAAACGCTTCAGTCCTTGTTCTGAAATATCTTCTTCTGAAACCAATGGGGTTTTTCATGCTATGAATAAGGAATAAATCAGGATGGCAGGGTGCAGGCCCCCAGCAAGAGAAAGGATCGGTCTGTATTACAGTGCTCTTTGTTAACCCTACGTTAAGCATTTCTGAGGACAGCCTACAAAACCTGACTGAGACAAAATCTTGGGTTCACGCTCTAAATTCACTGCCGTATATTATTGCCGTGTAGCCCCTTTTTCACTTTGTGATACTTCAGCACCTATTCCAGAATCTGGCCTAGTCCAGTGCCATAGTTAGAAAATTTTCCTGTTGTCTGTTCCTTCAGTTATCTTCTTTGAACAGTTGTCAGCAATCTAGGGAGTCACTTGAGACTGGCCAAAGCTTGTCCCATGTTGCCATCGAACTGAACGAACACAAGCAGGTAGGAAAACTCAGTGGGGCAGGACTCCCTCTGAGTCATGTTCTCTACCACCACCACTGCCCTGAGAGAAGATGGGGAGGGAAAAAGTGTTTTCTTGCCAGGTTTTGAGTGACATTTAATAACCTAAATCTAGAGAGGGGTTAAAAAGTGGCCAGCTGCTGAAACTGGAGGGTAGAGATCTGCTGTGGGTTTATTGCCAGTTTTAGCACTGGATTCCTTGATCACAAACATGGGAGAAGGGTAGGAAAGGCATCAGCGCTGCAGTGGTGGCGGGTTTGCTGGCCTCCTGCGGATGGGGGAACCTCTGGCTCAACTAGGGAACCTTGACCGTTGGGAGCCGGTGCCCCAAGGCTGCCTTTCGCTGCATCCTACCAGTTCGTTGGGCAGAATGGAAGGTTTCAGAGAGCCTTAAATTTTGGGAGGCTGTCCATAGGCTTTCCCAGCTTCTCCCTCCAATGCAGCCCAGCGAGCAGATGGGCAGAGACGAGGGAAGCCCTGGCAGCCTCTCTGCTACCCTGTAACAGCCGGCATCGCACCCATCAGCCAGGGCCCCCAGGACACCCCCCGCCCAGCTCACCCATCCCTGGCAGCCACGGCAGCGGGTTTTGGAAGCATTGTGTTTGGCAGCTTCCAAAATGAAACACTGCAAGATTGTTGCTTCATAAAAATGTAGTCTTTAAGGATTTTTCTCGCAATTCTTGGAGAAAAGAATTTCAAGGGTCACATATGGAGTTCATGAAATTCCTGCCTGTTGTCCCAGCCCACCCCAGGACTTGCCTTGTGTTCCTCTCCTGAACATCTTGGCACCGCCGTCCCCCAAGATATGTTAACTGCCTACTGCATCGTTATCTACAGGCAAAGCTGTTAATGATATTTCCTGCCAGCAAGGGCAGCTGAGCCCTTATGTCTGGCATATACAACTTCTGTATATATATCTTGTTTGGAAGATGTAGTAGCAAAATTTTCAACAGTTATCAAGCAAAATTATCAACAATTTCTTCTTATGTGCAAGATAGAAGGGGAAGGAGAATAAATCTTCTCCCATCTTGCAGCTTGGGGTGCCTGTTACAAAAACTGGTCCTGGACACCACAGCCAGAGCCATCATGGTTCAAAGAGCAGTACAAGGCCACTGGTTCAGCCTGGCACGTCTTCCTCCCATTCTGAGATGGGGCATTTTCTACATTTTTCAATACATTTCCACTGCCCCGATAGGCTTCATTTCCCGAGCCTCCTTTTTTAAAAATACCTGAGCTGCTTTTGCCATGGATTTCTCTTCCTCACTTCCTTGCTTTCTAGAAAATCACAGTGTTCTCCCTTGACGTTTTCTCCTGTCTCATGGAAGAGGAGACTGAGTTACTAGTGTCTCCTTCAGCTGTGAACACAGATGGAATTTATGGCTTTTTGGGTTGTACTTGTAGCTGTTTTAAAAGCATGGCAAACGTCACCTATGAAAACTGCTGTTAGGCTGTTTCTTCCCCAGGCACTGCGCGCTTCGCAACTGCTGCGGCACACGAGGCCAGGATCCTCGGCTTGCTGTGAAGTATTGCTTTTGTAGTTATAGACACTTCTGTGCATTGTACAGGGATTTACCTGAATGTGACACTCGAATTGTATACTTTGTGCGAGCCACGGGCTTTCCTTATAGAAGAACCACACACACCACCACTCTCATCTGTCCCACACAGGCATAGGTTAAAATATTGGCTATTGTGTGCATTTTTCAGGTTCGTGCCTGCATTTAAACTTCTAATTGCCTTTAATTCTCAGTCTTGTAAACTTTTGGGGCTTTGTCTTTTGCAGATTTTTAATTTTTTTTATTGGTTATAACTCAGTTCTATAGTCTGAGTTTTTCAGATATCCGCAAGTATCTGATTAATTTTTCCTTCTAGCCTAGGTTCCTAAGGAAACAAATCTCATCCAGTTGTGTTTCTTGTCCGTAATAACTTCTTGGCAATTTTTCAACCAAATTTGATAGAAGGTTAAAGGTCTGCAACACATAAGTTCCTGCAGTTTCCATGAAAATTAGTCTGGTTAGAAGAAAGAGGAAGAAATTAAGCTGGCACTGGAGCAAAGACAGCTGTCACTCAGTTTTCAGTGGCAGCAGCCATCTGCCCAGCCAGCCAGCAGGATCTGCCCACAGCAGTTTGTCCCACCAAACAGCCTGGGAACGTGCGAGGCAGTTGAGCAAACTGCTGTTTGGTGGTGGGACTTTGAGGACGCTGGGCACCAGCCCTCAAGAAACTGGAGTTTACCAGATCCATTGCTCATGGAACGACTTTATTAAATAGGAAGGCTAAACAAACATTTTCCTTCCTCCCGATTGGGTGTCATTTCTTTTCAAGCCAACGCTTCTGAAAACAAGAGTCTAATGTTAGCACAGCTTCCCCAGAAGAGGTTTCCAAGACTCTCTGCTCCCAGCAGCTCTTACTGAAATTAATGGGAGCTGCTGGGGCTCAGTGCTTCCAAAAATAAAAACACTTTGCCAGTGGTACAGATGCAGATGTCTAAATTTAAGCTGTAGTTTTTGAGCATCTGGGGCCTAAATCCATGTCTGAGCACTTCAAAACAAGTGGCCTGATTTTTTATAGGTACTGAACAGCCTTACTGAAGTCAAGGGACTTATGGGCTGCCCAGCCCAGGCTATATTTGGAAGTCAAGGGGTAGATATAGGTAGCTGAAATTTAGGCACATGAATCGGAGCACATGGGCCATGCACCTGAGAGCAGGGGTTTCCAAAGCGTTCAGCCTTGGCATAAGTGATCTTATTGAAGTCTCTGGAGTCCAGAGGGAAAGAGTTAAGTCAACACAGAGCACTTCAGAAGGCTCCCGGCTCAGCATGTACATCTGTGTTTAAGAAGGATGCTGGAATAAAAAATACTTTGCAGGTGCAACATGGCCAAATTAGTGCGGTAGAAGAAACCGTAGGTTTTTAAAATCCTTGGAGTGGAGCAGCAGCTCTTATAGCTTAATGCTACACACATACTGGGGGCTTTTTGTATTTATTTTCCCTGTGTGCCTTGTTGTTTCAAGAAAAAGGAACAAACAGGGAGCAGTTGGCTGGCAGAGCCCGCGAACTCGGCGGGAGCTGCCAACGGGCCTTGCTGGGTCTGTGCAATGAAAGGAATGGGCTTGTGGAGTTACAACTGCTCCGCAAACCCCTCCTGCCCCGATCCTGCCCCGCTCAATGGGGCTTTGTGTAGTGGCAGGGGCTGCCCGGGCAGAGCAGCCTACTGATTCACTCCCTAGGATGGAGACTAGGCTGCCTTTAACCCTTCCCTAGCTCTACGGCAGGATTTTCATCCCAGTTTGCTTTTTTTTGGGGGTGGGGTGGGGGTGGTGTTTTCCTTCTTCTGGCATCAGGCAACAAAAAACAAAACAAAACAAAACAAAAACCCAAACCAAAATCCCCACCCCCCAAAAAAAAAACTCAAAAAAAACAAACAAAGAAACCAAGCAAAGAAAAAAAATCAATTTCTTTGGGCCCCAATTCAGCACAAATCAAGCAAACAGGAGTTTAGATGTTGCTGATGAGGGAGCTGGTCTTTAAGTGTTGAAAAGTTCAGTCCGTAGCTATCATAGCCCAAGCCAACACCCCGTCCTCAATAACGCAGGAGAAAGTACCACAGTTGAACGAAAAGAGGCAGGATTTATTTGATCAGAGGTAGATGATTTATCACCTTTCGTTTGACAGCTGCAGGATTAAATGTACTATTGAGTCAGAGGTGGCTGCCTATAAGGAGATTTACCTGTAAATGTGCCCCCTGAGTGAAACAGTCTGGATTTAATAAAGATGCCAGATTTACCACAAGCAAATGAGAGGCTACGGAGGCCCACACGATTAAGTGACAAAATGGAGGTGGAAACTGGGAGGAAATGAGGTGAAACACAAGGGAACGACAGTTCGAAAATATGGACTGAAAAGCAGAAGAGGATAAAACATCTGGGCAGGAGACTTGAGGGGCTCCTAGGTGCAAAGAGGCAGGAGAAACACTGCTCAGATACCCTTATTTAGCACTGGCCTTGAGTCTTTGCCTGTCCTCCACTGGAAAACGTGGCAAAACATTGCCAAAGGTTCCTAGTGCTATTTATGGAAATGAGATAAAATTGAAGCCAGGTTTGGGGCAAGCAAAGCCTCCTTATTGCAGAGCTGTAAAACCAAAACCCTGGTTTGGATTAAAGACCCGCTGGATCTGCATCTTCTGAGCTGGTGAGAGGGGAGCCATCCCATCAGTGCGTCGCTCTGCCTTGGAGAGCTTCTGGGAGCCGGCTGTCACAGGAATGCAATACTGCAGAGCTCTTGTGCTCTACTTATTTGTTTAAACTTGACAAAACCCCAGGCCCTTAATCTGCAACAGTTTATTTGAATGGGCCGGGAAGACAAGGCTATCGTTGTTGTTGTTTGAAAGCCCTGTGATTGAAAAGCTTATACAAAAGATTTGTGGATAGATGTCCACCTAAATATGTGAGGATCTGCGTGTGGAGTACTCAATGTTGGGAAGTAAAAACTGTCCGCACAGGGGTAGCTGATGTCAAGGTCAGAGTCCCGAAGACAGGCGCTGAGGAGTCACCTGGAAGAGCTGTACACCCCACACACAAAGTCCGTGGGATATGTCCGTCCCCGTGTCCTGCATGTGGCTGTCCGTTCCCTCTTCCTCTCTGCATGTTGGGAGCGACCTGTCCCTTCAGCTGAGCTCACGTGCATGCATGCTCAGCAGACACATCTTCAGTGCTGCCTTCTAAAATCTGGCCCTAATTTCAGACCAATTTACTGTTCCAGTGAAATGAACCTGCAAAACATATGGTGCAAATAGCGTTTGCCTAAGTGGGCTGCACGGTTCAGCTTTGATTTGTGACTTCGCTTTACATTCCCATTCACATGGGAGTCCGTGATAGGTCTTTAAACAGAATAAACTGAAACCCGTCCACAGCTGCCTTTCATCAGGGAGAGGGCTGCGGACAGGCTCCGGAGCGGAGCCTTCATCTGGGCCGATGGCTGGAACTACCGTGGAGGACGGTGCTCGCGCACCGCAGGCAGCGGCGAAGGCGGCGGGCTGCTCTTTGACTTGCGCCTGTTTGTCTTCCAGACAGACGTTACAGCCACTGAGAGAAGTTCAGTCTGAGGGGGGGAAAAAAAAAAGAGAGAGAGAGGAGAAAGAAAGAAATCATTAAAAAAACCCCACACCACAACGGAGATTTGGTAGTGGATTTTAAATCACGTTTAGACATAAATCCTTTGAATTCACAATTTCCATAGATTACAGGCATCTGTGGACCCCAGATAGACTGTAATCACTAAGATTGTTCTAATCTTCCTATGGCAGGTTTTTCAAAGGAAGTATTGAATTACACCAGTTCTTAGCAGGGCTGGGTTTTAACTTGTAAGAAAGTGCTTTAAACCCAAATGCATACAGTAGTGCCAGGCCTGTAAAGTGAGGGTATAATGCTTGTGACTTTCAAACATCCTGATGTGCAATGTGTTATCCGGACAATAAAAATTCACAAGAGACGCACACGCTGGGCTGCACCCACTGTAGGTATATGACAAACCGTCAGGGCCGTGTTGTCATCTTTGGACCGTCTGTGTGGCAGTCCTTTGAAGCACATCTCTGCTCTTTGCAGAGAGCAGCGCTTGACTCGTGCGCCGAGGTCGAGTTGTGCCCTGGTTGAATCTTGCCGCAGCGCAGCGTTTCGTGCCATCGCCCTGTGTGCCTGCCCCCAAACCCAGCTCCCATCACACTCTGGAAGCAAGCAGAGTTAAAAATGGTGTGGTTGGAAAGAGATCTATTTGGTATAGAAAACTTTGTACAGAGAGAACAAGGCTGTGGTTCCCGCTCGTGACCAGAGCATGCAGGGGAACATCAGAGAACATCAGCGGAATAAACCTAATTCTGCTCCCACCTATATAAATGCAAGCTGGGATTGCTTCTACTGAACACGCTAGAGGGATGTGGGAAGCTGGAAATCCCAATTGAAGCTGGAAATCCCAATTGCTGTGTCAGATTCATCACTGGTACATGAAAATGAATGGAATTACACCAGGGATTATACTGTCCCCATATGGGTTTTTATGCCTGGTAACTCCTCAGCTTTAATGGGTATCAAATTTGCGCCTGCTATACTGAGCTGCACAGCTGAGTGCTTTTGCTCCAGTGCTAAGGGATTAAATAGACAATTGAGGTTTCTCAGAAAGGATGTAGAAAATGTAAATCAAAAAGAGAGTCACTGGAACTGGTTGCAGTGGTGACAGCCCTCACAATGCCTGCCGCCTCCGACCGCTCGCGGTGACCGGCTGCAGCAGCGCCTGGGCTGATGCGGAGCAGCATCAGGGCCGTACACAGGGAGAACGGGACACGGGACCGAGAGCCCACAGGTCCCCAACAGCCTGCTCCAGGGGATGCTGTCTGCAAGCCAGGAAGCTGAATCCGATCTTCCCGTGTGGCTGGGAGAGTTGGTGTATCCCTGGTACCGGGAGCTGTCGGGGGATGGCCGTGCTCTAACCAGCGAGCTGTGCTCTGCAGGACTGCACCTCTCAGCTCTGTGACTGCCTTATTTGACACGCCGCTTGCCAGCCAGACACCAGCGTGGGGAAGCATTTGCCTTTGCATTGCATTCAGATAGTTCTGAAATTTTAAGGGCCCGTCAGGAAAGTTTGGAGGAGTCTAAGGCGATGCTATGCCTGCCCTGAGCAGAAATATGCTGGAGGGAAGGACCCGAACTTGAGAAGAAATTCATGCTGTGCTGTATTACACCACAATGAAAATGATCCGATTTACCAGAGGGTAAATATTTTTGTTACCTGCTTGGGAACCAGTCAGCACTTCTTTTATAACAATGCAAGTTTCCAGTTTGGGGTTTACTTAGGGGGACCCCCCCATCTTTTAGGTTTCATTTGATTTGAGGTTTTTGTTTGTTTTGGAAAAACACTGCTTCCCTGCAAGGGACCACAGAAATTCCTTCTCTACAGCTGTGTGAAAGCCAAGCTGTGCAGAGAAAACCTGTTCCAAGCACTTGTTGATGTTCATGCAGACTCCACTTTGTGTGATGGGACAAGCTGTGGCCGTGACAGAAGACTGTAATGGTAACTCCATGCATTAGTGTGATGTTGTCATCACCATGAAGTTGAGCTGGTTGCCTTGTCCTAAGCAGAGGAAAAGAAGATAAGGAGGTTGGGAAAGACAGTGCAAAGCACCAACACAATGCACTCAGTGTTAGTAGCTGTTTGCTGTCTACTGTGCCATGATGGTGTGACGTGAATCCCTGGGCTCCTTGCTGAATAGACCTGTGGAGTCCAGAGGGTGGTTTTGGTGTGCAATGATGTCGAGGGTGCTAAGAGGAAGATGGTCGCACTGTGGTGTGGTTTCATGAGCCAAGGATGCCTCTGTACAGTTTTAGCAGCCACACTTACTTATTTTACTTTCCTGTGTGAGGTTAACAAGGTGACAACCCCATGGTGCCCGCATGTTGAACTCCCCAGGGTACCACAGATCTTCGTGTGGGCTTTCTGTCCATTCCCCTGCTCGAGGATCTGAGTATCGGTGTGCGCGTGGACAGGGGAAGGCGGCTGTTGCTTGTGTTGTGGACCTCGTGCTTGTCAATGTGCTGGGCGTTTCCCCTCTCTGTCTCCCAAGGGAAGCTTGGCTTGATTTTGTGTGCGGAACTTATCCCGGTTTCAGTGACAGTGAGACATTTCCCAGGGTCCATTAGACTGCTTTGGCTCTGAGTGGGCTTTCTGCAATGTTCAACTACTTGTTCACCATACATGTTAGCTTGCATATATGTCCTGGCGTAAGCAACTTGCCGTGGTATAACCCTTTCTGTAATGCACATTTGGAATGGGTATCTGTTCCCTCCTAGCTGAAGCAGGACAACTTCTGTCCGCGGGTCAGCCCTCTTGGCTGGGAGCTGCAAAACGACATTTCGGGAGCGTTGGTGTGCACAGGGCTTCTTGAAGAGCAGTCAAACATTTGAGGATACACTGTGCATCCTGGTTGCCTTCAGGTGGGACCAGACTGCAGGGCTGGTGGTGAGCTCCATGCCTCTGATAGCTGGATCTCCACAGCTGTGCTACGGAAGAGCAGCGTGCTGCATATCCTGCACATACTCTTCATGTATGGCTACTTCATTCCCATCTTGTTATCAGCCGCTCCGAGGGCACTAGAGAAACGTAGGTGTGTAGGAGCTCCTGAGCTCTGTCCAGGTGGTCTGTATGGCTTGAGGACAGACAGGGCTCCTTCCATGTGCAACCGGTCTCAGAGGTTGGATTCCTTCTCCAATGCCTCCTTGCTCTGTGGGTCTTCTCTTTTTCACCTCCTGTTTATTTCCTCCTTGCTGTCAGCAGATCAGCGGGACGCATTAGCTGAAGCGTAATTCTGGACTAGAGCTGGCTCCCGTCCACTCGCTTTGGAGTGGCCTCACTTCACACAGCCATATACGCATGCCCAAAAATATTCTTCAATTTTAGCAAAGACCTATGGAAGAGCAGCATGTATACATGCAACAAGAGTAGCGATAAGACTGACTGAGCTGCCCGACTTGTCACAGGCTTTGTACACACTTCTGTCTCTCAGATTGGACTGCATACATGACTTAAATGGATGCTTTATCTTGATTTACTGGAGGTTCACTTACAAATACAATAGGATTATGAAATACAGGTATCCTCAAGTAGATTATTCTTCACAGAGGGGTTATTTTCTCTGCCTCTGACCTTTCAAAGTTTAAAACCAATGATTTAGTAGTTGAGAACTATAAGGGGAAGACAGCGCTCTGACATATGCTCTGGTGAATTAATAATAATTCTGTGGAAGGCAATGAAATGGTAATAAGCAGGATAAATCTTGGTGAGTAAGAAACATAAATGCAAGTCCCATTTATTTTCTACAAGCACTCAGGCAAAAACTTTACCCCTTACGCATGTTAGTTTCTACTTGGATCTAGTTTGAAAGATGCTATCGTCAGATTTAGGCCAGAATTACCGTGACTGAAGCCACAACACCTCAGCTGAGGTGTGGAGTTCTCCATGTGCTTACACGCTCTTAGCCTGGAGCCAGTGTAAAAGTCTTATTTCAACCTCACTTAATTACAGGCTAAACTAGGACAAATTACCTTGCTGCAGTCTTCCAGTACGTGCAAGGTGAGTTACCATGGCTCAGCTGACCCAGGTAGTAGTATTCAGCTCCAGACTGTAAATACATCATTGTAGTATCTAAACTCCTTCTTTACTCAGTGGAGACCTGGGTAATGCAGTCAGTAGAGTCCTGGGAGCAATTCAGCTGACCAAACATTGCCTTTTCCTATATGCAAATAGGGTTGTGTTCATCCATCTCAGCACGTTGTGCATGTTAGAGCCCGCCCAAACTCTGAGCGGTCTGTTCAAGGTGTGTAGCATGTCACTTGGCTTCTCTTGGGACCATTTATGGAACAAGGCTCTATACATCCTGCATAAGGGTATCAAAGACTCTGAGATAATGAGATGCAAAGTACCATGTCGGGGCACACTCTTACTTTTATTTGAGCTGTTTACTAAGAGCTGCATACTATCAGTGCTTTGCACCTCAGGGGCCAAAACTGCAAGATGCGTGGCAGCCTTTGTTGGCTCACTGGATCGAATAAATCAGAGGCATGTTGGAAGAATGCAGCATTTCATAAGATTATACTCATATTAATCTTTCCTATCTGTGATTCTTCACAGAGAGATGACATGTTATGATACCTTAACTCCATGTAATAGGGAAAGAACTCCTATGATTCTTCATTGATAGATGGAGTGCAGAGAGGCAGAGACCCAGCACCACAAAACGTGGTGACACAATCATGTCTTAAGGTAGCGGGACATGATTGCCTGTGCAAATGGGATTACCGGTTTGAATGGCCCGTGGCTGATTTCTGTCTCAAACCAACTCAAACATTTCACTGGCACAGCTCACCATTCCAAACAGACAATTTGAATGTCTATTCAGACCCTACTTTGGAAGTTAGAATAGTGTAATGATTTGGATGTGGTCTGTGGTGTGTTGATATTGAACACCAGAGAACATCCCCAGGGGTATGTCATTTCCCAGTAGAGACACGGGTATATGGGTCATCCATAAAGTTGCACAAAGAGTTAGCGCAGGGCAAGGAAATGAACTCAGATCTTGTGCCTTCTAAACCCTTGCTTTAACAACAGTTTAATATACCTGGCAACAAGATGAAAAGAAAGCAAAGTATGGCTTATAGACAGGTGGGAAAAGCCACAGCACTTCCTCCCCTTGGAGAAGAGTACAGGACAGTGGTGCCCAGGCTGGTGGAGCTCTGTGCTGGTGTGTCTGCTCGGCACAGCGTGGAGTAATGCTGGGAGCCACGAGAACATCAGGGGAAGCAAGTATGGAAAATGTGGTGTTTGACCCTTTCCATGTATAATTTTTCTGATCAAACATTGCCATTTTGTTTGATGCTGTACAGCCACGATGGCCACAGACTTTCCCCTACGCCTTAATGATGAGGGATCATTCTCTGAACTTGTCATGTATTTCCCCCACAGACATTTCATAACATTTCCCCGTTTAATGTGAAGAAATTAAGATAAAATCTACAAGAGGAGAAAAGCACAGTCCATTACCAAAGAACTGTGCCACTTCCTCCCATTTGATGACTAATGGTAGAGTTCCTTAAACCTTATCCCTTGGTATCATTTGGATTCCTGACAACTCCACTGTCTCATGGGATGAGTAAATATCAGTCTGTTCCCAGGAAGATTAACTAGTAAAATGATTGAGAGAAAAAAAAAAACAAAACACGACTTTTCAGCACTTGGACTGCCCTCCAGATTTCCCTTAGACTCTGCAGGCTTTATCTTTAAGGTGCTTTAATTTGCCTACATTCATAAAATCCCAGAGTGTCTAAAAAAAAGCCATTTTTTTTTCTCACCAAAGCAGCTAATTTGAGGAGGGATTTAGCACTTTGAATAAAAACCTTTGGTCTGCTAGGGAAATAAATTGGTAAAACTACAGTCAATCGTTGCCTGCAACAGCACAGAATATATCTTGTTTGATTTAAGTCAAGCTCTCTGTACTTGAATAGTAGCAAAGCGAGGAGCACCAGGCAGGGATGAAAGCAATCCCTGTCCATTGCAACCCCATGAACCTCAGTGAGGCCAGATTTCCCCTCAGCATCCCTGGGAAGAGGGATGTACTTCATTTTAGTGATTAGAAACTTGGGCCATTTGTCTCAGCTGCTGATCTAGACTATCTCTGCAATCAGCAGAGACAAGCACGTTCAGAAAGTGCCTGTCCTGACCTTTGGGTGGGTTGAATTGCCCTCGGGGGGTGCTTCCAGGGCAGGGATGGAGGTTGAATCCCATGCTAGATGCCGGGACAACCTGCAGGGCTCTTTAGTTATGGGAAAAGGAACTGGGAAGCAGTAAAGGCAGGATGCCAAGATGATGAAGCTTAACACAAGCCTCACCATTGCCACCCTTTCTGTAGCCCTCTCAAGGGTTCTTTGGAACATGTGTCCTTAAACCTACCTCCTGCTCTTCCCTGTGTCGCAGTGAGGCCCATATCATCCACCTCTGCTGAGGAGATGCTGGCCTTTCTCTTCCTCCGTGATCTGCATCGCAGAAAGAGCTTGGGCAATGCTGGTTCTAGGCAGGGGGAGGCTGCGGTCTCAGGGGCCTCTTCCATGCAGCAACCTCTCGGTTACTTGATCAACTTGATGTTGTCTCACCAGCTGGGTTTCCACTCACGTGGTCCATCCAAACTCTCCTACACGTTCAGAAATCGGGTTCTTGGGCAGCTGCTTCACTTGGCTTTAAAACCCAGTTCACTGTTGGTGGTACTATGGAAATATGAAGCACCAGCGAAGTGGAGGGCTTCATTTCACAGACATTGGCTTTCCATTTGCATTTGCAGCAAAGACTCAGGATCTAGCCTTTTAAACTGAGTTTCTTAACTCCATTTCACTGAACATGAATTAAAATAGACATCTCAGCTACAGTGAAGTGATTTATAGCATCTGACTCCATAGGCTTCTGAGATCCAGTTTATAGAACAGATGCTCTACATGTACCAGCTAATCCCTGCCGTTGACACCAGCTGAGGACTGTTTACTTCATTAGTCAGACATGATAATGGCATGCTCCCACTTCCCCAGTCATTTTATCCAAGGAATACAAAGCTCTCTCCTAATGTTAATGAGTTAATCAGCATGACACCCCTCTGAGCAAGTTTGCCCAAACATAAAATGAGGCATGGAGAACCTAAAAGACCTCCCACATTCACCCTGTGCAAACTGGGATTGAACTGGAAATGCCACCTACCTTGTCCCTAGTTGTCAGCAACTGTCTCACCTAAAGTAGCACAACTACACACAAAAATACAGCTCTCCATTGGGGTTTTTGGTTGTTTTTTTGGTTGTTTGGGTTTTTTTTTTTTTAATGGTAACGCTGCTAATATTTAGGAGGCTCTCTTTCTGTCTACTAGGTCAGGTCTTTTGCAGTTGTAGCTAGCAAGAACTTGGCGCACTGGAACACCAAGCTGAGTCATTTCTTCTTAGGTTTCTTCTCAGGATGACACATGTAGTTTTGCTTCTGAAATGCATAAACCACCCTGGGACTCAAGGCAGTGCTGGGCTTTGAGGACAAAGGAGAGGAAAAAGAGGACTTGGGCTTTCTCTTGGGATCTAAGCTTTGTGTCAGGTAGGAAACGATTTGTATGACTTCAGGAAATTCCCTGGTTTGAGAAGGGGAGGGTCAGGAGTTAAATCTGTACTTCTTGTTAGTTAAAAGGAGAGTGCACATCTGCCTTTGAGAGTGGGTCAGGAACAGGGGTGCTACCTCTCCAGTGCAGCTGATGGTTAAAACTGAACGGTCTAAATGGAAACACACATTAACCCGGATGATTCCTCTCTGATCACAGTGAAGGTTTCCAACTCAGATTGTGAGAAAGTTGGGTGCCCTGTACAACAGATGGAAAGCTCTCTCTGCCCGTTGTCTCTCCAGCGAGGGATAGCAAGCGCAAGGAAGCTGCTCTCCCAACAGCTGTGCTTGTTTGAGCTTGTGCCTTCTTACTGCTGTGGGAGAGTTTGAATGTTAGAAAAACAAAGGGTATATCCTAAAGCCATGAGAGACACTGTATTTGCTTTGCACTTGTGCATCACTCTGGCAAAGCACTTAAGCATATGCTTAGGTTTAGCTGTGGCCTGTGCATTTTATCAACATAAATAGAGCTGCTCAGCTAGAATAATAGAAGATGGGGTTGGAAAAGACCTCAGGAGGAGGCGCAATGCCAACTTCTCCCATCTTATCTCAAGGCAGGATCATCAGCTTCGGAATCAGGTACTTGTAAAGCCTGTTCCTGCAAAACTCCAACAACGAGATTCCTCCTCCTCCGGAGGTAGCCTGTCCTGTGGTACTTACTGTGTTTCAGTCCTTTGGTGGCTTGGGACCAGGTTCAAAGAAATTATAGGATATTACATTTCAGAGAGTAATTTTATGAGTGTTTTTACTCATTCAGTTATTTCACATAGAACCAAGGCTCTAAGCATTGGTGATTCAAAACCATTAAGGTGTAGGTGTTTTTTTTTTTTTTTCTGGGTATTCTGCATTTATCTTTATCAGAAAATACAGTGGACATTAGAAAAAGTAGCATTGATATCTAAAGTGATTGTGACAAATATAGGCGTAAACTTTGTAATGAGGTCTCTCCCTGTCTGGTAATTTTCCACCAGCAGCTTCCTTGACTGTACATAGAAATTAAGTAAATTTGAGGTAGTTTAAAAATGGATGTGTTTAGTAAGAGGGTATCTAATGGTTTTCAATAAGTCTTTCATTCAATATATACATTCATTTAGCAAGAAAGCTAGTTATGTGGAGAAGGTAGCAAATGTCATTTTAAGGAGAAAAGGGTGTTATTTACTTCAAGTGAATTACTTTTCACCTTATCCTGCTACATTACGTGGGCACTATGAGGCACCAAAAAATAGTAAGTATTCGTAAGAAAACTTATTTACCTTGAGTTAGACTGGAAGTTAATTATTGGTCAGAAATACAGGAGGGAGACTGTGACCCCTCCAGGCAGGACATAAGCGGCCACAGGTCCACGTCTGTCATCAGGGGTCCTCCTTGGCACGTGATGGTGGAGGAGCAAAGCCAAGTCTCTGCCCTATCTCCTCCCTTCAGTAGGGCAGTGAGAGCAGGGAGGCCTGAGGAGCACCGGTGACTTGTGGCTGTGCCACCATCAGGGCCTAAAAATGCCCAGACTGTCATCTGATGTGAAGGCAGACCCTCGGTTCAGCCACCGTGATAGAACCTGTGCCACTCACATGGGATTTAGTCCTTCCTGAGCTGGTTTAGGGTTCCAGCTATTCCTCTCTTGGGTTGAGCAATGGCACAGAGCAGTTGATTTCACTTCAGCTTCCAGTCAGTCTCTAGACTGGGTGGCCCAGATTGGCTTTGGCTGTAGACCCACAAGATGCAAATTTAACCCTTGCATATTCGAGGATGCAGTCTTCATTTAAATGGAGTTCTCTGTCCTTAACACATTGCAGCAAACTTTCTGTTAGGAGGTGGTGGATGCTAGTGCAGATGGACCTGGAAAGGGTGCTGACAGGGTGGTACCAGGATGCTTGATCCGTCCCATCCAGATGGTGAGAGGCACCCCAGCCCTGGTCCTCCTGACTGCAAGAGCAGGTCTGGTACGTGTGGTATGGCGAGGACAGCCGGTTGGGTTGATTGTCCTCATTTCAGCTGCAGTGGTCTGGAACAGGGATGCACCACAAGGATCTCCAGATAGCACCGCTCACACAGCTTGCATGCCCTATAAAGCCTTTTCCCATTTCTGGACCACCCTTTCCATCACTGTTCCTCATCCCCGCTCTTCTCCCAAATAAATGACCCACCCCCAGTCACCTTTCCCCTCACTGGTCCTTCCCACAGGGACAGATGGGCTTTGCAGGCAGTGGAGGTCTGGAAATGGTACTGGTATAAAGCTGCAAGCAAAAGTACAAAGCATCACCATTTTTTGATGCACGAAGCCAGACTTTGCTCAGTTCAGGATTTGTCAAAGCATCTAGAAAATGACTCATTTATTTTTTTCCACTTTTCTAAAGCAGCCATTGTTGGACCACATCGCTGTAGCGAGTGTTGGGCAGATCTTTCACAATATTGTTTATAGCTCGTTTTTAGGCTTGTTGCATGCAGTGGACGCTTGTGTCATTTCAGGCAGCAGCAGGTGAAATACCGAGGAGGGAAAAAGATTAAAACTTCGGGAGGAGCACTCTGCAGCATTGTTGCTTAGCCATGCATGCGGCACATCTAAAAATAACAGCTAATGGAATGGGAAGCCAAGATGATCTGTTGATTTATAATGGCTTTTTTCCTGGTTTATTGCTTGAGTGCCCTGCCCACTGAAATTTGACATTGCAGCCAGACTGCCATTAGATAATCAACGAGCGCTCTTCTCTTCGTTACTGTATAGCCCTCTGAGTTTCTTGGCACGAGCCATTCTTTTCTAATATCATCCAGGCAAATTAGAAAGATGACTTCGGAACTAATCAAAGCATTTTGTTCTCTTCCAGTGATAGTTACAAGACAAAGCATATAGGCTAAGAACCGGTGTTAGAGATACACATTCAAATCTAACCCAGATCTAAGAAATGTTCTTTGGGTGGATTTATAGTTCGTTTTAGATACAAGTTTGTATCATTGGTTTGCATCAAGAAACACTGAGATAATAAAATGTAGGTGTTCAGACTTTCTTCCTTTCCAGTTTCAAAATTAATCCTTGAGTTGTGTTTAGAAAAACATTTTGTCACTAGTAAAAGAAAAACATGTCAGTCTATTGATCTCTTTGTATATTTTTTTACTTTTAAAGGCACAGTAGATCATACACTGAGAAAACAATATTTTATATCGTTTGTAGAAAATAAATCTGTTTTATCACTGCAATAAAAAAGGAGCCAGATGTTTAGAGGAACACGTTCCATATGGAAGAGGCTTAAAGTTGTGGAACTTGCTAAAACCATGCAAAGCTGCAATTATGGAGAAAACAGGAAGACAGCTTCCTCCCTGAACGTACACCATTTCCCAAGGAGGAAGCGAGTCTTTTTTCTGTGCTCTTTGTTGATTTTGAAGCAGAGAGACAACTGTTAAGTCTTGACCATAAAAGGCTTATGCTGGCAATGACATCAGTGGTAAAACCGCCCTCCTTCCCTCCCCACAACAACTCTAACTACACTTTTAAGAGGCTTCTGTTTCCCCTATAAAAAGGTGGAAGATGCATTGACTTCTTTGCTTTATGTCCAATGCGCTATTTAATATAGGGATACCGGCACTGTCCCTTTTACGCACATATTTCCAGCTTTGCAGCAAGCGGAGGTGCTTTCTAAATTTCCATGATACGAAACAAAGTGCCTCCTTAATTAGCTCATTTAATTTCACTTTACGAGCCAAAGCCCCGCTGTGCAGAGGTGTGGCCTGCCGCATCCCCGAGCGTGCCTTGCTGCCTGCGGATGGAGGTGGAAGTCTGCCGGCTGGCTTTAACCCAGCGACCGGCAAGCACCAAATGTTTATTGCCTACAGTGTCATTTAACGGGCGGAGGAACAACATGGTACTGTGCTATGGAGAGCGTTTAGTTTTTAACGGGGGCTGAAAGAGGTCTTCGTGCTACTAGAGGAGAGCGGTGGTGATCCCATGGCTTTCTGAGGAGCTGTGTGCTCCTCTGCCGAGTGCTCCTGAGTGAGGTTGGGTGCTGGTCTTGTCATCAGTTGCCATTTAATCCGAAGGCCCATAGCGTCTTGCTCCAATCCCTGGGGCGATTCCGTGAGGCAGCGAGGCTTTGAATGCCCAAAATGCACTGAAGTCGTCGTGGTGCCACGCTGGGTGATGCAACACAGGCGATGCTCCCTCTTCACCTTACCTTTCAGCCAGCCTCTTGTTGGCATAGCCGACTCCTGGCTAATCTGGAGGTGCCACAGGGAGGGGTGAGGAGCAAAGGAAACCTACCAAATCCTGACTCTGTAAACCAGAGCTGAATCTTGCGTTTACAAAGTATGCCATTAAGCATTTGATTTCTGCCCCTCATTGTCGCTGTAAGTTTTGAGCAGAAAAAGGAGGCAAAATATGACCTAAACTTGGCCTTTGTGCAAATATATCCCAGGAGGCCAGTAAAAAAATCACGAATTGGTTGTGTTGCAGCTACCTTTGGTTTTCTACATATTTTTGTGACTTTTGGGGCTTTGTCCTTTGCCTGGTGAATGCTTGCAGTTGCCCATGCATTTCCTCTCCTGAATTTCTGCCGGGCGATTCTGAGTACGTGTTTGGAAGAGGAAATATGTTCCCACTTTTAACCCATGCAGCGGGTATCTTTTCCCCTGTGACGATTTGCCCATCTTGCTGCTAAACGCTGCTTGTTCTTGGAGCCGTGTTTTATTTCTAACCCTGAGCTGTATCTGTCTGTTAGATGGCTGTACCTCCTGAGCGCTATAGGGAGCACTTTCCAAACTCGTGACCATAATGTGTGCGTGACATTATAGCACAGATGAGGAGATGGATAAAAACAACACTATGATATTCAGACTCGATGCTCAAGCCTGAGAAGGTACAAATGGCGTTTTGAATCATGCAGTCACGAGGGAAGGTGTCATTTCAGGACTCACCACCAGCAGCATCTGACTTTCTTCTGTCCCCCACCTGGGCCACACGTCGGTCTCTCCTGGGGACACCAGTGAACTAGAACCTTTGGGGTCAGTGTAGGAGGATCTGGGCAATGGTAAACCAGAAGATCAAACTAAGTGATTCAAGAGTTGTCTTTATAATCACCAGCGCTTGCAGGAAAGGGCGGTATGTTTGTGGCCTGGAAAGGGGCCAACGTGAAGCGTCATCAACCTCAGCTCAATTTAACTAAGAGCATTTTTGTTTCTAGCTTGTTTTATCACACCAGACCAGTTACTTTCATGGGATTTGGAGTAAGTGCTGCCGCGCTGCACTGGAAGTTCTGACAGTTCTTTTAGTAGCCTTTAACAGGCTTAAGAGATAGGCCAGCGAGGAACCAGGGTGACATCCTCTGGAGCACAGGGCTTCAAAGCAAATGCATTGCCCCCTCCCTCCTCCCCCTCACCCCTCAAAGTGCAGTGCCTCAATGACTTTGGAGTTATAGATTTTGCAGCTGCGGTGAAAAAAAAAAAAGAGAGGCAATTCGTAAGGAAGCAAGAAGTATTTGTGAGATCAGAGCCAAGCGATTCGTGAAACAGTGAAAGGAAAAGATGTAGCAGGTTTACATTCTCACGCATGTATTTCTAGATTAGAAAGCTTTTCGGTGGGGGAATAATTTTTAAAATCCACACATTTTCTTCTTCCTGTGTGAGCTCTCAATACTGTGCAACAGAAGCAAAGGCCGTGTAGAGCTTTCTTTCCTTACCCCAGCATCTCCGCCTTCCCCAAATACATTGGAAAACATTATTTTCCCCTCTTCTGCATTTTCATTTTTTTGAACTTTTATAAAGAATCAACCTTATAATTTTTATTCTTCATATACTTTCCAATATTAACATAAATTAATCCCTTAACAGATTTCTTTCATAGCCAATGGTAGAAAGCAAGACACAACAATTTTGAGCTCGGTTTGTTGGGGGTTTTTATAAATTTCATCATGTATTTGTTGGCTGCACTGGAAATTGGGCCTCATTTATGAGCTAAAGTTATGTTGTTATTAATGTACACGTATAAGACAATAAGTTAAAGAACTGGTCACAATTGTGATTTAAATCAGCAAGTGAATAACTTCAATTTCAATAAACCTTTTAACTCTTCATTCGCTCTGTATAATTTAGGTATTTTCCAAAGGAAAAGTTCAAGTTATTGTTTCATAACAACTAAAATATATTGATTTGCAGCTAAAAATGGATTTTACACTAAAATGGGGGTGGTTTTAACAATTCAGAGGACATATAATACATACACACTGAAGCCATAGCATACTTTGCCACATATATATTCAAATTTTAATATTATCTATAATAGGTAACATTATGAAATAAAGCCATTTTTATTATTGATTTTTTTTCTGGCAATTTGTATCAAATTGCATGTGCACAGAGTTGGAATATAAAAATAAATTTAGAACACCATAATATTAAGTTGCCTGTTAATAACTGAATATGATAGATAATTCAAGAATAAGTATGTCAAAACTAATCTAATTTTTAGAAACAACTTGGTGTATTAAACATTAGGAAAACCATCTTTAGGAACGGGATTGGACAGACCATTTCGCGCCATCTTGTCCTTCAGTTTTGAACTAGTGGGTGAAAACATCTTGTATGTAATTTTTATTCCTAGATTAGAGAGGGAAACTTGGTTTGCTTTTTTTTTAAATTCTCGAGTGGTGTCTTAGCATTGAGTGAAGTAATTACTGAACTGAAGTAAGCTGAAGGAACGGAGAGGAAGAAGAAGTGCTTTCTGCACCTGCAGAACAAGTTGCAGCTGTCAAGAGCTGGTTTATCACTTCAGCAAATTCTTGTTCCAGGTGCTCAGCAAGTGACTTCCCCGAAGCCTGTTGTTTTACTTTCTTAAAACCTCAGTAACAGCGTGTGCTGCCTGAATACTATTTGTGTTTAATTTAAATTACAGAAATAGATTGCTTAAGTCGCATGTAAAAGATGTCAAAATTTTAAATTTATTCTTAAAGAAAAACACACCGTATTTAAATTGGGTTAAAATAGCAATACTATCTGAATAAACTGAATGATAAAGGTACAAAAATCCTCAATAACCCACACATTCCCTCTAGAAAAGAGAATGAAATAACATTTTTCTTGAAATTATTCTTTAAAAAGTAGTTCTTTTTTACTTAAGTCAATAGAAGGAATGTGTGAGTTACTGAATAATTTTGTCTCTCCTTTAGTCAGTTTATGAATACACCATTAAAATTTTAATTCAGTTTTTGAAGTATTCAGAGGCCTCTTGGCTATGACATGTAGATAAAAAAAATAAAATTTTAAAATGTTACTATTTTTACTGGAGGGAATTCAGATGATAATTTGAAGAACATTCCCCTCACTGCCTGTGCTGAAAGGGAACCCTAAATTCAGATTTTTCTTTGCATTTTTTTCCTGTAAGAAAAAAAGAAGTCATGAACTCACCTGACTAAGACAACATCCAGCACGGCTCACTTTACTGCACACAAGGGTGTCCCTAGGGGTAGCAAGCCAAAGTCCATCTGACCTGGTCCCTGTGTCTAGAAACGACCAGGAGGGGATATTTAGGGCAGAGGGCAGGAAATTAGATGATCGTTCATTTGGTAAACATTGCCAGTTTGCAGTAGGCACCAACGTAGTGAGACCAGATGTGGATACCACTGAACCAGTCTTCTATGAACTTGTCTCTTCGTTTTTTGAAGCCACTTCTTCTTTTGGCAGTAAGTTCTCATTCAGCTCTGCACACAATTTAGTTAGCTTGTGAGCAAGATGGTTCAAATGGTGTGAAATACAGAAGATACATTTCTTCTTTTCGCAATGTCATCGAGAGATTTTTGGATGTCATAGAAGGACTTGCATTAATTTAGACACCATAACGTGGGATCTGAGAATGGCATTTGGCTAGGAGAACGAGTATGTACCTACTCTCGCAAGATTTGGTCGCCTTGAAATTGTTTTATAGGTGATGCCCCTCTCTGAGTCCAACTTGCAATTTTCCAGTATTATTGCTGCCTTCTGAAGTGCTAATTGGCGCGTTGAGCACAGAGTGTGCTTTCGAAAGGACTGAGGGGTGAATTTCCCACTTCTTCGCGTATGAAAGCAGCATGGCAAAAAGACTTTTATTCCCCTGCGCTGTGAAACACACAGACTACAGAGCAGCACAAAGCACAAAATTTTGGACCACAGTCTAAAATTTCCTCAAGTCTGAACCTTAACCAGAACTTTTGCTGTAGTTTTACACGCTGTATGTGGGTCTCTTTCTCCAAGTACTGTCAACACCCAGCCCAGTACGCAAAAGGCAGCAACGAATTAGGGATCACCTGGCATTTGTAGCACAGTTAATTACTTGTATAACATATAATGACTTCCTGAGAACTAGCGAGAAGGCCAAAAGTAGCGACTACAGCGAGGTTCCCTGTGACTCCAGCCGAGTGGAGGAATGCATCCTCCTCCCTCGGTTTGCTGGAGCAAACAATATTTTGTCTGTGCAGTCTGAACTGCTGGACGAGATAAAACCAAATCAAGTATAGACACAAAAGTTATCTTTGATCAGATTTTCTAAAGCACCTGAGGAGCCAACCTGCAGGCCTGGCTCTCCAGCCATCTGATGGGGCACTTGTTTGGGGACAGCCTATTGCCCTTGCAGTGGAGCTGGGGGATCAGCAGCAAAGCAGGGAATGATGCCTGTCTAGGCTTTATCTCAATTCAGTGTCAGGTGGGACCATGATGGTCATTCAGAGGGGCTTGGAAGCCCTCCTAGAGCTTCAGCTATGACCTCTGAGACTGCAACCCGCCATTAAGCTGAAATTACCCAACTGCTCTGAAACTCCTGGAAGGGATGAGAAGGCAATTAGACAGGCAAGCAGGCAGCACAGTCATATAAACATCATTCCAGTGGGAGACCAGGGTTTTGTATGTCTTTGACTAAGATGCAGAAACTGGTTGTGCATGAGGACGAGTAAATTTAAACAAACAAACAAAAAATTACCAGCTAATGTAAGAGTGAAAAGTGAGATCAACTTGTATCAACAATCCCTGATACTTACAAGAAACAACTCATGGCTTTGTACAAAGGAAGGTCAGTCTCAGAAAAAGGGAGTACATTTTGTTGGAGAATAACTGTTCTTTCTGCTGAAAGGTAGAATGTGTTTTTCCAAAGGGTCCAATAATTTGCCTTTGCAGTTACCAATAAACGTTGGGAATAGCTATGGAATGGGGGTTGGTGTTGGCCAGCTCAAGTCTGAAGGCCATTTTTTTTTAGCAGCTAAGGAAAATAAGTTTTACAGCCCAGGAACAACTCAACAGTTCCTTCCCTGAAGCGTAAAACATTCACAGAAATCAGTGGGGGTCCTGGCTGAGAAGGGAGCAGAATTCCTGGTTGAGCTTGGAGCCCCATACAACGCTCTGGCATGTAACGTGCTGCAGATCTGCTCTTGGGCAGGCGAGGGCATGGAATGGACTTCATCATTCACGTACAGATCCTGTACAGACTAATGGTGTTGCACTTGGTCTGGACGTGCATTCCCATGCTGCTGCCCCAGAGGTACGTTCACCGTACCCATTGGAGAGGACTGGCTGGTGGAAGAGCTGAAGGGTGGCCTATAAAGTCAGAAACGATTTACCATCCATGTCTGCCCATGGAAGGACACCCAGATTTCAGGCATAGCCATGGGAGCTCGTACACCGACCCTGAAGAGCCTGAAGAGCAGCTCTGCCGACAGCCTGCACAGGGAGGGGATGGAGTCCAACCCACGTGCTGCTCTTGGCATCGAGCGGGCTTACAGGGAGCGGCAAGAACTAAGTTCACATTTAATATGAGACAACCATTGCATGGCAGTCAATGGCAATTTGGAAAGGAGAAAGACAACTAAAGAGAAGACAGACTGACAGGGAGCCCTGAGGGGGCTCACTGGGGCTTATGGAGAGGAATTGCCCCAGCTTTTAGCCAGGTGGAGGGAATTTGATGGCAGCAAAAGGCGCCATGCGAACGCCTGCACAGCGCGCGCTGTAGGATGCAAGGATGTGGCTGGGTTCCAAAAGGAGTTTGCTTTGTGGCTGTCTATACAGCCCCTTGATTCATGGCTGGGTTTTGTTTCTCTCTTGACTTGTTGTTTGAAACACATGTGCAAACTGGCCAGAGTTTTGCTTTTCGTACTGTTCAAGGATGATCAGAACACAAAGTGCTGTCTCATGAGTTTTGTCGACCCGATTCCCTTCCAGAAATTTGCTCACATCTGATTTTGTTTCCTCTGCCCACTCTCTGTAGACAACCGAGTTTCCAGTGTCATTTGCCTCCTACGCACGCTCATTAACCCATTTCCCTCCACCTCCGATCCTACAATGCCCATTTTATCCAATTAATGGTAGGAAATAAATGGGGTTTTTATGACAAGGGTGTGAAGTTCCGTCTGACACTTTGCATCTTTCCAAAGAACAATGCTCTCTTAATAATTATGTTCAAATGACCATTAAGTTGGTGCTGCCACAGTTCTCCCTTCGGTTTTAATGAATATAATAAACAGGAATGAACCTCTGCTATCTGCAGCTGCTGCCATTGTCTGTGAACCGCGCATTGCTTTAGAGAAGTTTATTTTAGCTTTAAACCTTTTTCAAACAATGTGCAAGAGAGTGAAGAAAAACAACCGTCGGTGCTTTTTTGTCAGCTCTCTCCTTTCCCAGATGTTTTCAGCATGAAAAATGCTGTAGTACAATTAAAAAGAAGCCTCAATTTCAGAAGTATTTGGGAAGCAGGACACCAGTAAAGTCCCAGGGCTCTGAGAAAATCAGAAATCCCAGTGCTCAGAAAATCGTCAGTGCTGGGGTGCAGAGTCTCTCCCTGGTTGTATGACCATGCAAATCCCAGCTCCGTCAGTGGGAGAGCATCGGTGTAACGGAGCGCAGGTTTTTCAGTCCTGTTCAGACAAGGAGAAAAACCTGGTCTGACAGTCTTCTTGTTTGGGGGAAATCCCTTAAGCTTTTTAAAAATGTCAGTCTATCCCAGTAATGCTTTGCACCTAGGACCCTTCAAGCGGAGGGCTCAGAGCATTTTATCATAATTTCCAGCACGAGGAACAGACCTGCGTGAGACTGAGACAAAGACCCCAAGAGTCGTGGTACATGGTCCTTGCTCTGAGTGCTAACATTTAACTGACAGAGCATTGCGGGTGGACAAATATTTATTCTCATCTCATCAGAATCGAGTTCTTGCGCTGCGTATTTTGACCTTTGAATTTTTTATTCGATATTCAGACAGCGCTGCATATACTACCTTTAGCAAACGTATCCAAGTTAAGTTGCTCTTCCGTAAATATTTTGTTTCATATGAGGGTAGGGAGTCCTGAAAACTTCTGAACACTGGAAATATTTATTTTAACATTATTATTATGTACATACAGCTTTTGCAGCATTGTGATTAAGGTTGTGTCAGCAAGTAACATTTAAAAGCCAAGTTTAGGGACTTATAACTCACTAAAGAAATTCACTTGGGGCTAAAAGTTGGCTTTTCAAGCAGTTCTGTGGGAGTTAGCCAATATATTTGAATTTCTTGGCTTCTCTTGGCTTTGACTCACAATATGACTGAAACATGAGTTTCTTATTTTCTCTGTTTAAAAACTGATCTGTTGTCTTCCCACCCATAATATAAGGTAGCCCCAATTGTTAATGTTTGACCTAAAAATACTTGTGTGTTTCTTATTCAGGGGCAGAAAATTGGTCAATTGCAGACAGATTAACTAAATAACCAAACCCACATTGTGCACTGTTATTTTGTTTTATTTCTCATAAAGATGTCTGATACATCTCTTTGCTGTGACAATTTGTAATATCATTTCCGCAGGGCTGATCATGAACGTTGTAAGGTGTTTTAAGGATTTATTAATTCCCTGAAGGGACAGTATGTATGCATAGTGTTATTTGTCTTGCACATGCATGGCAGATAAAAATCCAAATGGTTTCACTTCCAAATGAAAGTGTTAGGTGATGACTTGACTACTATTTGGTTAATTTGCACAGTTGGTGGTTTGGTTTTTTTCTTCCCTACTTTTATGTCTAAAGGGGTGAAAACACTGTGAAGCTTTTTTCCTCTGAGGCTTTTCAAAAGGGTTAAATTAAGGCTTGCAACAGCCCTGGGAGGCAGATTTCCAAATCAACGATTTTTATGAAACATATACTGATATTATGCCATGAGTAGGTTTGCTGTAGCACTACTACATACTTTATTGTAGGGGTGTACATACAGTTATCTTAAATTACTGTTGTGGCATTGTCATTTGGAAACCTCATACCTTTTTCTGCTTAGCACTAACATGAAAGTTGGTTCTGATTAGGAATATATAAAGTTACTCCTTTTCCCTTCGTGAAGCTGTTTGAAATATCCTTGGATTTCTATGAGGAGGTGTTTGGAGGAGGATTCAGTCCTCTTGTGGTGACCATGAAATTTCAGGTTTATCCCAAAACACTCTTCAACATCCTCTGCCAGCATCTGTTGTTCTTCTTCTTACAGCTCCCAGACTCATCCCCAGTCCCCCTGTGTTGGTAAGCCTAGGACTGAATGGTCTCCTCCTCAGGAAACCATCAGCTATCTGCTCGGGAAATTGAGGACCCATCTTCCGATGGCTACATTTCCACAGGATCCTGTGAAAGCAGCTTTTGGGTTGTGTTGGCTCTGTGACTGGCAATGATCATTTTGAGGACTCCTACCCCTACTTAACATGGACCAAGCTTTTATTGACCCAAAGTGGAAGTCTGGCACTGGGAAGAAGTCTCTTGAGGGGAAAGCTTGGCTTTTGGGAACAGGACTTTTGTGAGAACCAGCAATGATGGGAAGCAGGTGTAGGGGATGTGGCCAGACAGGGATGAGAAAGGCTGCACCTCCTGAAAGGAGGGCGCCAGGGAAGCCGCTGCAGAAGGGGGTGCTCCCAGGGGTCTGCAGAAAAGGCTCCAGAAGTTTCAACCAGGAGTAAGACACCGTGGATGAAGCTTTGGCAATTATTAAGCCCCAGAACGAACTCTTGCTGCTGCTTGTAGTGTTTTACTTAAATAAAAATATAACTTAGAGGGTAACAGCCTTTTAGCTCTAGCACTATCTATGTTATCAAACAGTAGCATACTAGAAATGATACCTGTCCTGCCAACTCCATTTGCTGATGGTGTTGGAAGACGTGCCCCCCAGTCCTCTCTTCTCAAGTCGAAGAACACCAGTTTCCTTCCTTTCCATCTTGTCATCCACCTTGTTGCCCTTTCTTTATATCTGCGTGTCTCTTCACTTGTCCTTTCCCTACCGCAGCGCCCTTCACGTGTGAGGTGAGCTGTTACCTTTCAAAAGTAATCCATGACCCTGTTTCAAATGTTCTGCTGGAGGTTTCACACATCACCGCTTCTTGCTGTTGAGGGAAGAGGCCAATTTAAAATGACTTAGCTCATTAACATGGTTAGTGTAACACAGCTTAATGTTGCTCACTGTTCTGCAAAGCTTCAGGTTACCATAATCATTGTCGCGGTTTTGCAAGCCCCAGAAGTATTCACAATTTGACAAGAACATGTTCCCAGGGGAGGCTGGAGATACGCGGAGGTTGCAAGGTAGCACATGGTGTTTGTGGAAAGAAGGGAACATCAAACACCTTCAGATTGCCACTGTAGCTTCTTCATTCTCTGACACCCCAGGGGAGGAAGAGCTGCCTCTCAGAGAGCTATGAAAACCAAAATTGTTGAGTGACCTGCTTGGCTCGTGCCCATCACTCTCAGCCTGGCCACCGCCGCGGCTCTCGCCCCGGCACCAGCAAAGGGTGTGCAGTTGGCTCGGACGTTGGTGGGTACTGAGAGGGACCAGCTGAGGTAGCTGATGAAAACTCAACTTCAGTGTGTGCTGCTTTGGTGAAACATTTACCCGTGGCTATTTCCTGAGATTTTAAGAGAAGTCGGGCAGCAGTGTTTGGTACCCACTAATTAGATGCAGTTTGAACTGTGTTGTGGTAATGTAGTGAAAATCTGGCCCCTGCTGTGACATGTGCAGCCAGACAAATGACACCACCCAGCCTCTGGTCAAAGCCTATGTTTTCAATTCAGCAAATAATAACTAAAACACTGTAAGGGCTCTTCAGAAAGACAGAGATGTATGAAAGACCAATTCCTATTTTGTCCACAAGGTTTTAAACAGGGCTGAAAAAAACATGCAATTTTTTTTTTTCCAGAAAGGTGCTTTATGGGCACTAAATATTGTGATTTATTTCTATTATTTTTGAGAAAAGGGTATTACTATTCTGTCGAGGAGTTCCATGTTTAAAAATGAAGAAGAAGCTTCTTTGTAGAAATTAGCTGATCTGAAGATTTGGGAGTCATTTGCTTTGGAACATGTGAGGTCTTCTTCCTAACATACATGTTACTAAATTTAAAAAGCCAGCACAAGCCTTGCATGTAATCTACTAAGATGTTAGAAAAACGGAACTGAGGCTCACAAGTTGATTTTATTTTTTTTCCAAGAAGCAATGGTGCCCTCTCCAAAAGCACAGCTTAGAGGATCTCAGATTCCGACACTCCCAAAGGGGAGGGCAAGTGCCAAAAAGAGGAGAGATCTCATGACCGTTGCAACAACATCAGAGGAAGTGGAATGACCTTCCCCACTGCCCAAGCTTAGATGAGTCCCTCTGTGAGGGTGTAGGACTGAAAAACATCTGTAGATGTCAAAAGGGTTGGCAGGGAATGGTAATGGCACTAAATGGATGCCGCGATACATAGTGAAATCATACATTCTGTAAATGGGAGATCTATAAATAGTTTTTAAGGCCTGAAAAATTATTAGACTAGAGCTTAGGACCTGGTTATGTGATCCTTCAAGAGCTGCAGCTGCTCAATAGCTTGTTTTGGACCACAGCACAGAACCAGAGGCAGAACATTTTACAGATGTGCTTTCAACCTTTGTGAACACATTACTCGAGGTCGTTGCAGAAGGTTACCAGTGTACTGCCAGGATGGTGTGTGCTGTAGGTTTCCATATGAGGCTGCTGCCACCACAAGAAGACACTCAGTCTATTGGCTCACAGCATTTACTGCCTCCCAGTTTCATCTCTGGAGGTCTGTGGTCCTCAATGTGCTGGCAAGGTGGCAGCTGCCACAGAAACGCCCGTCACCCAGTCCTCTAATAGGCTGACCACTTTTCCTAACGTTAATATTAATAACCTCTCTCTCCCACGCAGAGTATGGTGTGGGGCAGAGCAGTTGCGCTGTCTCGCTGAAGCTACCATGGAGCACGTTCAAGCATTGTTCGGTGCTGAAAGCTGCCTCCAATTAACCCAGCTGCACCTCCTTATTAGGAGCGGAGAATCGGCTGCCATTCGACGTGATGCTAACCACAGCACTCCCGCCTGCCACCAGCCAGAGAATTTGGTGTGTCCTAGCCACATCGGCTCCACAGCCAATTGGACTCCCCTTCAATGAGGTTTAACCTCCTCCAGCCTAGATCTGCAATGAGGTTTAGTTTCCTAAAGGTGTAGAGGGCAACTAGGATTAAGAGGTCTTTAGCCAAGTCCTGTTGACAAGGGGATTTACCAAGGGGATCTGGGTGCTAACAGGCACAGAGCTGTTGTAAAGACCAAGTCTGTTGAAGTCAATGGGAGATGGACACCAGACTAGAAGAGTAAAGCACCTCTCTGGGTGCTCTGGTACAACGCAGCCGTCCATTTACGTTGCGGGTTCCCACATCTTTTTGAAGCCTGACCCTATGCGCCTGAGGGATATCAATCGTGATGCCTATCTGACTTAGCAGAAATGGCTGGAGAGCAAAGCTGGGCACTGTCATGCCTTCAGCCGTTTGGGCTAAACCCAACCTTGACCATGCACCAGCACCACCAGCTCTCTGCCCATATATTAGTGTAAAGTGAACTCCAGGGCAGCTGAGCACCCTGAGCTGAGCAGGGGCTGGCTGTATGGCACGAACACCAGTGCTGCTCCAGAGCCGCAGCCGTGGGTTGACTCAGGGGCCGTGCAGACAGCTGGCTGTGCTAAATTAGCCCCGCACGAATTATCAGAGTTTATGAGTCAAAGCTGGAAGGTCCTTTTGCAAATGGGACCTCAGCTTCTGCAGCGCTTTTGTAATGTTAAACCCAGGCCGCTTGGCTGGGTCTCACAAAAGGGGCCTTGCTCCCCTTGCACACGTGCTAGCTTCCCCCCCAGGAGCACGGCGAGCAGGGATGCTCCCCATCACAGCGAGCACCGACGGCTCCCGCGCTGGAAAACACATCTGAGAGCAAGAGCAAAATAGCGCTGGCGGACACTGCCGGGGAAATGGCTCTCAGTTGTGCACCTCCACCGGGCGTTCGGCTGGTCCCTTGAAAGGAAATAAGTATAGCAGCAGCTTTCAACCTATGGGTTCCTTACCTAGAAGGGTCCTGCCATGAAAAAAAAAGCTACTCGCACCCCCAGCCTGGCTTTATCTTCTGCAAGCACCACGCCAAGTCCCTGGAAAGAGGCTGTCAGCCCCGCAGAGGTACTCGGGAGTTCAGCGCTGAGGCAGGGCTCGGCGTCCATCTCTACAGCGAGAAGCTGGAAAGCACATGAAACCAAATTACTCAGATTTTCCCATCTGTGCACATGTGCTTAGCTGGTGTTAAATTATCAGTGTAAAGGCCTAGTAGCTTCGTAATGTACACACAGAAAGATTCCCACAGATTTTTCCTTTCTTTTTTTTTTTATTTTTTTATTGAAGCCAGCTGAGTAAATTCATAGGAAGTTGTAACAGGACAAGTGAAATGTATACCCACATTCCCTGGGAATCCAAATGCCTTTAACACGTACTGTATTTCATGTGAAATTTATTTTAGAAGACACCAGAACAACATAATTTTTTCATCGCTGTGTTTTAAAGCTATCACTTTTGAATGAAATAAGGTGACAAGAAGAAAAAGAAAACGTGAAAATCCCAGAACTTGATACCCTTCTCCCACACTTTAAGAGAAGAGATTAACTTCTCCGTTTTTCTGGGTCACTTTCGAATTTATTACTAATTACAGAAGAGCTTTAAAATGCAGCCCCAATTTAAACTACCATGAGGGAGAAGCAGCTGGAATGACTTAATTTACTTTGGAGTTGGGTGCTGTCTTGTGCTTCTTCTCTATTTTGTCTCAGAAATCATTTCAATCCCATTTCGTTTAAATAAAAACTATTTCTGTCTGTGGCAGGAAAGCGCTATCCGGGCACCGCACGAGCGGGGACTGTTCGGGGGAGCTGGGGGAGCTATCTGATAACCTGTGGGGTGGTCAAACCGCTGAAGAGCAACGTCCATGCCGATCTCCATGGGCTCAGCAGACCCACCGTTGGTCCCAGCAGCCGTGTTGATCTGTGCAGTCGCGCTGGTGAGCAGCCTGGTAGTCGGCAGCGGCTTGCCAGTCCCAGTATTTACAAGACGATGGGACCTTGGCATCCTTCGCCCAATTTCTACCCTGACTCCGCTGCCTTTTGTGCTCAGCCTCATACAAATCTGGGAGCCAGACCTCCAGCTTGTTTGAGTCAGGGGCTGATTTATGCTATCTGAGGGATCTGAAGGTCTCCGCAGTCAGTTCCTCATTTGTAAAATAAACTGAGCCGAGCTTAATGAGATTTTGTGAGATGACTTTGGTGAGCCCTGCATCGGGCGCAGTAACACTTAGCCCGCAGCTACGAGGGCTGATGCTGTCTGTGCTGCCTGCAGCTGGGCGGGCGGCCCCTGCGATGCAGAGATGGGGCAGTGGTCACCCATGGGAGGAAGAACTGCAAAATACAGCATCTCCTTGGGGCTGGCACTGCCTGCTCATACAGTTTGTGATGGGGATAAACGCTCAGAAGGACACGATTCTTCTCCCATTGAAGTCGATGTGCTGTCCTACACCAGGATATGAGTCTGGGTTTTCCAGAAACGAACAGCTTCTACATTACGTTCTGAAATTAAATGACTTGTTACTCAACTACATGATAGCTGCGTGATAACTGTAGATGCCACTTAATACCGCAGGAGCTGCTTCTGCAAAGTTCTGCCCGCTGTGTGCTGCTGAGCTGCGAGGAGTTCCTTGCCTGAGGAAGGTCTGCAGGGCAGGGCTGGGCTCCAGGTGGTTTGTGGGTGGCACGTTTCCAAAGGTGCGCCTACAACGTAGGGACGTGTCCCGCTTTGTGCAGACAGCTGGACCTGCTCTTGCTGGGCTCCCAACCCCTTCCTCTGTTGAACTGGAGCAGGGATGAACTTTACCAGAGCTGAGTTCAGGCTTTGAGCCCCGGAGCTCCTCAGCAAACATAGCTTTAGTTGGCGTGTTCAGCAAACACAGATCTGGCCCCTTCTCGCACACCTTGTCCTTCATCAATGCTATTGCTTAATGTGAAGCCTGATTTTGAAATCACCCCTGTCTTCCAAATGAGCTCGGTCCCAGCATGCTGGCCACCACATACACATCTAACAAGGATTCCCTGCTGCCTTCTAAAAAGAAATCACGACATTTAAATGAAGGGGGCGACAAGGCAACGATATAAAGGCTTTAACTGGTAAAATAACTGTTGCTTTGCAGTAGTTGAGGCTCATTTTTGGAGGCTAAGATATATTGTTTACGAGTGCAGTAAGAGTCTAAGATGCCAGGAGGATCTGCCCCGCAGATCTGTGCTGTGAGTTTCCTCAAGGGCCAGGGGAATTGGTCCTCCAGCTCTCACAGAGGCTGCCATACTTCAGTCCCTAAGCAGAGCGCGGGGTTTCCCTGCACAGCCATGCTCATGGCCAGGCATGTTCATTTTATGATAAATTTTGTTCACTTAGGAAACTTGTGGTGGTCGTTGGCATCAGCTGTGTTCCTTGTGTTTGGAAGGGATGAGCACGTGAACCAGGAGCAAGGCCATCAGTAGTTTGATTTTCCAGCATTACCACTCATCTCTTCTCTTTGGTTTTAACTCCACGCCAACTCTTTCCACAATCCCGTGCCCTCTTCTTCCCACACTCTCTCCTAGTTGGTTTTTCTGCAGTATATTCTCTGCTCCAGGGGCTGAGAGGGGCTTTCATCTTGGGTGAGGGAGCTTGGCACCAGGCTGGGTCAGAAGAAAATGCAGGGAACAGTGTTTTTCTGCTGGAATTCCCTGACTCAGCGAATCCAAGCAGCCTCGCGGAGAGGCTTTGATTTCGGCACGGTTCTGCTGGAGTGCGGTGGACTCCCTGCCTTCTCCCCTTTCATTCCCCCGCTTTGCCGGCATCCTGGCCAGAGCCAGCTCTCCCGGGCTATCCGAGGCCATGAATCCCGGCCAGCCCCACAGTCCGGCTCCAGTGCCTCTCCTGGAGCATTTTGAAAAGTGTAGGCTTTCCTTCCAAATCCCTCATGAAAGTCAAATTTCCAAAGAGCGAAATCCTCCCTGAGACTGCCCAGCTCCTTTTCACACTGCTCAGGATGGGACCTTTCCATGTTGACGTCTGGGCTTAGTCCAGCTTTCAGAGGCTTCGTGCCCCAGAGGGGCATAGGTTTGGCAGGGTTCGCACGCTGCTCAGTGCCACCGGCTCTCACACAGCCGTCGTGACAGCCCTAATCGTGTTGACAGTCTGATGGGGGGCTGGACCTCCCCAAAGGACGACAACTGCAGGTATAAGCAGCGGATGCTGCCTCCTTCCTTCCCCAATGTCATCTCTTGCAGATTCCTCATCCCCGCTTGCAAACACCACTCCGGAGATCTTTTTGCTCTTCTCATGGAAATATCGGTGGCTGCAGCCTATCCCTGCCGGGGAAAAAAAAAAAAAAAGTTTAGGGGGTGGGAGGGATTTCCCCCTCCTGTCCTCTGCAAGGGAGCCTCGGCACTGGGAGAGGTTCCTCTGCCCTCCATCTCCCTGAGCAAGGGGAGATGGTCAGGCCCTTTCAGGTAACAGTAAAAAATGGGCTAAATGACCTTAGACTTGGGGGTTATTTCTTTTTTCTTTTTTCTTTTTTTTTTTTTTTAATGAGGTCACCCATCACCCCGGTGGCTGAGTGTGCATCCCTAGGAGAAACCATCTGGGGCGGCTGTTGTCCCACCAAATAGAGGTACCTGGTCATGCGTACCCTAGGAAAAGCGTACCAGGTTTGTTTTCAGAGATTTGCTTTTCATGCAGTACTTTCTTCCCTTTGTCAAGTGCTAGGAACCGAGAAGGTCACAGGGCTGATTATATTGGCTGTACGCAGGCAGCATTCAGGCTTCCCAGCAGAGCTCTGTCAGTGCAGTTCAGGCCTGACCATAACTCCCCTGAGCTAAATCTGTCATTTACGCTTAGTTTTCTGTCCATGAAAAATATTTACTGGGGCTCGAGTTAAAGTTGCCAGATAAAGCCTTTGTTTTACCCAATAGTCTGGTAGTTAAGGGAGCTTTCTAGGACGCAAACAGAGGTATTCATCCTAATAAACTTATGGCATTCAATAAAATAAAACCTCTCCTAATACTGCAGAGGAGCTGAAATCCTCAGGTGCTCCCTGTCTAGCTTAATAACTTCATCACTGAGTTTTCTTGGCTTGTCTTCTTCTTGAAGCGAAACATGCCAAAATACTAATGACAAGGGATTTTTAAAGGGACGGTGTTTTGTTACGCTGGAAAATGGACAAGTGTAGAAGACAACAGCTTTGGAAAGCTCGCAGAGATCACCAACCTCTTTCCAAGTTTTAGCTAAGACCTTGTAAAAATGGACTGTCAAGGTTATCAGTGCATGGACAATAAACAGTTCAGGAATGCAAGGTTTTGCAGGGAAGATACAGCTCTAAAATATTTGCTGGGAAGACCTTGGAGGAGGTTAGGTTTGAAACCTTCCAAAGATAAGCAGCCATAGCAGTATTTATTATTTACATGTAGCTACCATCCCTCTTTCTTCTACAAGGGAGGAATCACTTTGCAAGAATTTGAAATAAAAGTTCGTATATAGATGGCCCTGATTAGGGACTCACAGAAAATGCTGCACATTTAAGGTTGCTGCCTTGGGTTTGTTTCTCTGAGAGTGTTAATAGTCTCTGGTGAATCTGGCGGGGATGGTAAGCTGCTGCCACCTCAGCCATCCACCACACCGCCCTGGGGAGGTTGTCCTGCCCAGGAGCCCAGTCTGCAGAAGGGAATGTCTTCTCCCACCTCCTGCCCCCAGTGCCCCGACAAGGCTGAGCTCAGCCCACGATACCAGACTGCGGGGGGGGTGGTTGAGGCACGGACCCACGTTCCCATCCATCAGCCATTCCCTTTCCAGAGGGAAGAGATGGAGTGCCAGCGAAACTCTTCTCTTGCACCACCCCAGCAAGATTCACCAGAGCCCATCTGCCAAAGTCCTCAGTGCCTGAGGTTCACTGTATAAAAAGGATTACGGAGATTTCTAGCTTGAAACAATTTTATTTCAACTCTTGTAAACCTACACTTTATATGTCAAAACCTCTTTAAGAACACAGAGAGATTTGGGGGTGTTTTTTCTCCTTTCTGTCTTTTGCCTTGTGACATGTTTGTTCTGAGATCACCTTCTAGGCATCTTCTATTAAAATATATGTGACAAGCACCAGATCCACTTTCACGCAGCTGTGCAGTATGTTATTTTTCATGCTAATGCACTGTTACAATTCTACTGAGTGCAGTTATCTAGAGATCAAATTCACCACATGTGCGCTGTGTTTTTTGGCTACCAGGTCAAGAGCAACAGGGAGAAGGAAGCGATGCTTGTGTGTTAACTGTTCGTGTTGCCTTCGTGAAACACGGGCTTCGTTTGCAGGCAGTGGGAGGAACTTTTGCTTTGCCCACCTGCCCTCTTGGTTTTTTGTTTGTCTGTCAGCACAGATGACTGCTTCATCGAGATCTAAGACCAAACGGGCTGTTATTACAGGAGACAGAGTCGCTGTCTGCCACTAGGAGATGATTTAATGCTGTGTGATACACAGCCTTACTCTATGCCCCCCTACTGTTTTCCACACAAAAATCATTCTCCAACTTGCTTTGCTGTCAGGTTTCACCTAGGAGAAAATTTGAGTCACTGACTACAGCAATGACAGCAACCAGAAGTAATGATTAAAGACCTCCTTGTCATCGTTGTGCCAGATAGTTGTGGGTGAAACAGGCTTACGAAGACACGTTCAAATCTTATTTACCCCAAGCCCAGCGGCTGAATTCTGCCTTATCTAAGATGCATGCAATACACATCAGGACTGCGTGCAGAAGTTGCTAAAATAGCCCCAAATCTCAAGCTACGCTATTGAAACAAGGAGGAAACATTGGCTTTGGTGAAATACTAGATATCAGTATGGTCAGAGTCCCACTTCCAAATTGCTCCTAGAAATGCAGGGCAAGGTTTTAGTATCGCAAAAAATGGACTCAAAGCAACAACACACAAGCGATGCAGCCTGTCATTCGTATACCAAATCCCTCTTACAGCCACTGGTTTCTTTCCTGCTGTCTGAGCTAAGAGCTGCCACCGTGTCTGATGTCCTTTCTCCATTGCAGGCTGCTTAGCTCATCTAAATGTGAACCAAAGTTGCACTTCTTTGGGGTGAGAGGTTTGAAGTCTTATTCACTGATTTTTGGCCTTTGAAGAGGAATAATTTCTCCCTAGCACCTGCCCCATTGCCTTCCTCAAGGAAAAGGGCATCTGCAAACTGTCTCCACCTTCTGGAGAGAGGTTTATCTTTTACGGCTTCCACCACTTTGTTATTCCTTCAGGTATCAGGAGAGACCTTGCCTCTTTCCCTTTCCTCATTTGCTCATGGTCTCAGATTGACACACCAAGGCAGTGGAAACTATTTCCCAGACTTTTCTATGACTTCTGGATTGCTGAGTGTACAAGAAGATGCCTTTTAAGTTTACACTTGATAAAAAATCATGTCTCGTTCATAAGTTAATTATTTGAGAATGTCACAATAATAAACTTTGGCTTCTTAACCTTTTCCAGAAATGATGCCAAGACCAAATCCTGAGGCTGCTTTCTAGCTACTGATTAGTAGCTAGAAATCTGACCTTTTCTGTCTACGTAGAAAACAGAGGCGGTTATGCAGCTCTCCATGCTGCTGGAGTCAGCTTGATTACAGCTCCATCTTTCTTTCCAAGTAACATTCGCCCTTGGGCGTCTTAGTCTGTCTCCCTTTTTTTCTTTTGAGGAAAGATGTGGACCTGAACTACACTTTGAAAAACTTCAAAACATCACTACTGCTCGCAAATTAGTTAGGCTCCACCTTTGCCTCTGCTCACTTCTTACCAGTTGCGTGCTTCTTGCTGTCGCATCTGACCACCTTTGGGTAGCGTGTTGTGTAAAGGGGACTGTCCCTTCATCACACGCCATCTTTTCTGCCTCTTCCAGGAGAAGTGTCAGTGGTTGAGAGCTTGGAAGGGAGCTCAATTACATGTTTGTTAAATGTGCATGCCAACATGTACATTAAACATCCTTCCAAGATGAGGCTGAAGAGCGGCATCCTGCCCGTGGAGCAGATGGTGGTGAGGTCTGTGAGACTCGGTAATTGCTGGGAGGGTTTGTACCACCCTATGGACTGGACCTGGAGTACATGCTGTCTCCTGCTCAGATGTGCTTGTGTACGGAGCTCTGTCTTGCAGAGGAATAAAGGTGTCAGAAGGACTCAGTTTCACTCCAAGTCCCGCACTCCACACACCGCTGCTCTGCGGTGCAGAGCTGGCAGCAGCGACTGCACTGAAGAGCTTTGTTTGTCACGTTGTTGTGCTCTAATTATTACTCAGACTCAAAATTATGTGTTCTTCAGGAGTGACAGGGTTTGGGACTGTCAGTCAAAATTTGTTATGATGAGTGATGTTGTTTTCATCCCAGTCTAGCTAATGCCAGTGAGGATGTTCCAAAAATTTTTGTTTGTCATGTATGTTTTACAGTTTAAAGGTGATCTCTTTATGCTATTATCCCCCTGCCGCTGTTGCAGAAATAGTGTCTTCTTTTTAAGGTGTTCAGAGTCATCTGCTTAGCACTGAGCTGATGACAGCTTCATATTTGTCTCTGGAGGTTGCCTGGAAATTAACCCCTCCGTATTTAGCTTGCAGTGTGCCTTGTCAAAGCCTCTTCTGGGAGGTGGTGCGGCGGTACGGCGGGGCTTGGTGGGCCTGTGCCGAGGAGGCTGAAACATCAGGGCTGTCTCGCCCAGCGTCAGCTATTCCTGTAGGCTGAGCTTTGCAGAAATCAAGGTGCTGACAGACGAAACCCTGATGAAGTTCGCTGCGAAAATTAAAGCATCTCCCACTTGCAGGTCTCTGCTGACTCCTGTCCCGGGATTACCGGCCCCGGCTCGGCGCTGGCAGGACGGAGCCTCTCGCTCCGCCTCTGCGATGCACCGTTCAGCGGCTGGGGGAGACCAGCTCTCATCTGTCCTTCAGGCTGAACACCCCTCCTGTGGTCCTCCCTGTCAGCTTTGTGGTGGAGACGGTAGTTTGTGGCTGAGGGAAAAGAAAAGCTGGTGGCAACGTCTGCTACCGTGTGCCGAGCGGCGGTGACTCAAAGGCTGTTTTGGCTCTGAAGTTGCACACAACTACACCTCGGGGAGCAGCATGATCTCGCAGAGTGCTGAGCAGCAACCCCTGACATCCGTGGAAACCCGCGGGGTTAGCATTTATCTTTTGCTAAAGCAAAAGAGAACGGAGACGGGTCTCTGAGTGCCACAAATGCGAAATTACTCACCAATTTTCAGAATGTAATTGCTTCTCGGTTAATCAAGTCCCTTGAAAAGGTTCTGGACACTTTTTACAGCTGTAACTAGTGAAGTCACTTTCGCGTTACCAATATCGATTTTGGTCCTTAATACATGTAGATTGTGAGTAAACCCTCAGATGTTCTGTAAAATGTCAGCAATTTACAGCATACCTTTGGAATTCAGACCCAAACCAGTTTTGCACTATAGGTATGATGGATTAATCACCAATTTATTCAGCGTATAAGCAAAAAATCTTTCAAGTCAGTTCAGTGCTGCAGAAGCGGTCAGTGGAGCTTTCCCTGTAATGTGAGTAATGAATCTTGGCTGGGATGAGCATTTTGGAGCCACAGTTCTGCAGAAATTCAAATCCCTGAAGGAAGCACGGTAGCATGGAGGCCTGCAAACAATGGATTACAATAATCCCACCAGGAAGTGATCATGACATGTATAAATATTTGCCTTAGTTGATTGCAAATTATGTCCTCCTAAAAGATGTTTGTCATTGTCGTTAGCATCTTCTAAATGCTTTACCAGCCCTGGTGTCATTCACAATGAGGACTCCATCTCTACCGAGCACGACCAAAGTGTCTGAATGGGATCAGATTGTTTTTTCCTAGTGTTTTTATTCTACTGATTAAAAACAAACCAAAGGCCTGTGGTGTCAATCTGGAGTATTTTCCTGAACAACACAGAGCATGCAAACCATGGAGTGAAATTGTGGCCATCTAGAAGTCTGCATCTAACCAGAAGCTGAAATGAGATGGGATTCATATGCAAAGGGGGGGATTTCATTGCCCCACGCACTACCGCCCCTTTTTTAAGGGCCTTGGCGCTTCAGAGTCCCCGTTGAGGGTGGGGATGGCTCCAATGAATGGGAACAACCTGTACCGGCAAACGGCACTTGCAATTTCCCAATCAGAGTCCTGTCAAGCCGGGCTAACTCACAGCCTTTTACATCTTGCAAATTCCAAGAGGGATTAAGTCTTCATTGTCAGTCTGGTGAAGCAAGTTGAAACTCAGCTGAAGTTTTAAAGAAAAAAAAAAAGAAAGATCCAACAGTCTTCAACAGAGGCAGCAGAGTAGGAGAGAATGGGATTTAGAACAGAAGCACAGCCAGAAATCAATGGAGCTTTTATGGCATCCCTCCTCATTTATCTATAAATCCCATTCTTTCAGCTATTTAGGCCTTATCTCCGCACAGAAGCTGAATTAGTTTTATTTTGTAAACCAATTTAGGAAAGCTAGTGCAAAGCCCTGTATAGATCCCCATATTTCGGTTTAAGAGTTGCTGCAGAGGTTAAGCTGGCACCTGAAACAAAACCTCAGTTAAAGTGGTACTGCTTGGGCTTATCTGCATGGAAGATAGAGCGAAAGAACTTAAATGTGAATTTAAAGTGTTTGAGGTAAAACCTATTAAGCCCCTGGGTGGATGCTTTTATTCAGACATAAAGGAGCCTTTAGTTTGCTTGATTCATTCCTAAAGCAAATTACAGTTACTTTATTTCTGAATGAAACTTTCCATATAAGGATTTAATGTGCTTTAACTAATCTACTTTAAATTCACATCTGTAATTTGGCTGAGTTTCCTGTGTATACAAACCCTTTGTGTGTAGTCCAGGTCTGATTTGCTGGAGGAGGAAGAGGAAGGCAGAAAAATTTCCTCACTAAACTACGTGGTAATTAGTTATAAATGTCTCAATAAAATGAAACAAAAGGCCCAGGTATCTCCAAAGCATCAGTCAGTCAGCCGGTTCTCGCAGCTCTGTTGGTTTACACCATTTGAAGATCGATCCCTTTGCCAGGGGTTCGCCTTGCTGTTTTCACGGTATTCCCTGCTGGAGATGGGTTCCAAGTATTAAAAAAAAAACAATTTGTCAATTGAAGTATCAAAAAAAAAGCATTTCTTGCCTTCTACCACATTCAAGCTATCCTACCCGAGGGCAGTGTTGCTCTTGAGGTACCAACTTGGAACCTGTCTCGGCCTCTAAGAGCACTTCATTTCTCCCTCCTCCAGCTCAGGCAGGAGCCGTGCAACGGTGTCCCTGCTCGGAGCTGTTAATGATTGCACGCAGCTCTTCTGCTCGACGAACTTTCGCTTTCACCAAGTTCTCAATGACAGGATGTGGTTTGCTGTGTGAATGTAAATGAGAGAGGAGGATCTGGCCCAGGAGGTTTTCAACCCACTCCTAAAATACTCCAGGGTCTTTGGCTGCATAGTTTATCTGGCTTTTTTTTTTTTTTTTTGCTGCTGTCGTTTTCTAGTGCTGGGGTGATGACTGAACACTCATCAGAATGTTTTCTACTGCCTAGAAATTAACCTGCTAATTCAGGGGAACGTTCGTTTACCGAAACATCCTCTCCATGACAGCGATTATTGAAGGTATTATAGGAAAAGGTGCAAACAAACAAACCGAATAACCTTCAGGGTAGACAGTTCTGAGCAAGCTTGCCAAAAGGTACTTTGTGTTGGAAGTCTTTAACACGTACCCACATTTATTCGTGTGGTAGTGTCGCAGCAGAATTAAGCCGCTGAATCAATTGCTATAGAAGATGCCACATACAGACATACAAGCTTCTGATTCTGTTCTTCTTTACAATTTAGAGGGAGGAGAATTAAAAGAAATAAAAACAGGCCTGAGAGGGGAATCAGAGCAGCATTTGGTATTCTCGTTCTTAGTGACAGGCATCAAACTTGTTTGAAGACCACGGGTGAAAACTAATGCTCATATTCCTGCCTTCTTTTCCCTCTTGTGGGCTGGCCAGGTGGAAGGCAGTCAGTGGCTGGAATTACGTGCCTGCATTTGTCTACAAATTATCAGCACAAAAATCGGCATAATTTTAAAATCTCCAAAGTACGTAAAAATAGCTGGGTTTTGCCTTTTCTTCCCCTCTCTCCTTCTCTGTTTCCTTCTCTCCATCTCAGGTTTTGGTGCTATACTGTCGTCGTGATACTCTGACCACATTAAGCAATGGCAGTTGCCCATACCAAAGGTGACTACCTTCCTCCTTGAGCAATGAATTATTTCAGATTTTTTACATTTTTTGAGATACGTTTGCAGCCGGTGCTGCACCCTTATCATGTGAAAAAGCAAGAGGGCAAAGTGTTGGTCTTCAGAGGTTCCAGACAGCCCATCCCATAGGCTTGGTCAATCCCACACCAAGTCCTGTATCTGGCATAGACAGGCTGTACCTTTACCATGGACACCTGCGTTGTCTGTACTGACTACTGCTCAATGACCTTTCTGCGTTTCTGATCCATGTCCATTGAGCACCCATATCTCAGGAGCTGAGCCTGTGGTGCTGACTTGCTGGTCTCTGTAAAAGCTTGAAACATTATCTTGGGTTTTTTTACCTGATTCCTGACTCCCATTTGGACGTGCTGCTGTGCCCATGTGGCATCTCTGAAAACTTATTGCAGGACCAAAAGTAATCACTCCTCTAAATTTCTTCTAATAGATATACTGTAAAGGCAGTCTTAATTGGACTTCCAGTGTAGTGTAAATGGGTACGACTGAAGTGTGACTCTAGTCTCCACAAAGATCTGCACAAGCCTACGGGGGAGGTGGATCTGGGCTCTTTCAAAGACTACAATGAAGTTGCCATGTAACATTGCAAGATACTTTCCTAAGAAACCTGCTATTTGGTAAGCATGGCTGCGTATTAGTACACATTAGGAGGAGCCATCAAATCAAAGTTTATGTCCAAACCTTTGACATGCAGGTTTCGTCTCAGGGAAGTGCAGGGTATGACCTACAAAGAAGCCACAGCGGGCGCGTGCCAATTTATGTCACTGTCTGTCCTGATCTGTACCGCACGTCTCCTTCCCACTGCCCATCCATGGCACATCACTCACCGAGCATGTGGACAGATGCCATGTCTCACCTCTGGAAAGACGGGGGAAAACCCTTGTTCTCCTCCCTCCAATTCACTCTTGAGACACAGGATCTGCAAGGCGGATTTCACCTTCAGAGAGAACATTTCCAGTTCCTGTGGTCGGCACGGACACCGGGAGAGGGGAACTCCCATTGAGATCAGGAGAGGGATCAAAGAGCAGGGGTTTGCCCGAAGGGGGCCGTGGGGCAGCCCTGCCGTGGGTGATTTAACACCTGCACATTCCCAGAGCTGGCAATCAAAGGCTGCATGGCCCGGAGCTGAGAGTGTCTCTTTTTTTTTTTTTTGTTGCCAAACTTGTAAGTTCAAATAGAATTGGGGGGGTTTGGGTTTTCTCAGATTTTTCTGTAGAAAGCTTTTCTGTTTGTCTCAGTCGCATGGATCATGACCTTTTCAGCCTCTAATTAAATTTAAGCGATACAAAGTATTTTGGGCAGGATTTGCAGGTGGTGTAAGTCCGAATACACCCATAGAGCCGAGGATCAGGCCCATCACACTTTTTCAAAAAGTCAGATGCTTTCTTATTCGGGAAATAAACCCTAAAAGATCCTGATTTACCATTCCCCTAGCTTTAAGCCAGTACATTTCCACTGAAATCAGCTATAACTAAATCACTACACTGCCATGAAGCTGGAGTAACATGGGTATAAACCAGTTTTCTTCCCCATTTTCCTGTCTAACTTTAATGATATCTTGGGCATCGTGGTTTGAGCCAAAAAAAGCCCTGTTTTCATATGATCTTTAGTTGATGCAAGTTTTCAACATCCTAGTCTTTATATTACAATATTTTAATTGTTGCTTACTTTATTTAATTACTGTTTTCCTTGCTAATTCTAAATATACATCTTTCCTCTCTACTTCAAGGCTTTTGGGATTTTTCCAATCAGTCCAGTATCAAAGAACATTTACAGTCTTGTATTTAAACTTCTCATGCTTGTAAACTAAAACCTGCGTAGCCCTAAGGCCAAGGCTTTGGCTGTGTGTTGTAGGTAGTTGATTTTTTTTAATGTATACGCTAATCTTTTAGGAAAAAGGTCTTTTGCAGAAGTGAAAAACTTATCAGAAAGTTTGATGTTTACATTTTCTGATTTGGATGAAAAGATAAAAAGTGAAAAATCTGAAGCTGATCAATGAAATTTCTTCATCCTCTTTTTTCCTTTTCTTTTTTCCTCTTTGTTCTTTTTGTTTTTCCATGTTATCTCTATGAAAGGGGTGTGAGAAGAAACTTGTGAAGACCAAAAGCCTTTCCATCTCATGTTGAAAAAAAAAGAGCTTTGTTATTCTACTGAACAAGGGAACATTCGGGAGATAATAGTTTCCTTTTGGAATAATATATATATATATATATATATAAAATGGAGCTGAGATGCCCCCAGGCTCCTCAGGCACTTCAGTACTAATTGCATTCTTCCTGTGATATTTTGCAGAATGTCTTTTGTTTGAAGAACTCAAGGCACTTGCCATGAAGGAGATCTTTAAGACTGTCTGGTGGGGAAGCTCTGCACTCATTAAAGCACATGAAGTAAGACAGAGAGGGGCAGCACCACTGAGGTGCAAACACGAGTAGAAATGCAAGTAGTCAGCTGATTAGCAAGGATTAGCAAGCGATGCGGAGGGCTTTGTGAGTGCCAGGGACCCTCTGTCTATACCTATATGTGTTATGGGGTGTTTCCCTTTGGACTGTTTTGTGCGGTCGCCCGGGCTAAACAGCCTGCCGGTGGTTGCACACGTTAGATGTGCCTCTCGAGCACGACTTTGGAGTTCATTTCACTTGCAAGGAGGAGTTTGTGTGCTCTGGGACACATCACTCCGTGATGTGAGATAACGTGTGGGAAGTGGGAGGAAAGAAAGAGGTTTGCTTCACAAGAGTTCACCCCGTCCGACATAAAACACTTGTACAGACACTCCTGCAGTCACAGAAAAGTCGGCGATTTGCTGCAGCCACGCTGGGAAGGCAGAGCAGGGCTGAGGGGTCTCCCGACCTGCCTGCTGCCCCCACCAAAACCCCCCGCTGCCTTCCGGGGGAGAGGTCCCCGCTCGGTACCCACTCTGATGCTGCCCAGCAGCCTCACGTCTTCCAGATGTTGTGGTCGTGCCTCAAATTGCAGCGGGGAGTGACGGACAGCTTTCAGGAGAAGCAGAGCTTGGAGCTGGTTTTGGCAATATTGTAGTGCTGAGCAGAGCATTGAAAGATGGGGTCGGAAATCTCTTGATAATAAACTTTCTCACGAGATTTTTGGCAACCTTTGCGTCTTGTCCCAGCTGGAAATGCTATGAGAACATCTTTTCTTGGGGTATTTTGTCACTCCCAATTTCAGACAGCAAGTGGGAAAACATTTATTCTAACATCAGAGAGCTTCAAAAAATGGTCTGGTAAACTGAATCCTAGAACAAAAGGGAAATTGAGGGGCTTTTGTTCTATTTAAACTCTTTCACCCAGTACTCTGCAGAAGGTCATCTGAAAGTTACAGAAATAGGAGATGAAGAAAGCTGTCCAGATCATCGGGACATCTAATCAATCTCCTTTCTGGTTCAGAGTTATTCCTTCTAGTACACTGTCTTGTATGTTGTCAGTCCACTTTTAAACAACCCAAGCAATAAACCTACCACTCCTTCCCAGAGACACAACAATAAAAGCCAGTAGATCTCAAGTCAGGATTTTTTTTTTGCTGATAACCAGAACACTTTTTTTTTCCTTTTTCTAAGCACTTGGCCTCATGAACAAGTTACCCAAGCTGAGCTCCCCTGCACTGCGTGCCCCCTCCTAGCACGCAACAAATGCAGCTTAGCTCTAACCTATTTCAGGGCAGTTTAGGGCAAATGAGCTTTTGGGCTAAAAGTGCACGGGTAAAGAGTTAGGGTGGCTCTGCTGACACACGCTAACTTGGCAAGTGATGCATGCCTTACATGTGTTCAAATTTTTCAATCCATGCCTGATGTTCCCTGGTTTAAAACACCTCTGTAAATAATAACTCGCTCCCAAGGCATTTATATCAGCTGGGCGCTTTAATTCAGTGCTCAGGCAGGCTATACATAGTTAACTCTTAATCCTTTCGCATACCTTGCTCCTTCCATCTGCCTCATCTCTTTTGCCACCGCCTTTTGAATTTCCTGCAGTTTCCCCGCTCCTCTGGCGCTGGGGACCGCAGCGCGCTGCTCCACGGGCTCACCTCGCAGCCGTTTACGAGCACATCATAAACAGGAATTTAGGTTTAGGTATGAGCGTAGCTTTGTGTGACCTGAACTTTCCATATGTCTATTAATGATTCCGCTAAGGGCAGCTGTTAATTTCCAAGACTAATATATTGTGTATTATTTTCCTAAATTTTCCCCCTATCCTTTTAACAACTGCCCTTTTCAGACAGATACACATCTAGAGCTCTGGTGTTGTGTCTCAGTTATCTACAGATCACATATGATCAATGAAAAGCTCCTCTCTTCACCCTGCCGGCTCTGCGAGCCCAACCTGCAATCTCACAATGAAGCTGGGATCTTTTTTTGGTTACGCATCATTCCCAGGAATCCCGTTTCAGCCTGAACTCTATTATCCGTACAATTAAGGTGAATTTGAGCTGGCGTGTAAAGTTTTCAAAAGCGCTTACATGACCTTAGAGGCTGGGGCTTATTTTCAAAAGTGACTTGGTGCACTCGGGAGCCTAAGTGAATTGATCTCTCTTAACTTGTTGCTCCCTTATGATTTAAATGCTTTTGAAAAGGGAAGTTGGGGTTCCTTAGGCATTCCAGGCATTTCTGACAAGATTGCTAATGTTATTTAGGCACAAATGTGTCAGACCTCAGCTAGCACAGAAGAACTGGGAAAGTACCAAGTTTAATTTTCAAACTAAAATTTGAGTTTTGGGGCGCAATGCTCAGAAAACTTATGCTGGAAACGAAGACAGTTTGATCCTGAAAGTAGTGAGAATAAACATGAAACCCTTAAGTTCTGTCTTTAGTATAGTCTCAGTCTAAGTGACTGAGACACACTGTGGCGGCTGCTGTAAATCCCCATTCAGGGACACTCAGTGTAGCTGAAAAAGCGACGGGACGCGGTCACAAATAAGACTTTTCATTATATTGTAGGACATTTATTTGAGGCTCTGGCATTTTTACTGGATACTTGCCTTTGCTGTAATGGGCTACTCCTCTTCGTGGTGCCTAATGTCTTCCTATAAATATTTCTAAAAAAATACGAAATCTTTAAAATATGAAAAAAATACAGCATAGACACAAAACAGCAATGTTGCATATAGCTTTTATTGTTACATATAGCTGTACTCCTGTTTATCTTGAGTTTTGCCTCAGAATACTCTTAAATGTCCTGAAATTGAGGTCGAGTTTTCTGCTTGAAAGTTTTATACTATGCCAACTAAATGGGCTCTGTTCCTCAAGCAAAATGCAATTGTTAATCGTTTTCTGTTTCTCAGTCGTGTTCACAGTGGTTCTTCATTGCTTATATTCTCTCATCAGAATATGTTGCTCACATAAAGCCTCTGAAATGCTGCTGGATGAAACACACAAAAGGTACATTAGAAACAACCTTTAGCCCAACTGGGCAAATTAAACTCCCACAAACACCAGCAATTCCCTTGGAGTTAGAGTACAGTTCATCAGTGCTAGGTATAATTGTCTTGGAGTGAGATTCACAACTAAATTTAAAGTCCACATTATCCTACACTATTAGAGAAAATAAAGAAGTCTGTTAGTGACCCAGTCTTACCTTGGAGAAAGATATGAAAAACTACCTCCCTTTAAACAGATTTATTTTTTTCCCCCCTTTAGTTTCAGGGTTTTAACTACACTCATCTCTATATTAGTTCACACCTATGGAGAGAAAGTAGCAGAGGTCCAGAAGAACAAGCACTGCCGCACTTTTGTGGGTAGACAATCAGTTCATGGAACTTATGGTTCAAGATGAGAAATTTATTTTCAGATTCCTCCCTCTGCGTGCCTCAGCTTGCTTCCGATCTTACGGGGCACTCCGTTCGCGGGGGTTAGACGGCTCCTAAAAGTCAGCGCGACTGCAGGAGCAGAAGCAGCGCGGCTGACGGCAGAGGGTCGCTGCAGTCCGAGTGAGGGTGAGATGGGATCTGTCGGCTGCAACGGGATTGCATCAGGCGTAAGGCAGGCAGGAGCTCGCCCCCAGATCTTTTGGGTTTCTATATTTTTAATCCGTGTGATTAGATGGCGTGGGGATGCCTGCCCCTCGGTTGTGATGCAGAGATCATTTGATTTTTTGGTGATGTGCATACTTCACGGTGTTTTTTGGTGTGTTTTTGTAATTAGGCATATTTAACTGTGCCTTGTTTTACTGCTGTAGGAAGAATCTCATTTGTCAGCAGTTTTAAGCTTTGCCAAATAAAGGCTTATTGGCAAACTGCATTGAGCACTCTGATAATAACCCAACTTTAGAAAACACACACCCTGCTGTGTTGTATTCAAGCCATGGTGCTGTTGAAATTAAAAGGGGAGACAATGCCTGCTTTCAAAAACTGGAGGTTCTTTGTATTCTAATAAAAGCCTAAATTAATGTTTTAAAAGGTTATTGCTATTTTTTAGCAGCTAGCTGGCACTGTGTATAAATCTTGTTTAGGCAAGGTCCTACATTATTTCACTGTTTTTAACACGTCACCCAGTATCATACTGCCATGGATAATCAGTTCCTGAAATTCATTAGTCCAACCCGTTAAATCCCTTTTGTTTAGCTTTAATAGCAGGGTATTTCTGTGTATTTGGGAATCTAATATATGATGTACATTCTGACAACACCAGCAGGGACCACAAATATTTCTTACATAACCTAAAGGACATATGTTTGGCTTATGGCAAAAATAACCTCATCATTCCTGTGTTTCAGGTTGAGGTGTCCATGTGAGGTCCTTTTATAAGAGCAAAGTAATAGCTACTATGTATAATTTAATCTCCTTGGCTTTTAATACATTTCCTTCAGCTTTTAAAGAGTGCTCTAGGAAATGGAAAAACACACAGTCAGCTATGAAATTCTATGACACTGATGCAGTCAGGCTGTAAAATATTCTTTGCATCTTAATTGCATTTTATATAGCAGTATAACCTTGTGTAATTCTTAACTCTATAAATCCTAGCTTTGCATCCCGCTCTGGCAGCTCGATGAGAGCGGCAGAGGAATGTTCCCCACAGTTCATTGTTGAGTTCGGTTGTGTGGGCAGAGCACAAACGTCAGGACTGTGCAGGGAACTTGCACTGAACTTTGCAAACTGCTTTTTGCAGACAAAGGATTCTCCTCGTCCCCGTGGATGAACCTGTTCTCGCACGATGAGATCCGTATCTGAGCTCTCTCCAAAACCGGTCGTGATTTGACACCCAGGCGAATGGCCGAGCCTGTTTTATGTAGTGTGCTTTACTTAAAGGTTTGGAAGGGAGTTTGGGGGAGAAGGTAGTTTTATTGGCGTGTAACTGTTAGAGCAAAGCAGGGCATGACAGAAGCTAAATACCTACGAGGTGAGAAATCAAGCCAAAGCCAGAATAATCTTTCAGGCACCACCAACCATGTGAAACATTGACATAATGCAAGTGTGCCTGCAGTGATGCTGTACCCAGCAACACAATGGATGCACTTGCCAGTAATTTCTGCCCTCTGATCGCCCTCTTCCAGTGGGAGCCGCATCCCCAGCCAGTGCCGCGCTCGCAGCCTTGCACTTGCCGCCCCACTGTAAAACAGAGGCTGGGAAAAGGAGACCCGAACGCAGAGAAGGGGGACTGTGGTTTAGAAGTGAGAAAAACAGTGGGAGGATCATAAAGCGATGATGGATGTGATGTGTTCAACTTCGTAGCTTATTTCTAATAATAGAAGGTTTTTAGAATGGATAGACAGAGACATAACAGGATCCAGTGGCTGAAAACTGAAGCTGGATAAATTTAGATTAGAAATAATGCTCTGTCTACGCTGCAGATTGCAGCGCAGTGTTGAGATACATGAACGTTAAGTGAGCTAATTCAGAGAGCAAAAGCCATCCAACAGCAGCAGCGGGGAGATCCCGGATTGATTTAGTGCAATAGAATAAAAGACTCTGCCCAGAGGTCTGTGCTACTGCAGCCCAGCCATTTCCAGCTGTCCGGCAAGCATCTAACCTCACCGAATATCCCAGTGCTTGACCTGCGATCCGCAGCGGAGGCAGAGCCCGTGCCAGAGTCTTCAAGAGCAAGCACAGCTAGTACTGCAACATCTCATCGAGGAATGGTGAAATTAGTGAGTGGCATGCTGTGTCTCGCTTTGCGCATAGATGTAGACAGATTTTACATTAAGGTCCCCTTCTGGCTTTAGGATTTCTGCGCAGCTGCATAAAGTGGATGCTGTTGAGGACCTGTTGAGAAGTACTCAGGGAGGTCAAGCTACTCGCATAGTTGAAAGTTCCTGCTAAACCAGCTGAAACTCAGAATTTCCATGTCATGATGAATTTTGATATTTTAACATTTGGCTTTGTTTTGCTTCGGGAGACTTTTTCGGTTTCTTGTAGAGCTGAAATTCTGTAATGCTTTTTTCTTTGGAAATACTTTCCACAAAATATATTGGTTTTGACAAATCAGCATTTCTGCAATGGAAAATCCTTTTGGACTGAAAATTTCCAACTCCCCATCACGCAGTTTCAGTCAAACCTCACGGGTTAATCTCCATGAAGTTCCACGGGACCACCCTCTGCAGGAGGGACTTTTACAGCCTCTTTTAGAGAACTAAAATAAAGAGGGACTGACTTTGGCCCAAAGGGATTAATTGGTACCCTCATTTCATTAGGTTATTTAAAGCAAAGATCTCATTAAACTTTCATTGGAATAATGTTAGACAAAGTCTGTAAGCTGCAGCTGTTGGGAAGAAGTAAGAGGTCAGCAAATTACCAGATGATAACAAAAAATAGTATTGAAGTCTGAGACAGGGAGAATGAAGGGAGAATAAAAGCGCAGACTGGAGATTTGGGACCTTTCAAGTCTCCATTTTTATATTTTTTGGATATGTGAGCACTGGTGTGCCATTTGCTCTGTGTAAAATCTGTAGAGCTAAGGAGGCTTTCAGAAGCTGAGGAGACCTCACAAACCTGGAGTGTCAAAACAAGGCTGGGTTGTTCTTGTGGTTCGCGGCTGAGGCTGTTTGGCTCTCTCTGGCCTAATTAGCTGCTGTGTCAGGGATGATTTATGTTCTCTTAGTTCACCCTGCTGAAACTGCTGCACATGCATCGGGCAGCACTAATGGATTAGTCTTGCCACCCCCAAAGTGACCGCTTGCATGGAGGGGTGAGACCAGGACAACATGGCAGCACGGGGAAGAAAGCAGCATAAACCTGAACTCCATGTGCCTGGCGTCACTTGCAGCCATTATGCTTCTGAACCTGGTTTTTGGTATTTATTTTGTATCAGACATCTGGAAATTCAATTAGAAAGTATTTACATTGGTTTAGCCTGAGGAAGGGGTAAATGATGGTTACTGCCTGGTTGGTTTTGGTTAGCTCAGGCCCATTTTCTGTGCTGTTTGGACCTGCATAAAGCACAGCATCAGACTTCATATGAACAGCCTCCTGGGGGTCACTGTTGCCATGAGATGACAGGTCCACACAGTGCAGCTCCTTTGCATTTGAGGGAATGCAGAGTCTGCACTGAAGCCGTAGAACACATTAGTAAGGGTGCGTTGCCAGCAGTCACCCCATGCCATGGCCCCATCCCTCCCCTTCCATGTCCTCCTTCTCCTTCTCATCCTTCTCTGGTGGTGGTCTGGGCTGTGCTCAGCTTGTCTCAGAGGGTCAACAAAGCCCTGGGCCCACCTGCCCAGGGCCAAGGCACCAAAATGCATCCACATGTGGGACTGGAGTTAAATCCACTCCATTTGGTGAATGGAGTTAAATCCAGTTGGCAGCTGGTAAAAAGTGGTGTTCCGCAGGGCTTGGTATTGGGCCGGTTCTCTTTATTATCTTTATCAACGAGGTGAACGAGGGGATTGAGTGCACCCTCAGTAAGTTTGCAGACGACACCAAGTTATGTGGGAGTGTTGATCTGCTTGAGGGTAGGATGGCCCTACAGAGGGATCTGGACAGGCTGGACTGATGGGCCGAGGCCAATGGTATGAGGTTCAACAAGGCCAAGTGCCGGGTGCTGCACTTGGGTCACAACAACCCCATGCAGCGCTGAAGGCTTGGGGCGGAGTGGCTCGATAGCTGCCCGGCAGAAAAGGACCTGGGGGTGCTGGTCGACAGCCGGCTGAACATGAGCCGGCAGTGTGCCCAGGTGGCCAAGAAGGCCAACAGCATCCTGGCCTGTATCAGGAATAGTGTGGTGAGCAGGACTCGGGAAGTGATCGTCTCCCTGTATTTGGCACTGGTGAAGTCCCACCTTGAATACTGTGTTCGGTTTTGGGCCCCTCAATATGAGAAAGACATTGAGATTCTGGAGCGTGTCCAGAGAAGGGCAATGAAGCTGGTGAGGGCTCCAGAGAACAAGTCTTATGAGGAGCGGCTGAGGGAACTGGGGTTGTTTAGTCTGGAGCAAAGAAGGCTGAGGGGAGACCTTATCACTCTCTACAGCTCCTGAAAGGAGGTTGTAGTGAGGTGGGGGTCAGTCTCTTCTGCCAAGTAACAGGTGATAGGACAAGAGGAAATGGCCTCAAGTTGTGCCAGGGGAGGTTTAGATTGAATATTAGGAAAAATTTCTTCCCCGAAAGGGTTATCAAACATTGGAACAGGCTGCCCAGGGAAGTGGTGGAATTGCCATCCCTAGAGGTATTTAAAAGACATGTAGACATGGTGCTGAGGGATATGGTTTAGTGGCAGTTTTGGCAGTGTTATGTTGATGGTAGGACTCAATGATCTGAAAGGTCCCTTCCAACCTAGACAATTCTATGATTCTATTCTGTGACTGGCTGCTGGTGTCTTCCCCCCCAACACCCTGTTCCCAGAGGGATTACACAAATGTGACCAGGGACGGTTTGCATTTGTGAGGATTCAGGGAAAAGAAAAGTTCAAAAACCCTGCCCCATTTCAGCGTCATCTGCTGGCACTGCTTGCAGTAAGCAAAGTGAAGTAGCTTATCATCAAACAAGCTATTTGCTAGAAAAATCAGATTTGAAGCCCTAAGAATTAAAGTTGAATTGATTGTTCTTCCTTCTGGGACAGGAATGTTAGTGGTGTCATACTTTGATGCCACTAAATGAACTTAATGCTCAGCTGCTGCAGTCAAGGATGGCTCTGCTTCTTTCCCTTCCCCTGCCTGTGCCCCCCGCTGCTCCCCTTCTGCTGGCACTGACAATTTTCTGCCCCCACCAGTAAACCTGTTCAGAAGGCTAAATCAGCAGAAAACTATCCCTACAGGAATGAGCAGAGAGCCGTCAGCTGGCTCAGATCTCCAACCCCGCTCATCTGAGGCCAGAAATATGCCAGTGCACGAGGAAGAGTGGGAGGAGAGGAGGAGGACCATTTTCAGTGGTGGCTATCATTTAAATCAGAAGAGTTTCCCTACAGAGCCACAACCTAAGACTTGAAAATGCCAATATGGGTACCCTGCTCTTACTAAGTCTCCTAAGCTGTGTGCCAATTCCCACTCTAACAGCTTAGACATCTTACATGCTCCTCTGCAAGCCCCTCGCCTGCAAGCCTCTGCGGCCATCGACACATCAGCAGATCCAGTCCACAAGAATTCTTGGCTGGGGGAATATTCCTATTTTTACTTGCTTTTTTTCTATACTTAGATCGCTTTGCAAATGCTGATTGTGTTTTTCCCTGGAGATTATAAATCCTAACAAAGTACACTGAAATCATCAAGCTCTTTCAGTTAGCAATTCCTGGCCAAAAGAATTTTTATTTTTTTTTCCTGTAAGTGAGGTTACAATCAATGCTTGAAATTTGGCAACTGTTGAAGACCTGTGTAGTATCACTGAAAAAGGAATAAAGAAGTTGTCAAGAAAAGGCAGGGAAATCTGACCTATATCACCAACACCTCTTCTGCAGCCTGTACATACATAGAACTCAGACTCTTGATTAGGTTACCACAGCTTCAGTAATTGTGCTCTTCTGATTACCAGCGGTAACTGTCCGTGTGCACACTCTCAGTTCCTGACAGATACATGGAAATGTGACTTAGCATAACTCACTGTCATTGAAGTATAATTTAGTTTACGATTACTTGAATTATATCCCATTTGCTAGGGACTATGAACGCTTGTGCACACACACACACGCACGCGCGGAGTTGCCATGACTGAGCTGCCACATGCCAACGTGTCAAGCTGCGGGAGCTGAATTATGAGTCTGAACTCATATGGATATATTCTATTGGAGGAGAACCAGCATATCTGTACTGGGTCTAACAAAACTGAAGGAACTCCGGCTGAACTGAATTTGGGTACCTCAGTCTGTTTCTTTTAGGAAAGAGAAGAGTGAGGACTGACTTTGTGAGTCGTGTGTGTCGCTGCATGAGGTACCACAGATGAGTAGAAAGCCCTGCAGCCACACGGACAGAACTAGAATGGGCTTTAATGGCTGGAAGCTGAATTCAGACTAATCAGTCTAGAGGTCGTGTGATGTATATGTACATATATATTGATCTTTATGAATCTACCAGTGAACTTGTATCGACAGAGGGTCAAATTCTTAGTTGAATTATAATGAAGCGCAATTCCATTGATTTCAGCTGTTCCCTGACATGTCTACATCTCTCTCACAGCTGTTAATATCTTGGTCCGTCAGGAACAGGCTTGCTTACTCTATTGGCTTTGAAAAACAGTCCTTATCCTTGATGTTAGCTCTGTTTCACCTAGAGCGAAGCAATGGGATTTGCAGGCTAACATACAGTGTGTTCCCAGAAATGCATACCCGCGGTGAATACGTGTGTTGTAAGGCTCACACAGATCACTAGAAAACCTTTCTTCTGCCAGTCCATCACACATGATCAATACTTGCCTCTCTTCTAGGTTTATTACATTATGCAGGGTAAAAGATATTTCTAGCATGTTTGAATAAATAGAGCTTATTTCTGTCTTCAGGGTTTGGGTTTTATCTCAGAAGATTTGTGCACGGGACTTGAGGTAGTTCAGCAGGAGAACTGAGAATGCCTTTATCCGAAGTTCCTTCATGTTTTGCTCCTCTAGTGGTTGCACAGCCAGAGCCATCATCTGGACAAGGCACATGTACAGACCTTTTTTTTCCACGTAGATGGTGAATTGGCAGCTCTTGAAGGCCCAGTGTGTGCTGAGGGACCGGTGGCCTCTGCGGAGCTGCTCCAGTCCTGGTCCCCTGCGCACCACACTGTGGGGCTGCAAAGGGCTCTGCCTGCCGTGGGGAAGACAACCAAAGGGCAGCTCTGACATTTCCCTCTGCTTCATTTTTCCTTGATGGAGAAAGCAGAGCATTCATGAGTCAGTTCCTCAGTGTTGCCAACCTCTGTCACTCATAAATTATTAATTGAGCATGCAAAATCATGTCATTTGGGGCTGTTAGGGCTGTTGCATTTTTTTAACTCTGTATCTTTTGCCTCCTAGGTTGTCGGAGCTTTGGGTGCCTTTCTTTTGTAGTTCCCAGTTTAAACAGGCAGTAGTTCCCTGTTCAGTGGCAGTCCCAGCTGCACTGTATCTTCAAATGTAAGGCAGCAAACTGGGACATATAGATAGGCTGGAGTTTGGGATTTCTTCAGCCATATTTTCATCTCCCAGCTATTTTTTCTACTCTGAGCTTGGCTTGTGAAATGTTTGGCTTCATATCCAAACATTTTTTTAGGGCAACGCAGTTGGTGAGAGGTCTGGAGCACAAGTCTTATGAGGAGCGGCTGAGGGAACTGAGGTTGTTTAGCCTGGAGCAAAGGAGGCTGAGGGGAGACCTTATCACTCTCTACAACTGCCTGAAAGGAGGTTGTAGAGAGATGGGAGTTGACCTGTTCTGTCAAGTAACAGGTGATAGAACAAGAGGAAATGGCTTCAAGTTGCACCACGGGAAGTTTAGTTTGGATATTAGGAAGAATTTCTTCACTGAAAGGGTCATCAGGCATTGGAACGTGTTACCCACGGCAGTGGTGGAGTCCCCATCCTGGAGGTATTTAAGGGTCATGTAGATATAGTGCTCAGGGACATGGTTTAGTGGTGGGCTTGTCAGTGTTAGGTTAGTGATTGGACTAGATGATCTTACAGGTCTTTTCCAATCTAGGAGATTCTGTGATAACCAACTTGTAGACATTGTAAAGAGACATCCTGAGCAGAGTTTATGTGTTATGTTATATGTTACAGTCAGCCAGAATTTCAAATACACTGAAAACCCCTGCTCGCTGTGCTCTTAAATAGTATTAGAATTGCCATTTTGCCATTTTGCTACTATGAGTCATTAGACTCCAGCAATGTAATGCCCATTAGATCATCCAGTCCAGGTCCTGATCTGTGTCAGATTGTTCTCTACAAATATTTTCCTCTTACGAGGTCTTGCATTCAGTTTACTACGTCATAGACTTTCCACTGCTTCCCTTGGAAAAGAGTGGATCAAGAATACTAGGAAACATCAAATCACATTGAATATGTCATTCCAGACTGTAAACAAACAAAGCTAAAAATAATTTGAGGACCATGTACAGTGGAAAACTTCCACTTCGAAAAAACTACCAAACAGCTATTCTAAGGGAGTCCTTTGCATATCCTTATACACTTGTAGGTTTTCCTTTGTCAGAGATTTTTATGTGAAATATAATGAGAGAAAGAATATGCTAGAAGCTCAGAATAGCGGTTTCTCTTGGAGAGATAGAAAATGAAGCAGACTTGTAGTTCTGCTGCTTGTTTACATGTCATCCTCTCTTATTGGCAAATAATTATAAGCAGAATCAAGTGATAGATATCTGCTGTGCTGAATTCCACTGCTCTGATTTAGTTACACTAAGCATGGAGGTTTTGAGTCTGATTTTTAAAACTGTCAGGCGCCAAATGGCATGCTTCACATTAGCCTGCAGTTCTGTACCTAATTTGCATTCAGTTATGCAAATTAAACATTTGACTTGAGTAATCACACACAAATCAGCATGTCTGATCATTTGCACACATGCTTATTCACTTCATTTGCTCAAATAAAATATATACTCAAACTAAGTAGACAGCTTAGTCCCTAACCATTTCAGTAACCAGCTTCAGTATTTCTGAGGCCAATAGTGTTGTTTCTTAATAGGGCAGCTGCAAGCAGTTAATAATATAGGCATCCTTTAATAAAATTTCCCTCGTGCATTTTTGCATGCCTTTAGAGTCCGCTAGTGATGGACATACGGTTCTTTGAATGCATGGAAAGGTGAACGCATGGAAGTTTGCTAAAGCTGACCTTTGGCTGAATTGTTGGCTGTTGGTATGTTAAAAGCAAGTAGGAAAAAATAACCCTGAGGACTAGTTAAGCGTACTTGTAGAACATAACCTGGTTTGGACAGCTTAAGCAAAAAGCACATCTACACATATGCTAGTTAGAAATGTGCAAATTTAGCGTTTTCCTGCAGTAAAATAAGCAAAAAATAAAATTACTTCTGTACCTAAATATTCATTCTGTCAGTAGCATTCCTATGTTCCAGGAGGTTGCAATAATATGGATTGCTATCTGATGAAAGAAGATCAGTTTTTGGAAGAAAAGTGAAATTATTTAGCAAGTGAAGCAGAAAGTGGGGGTTCAAAATATTTCAAATACATTCAGTTCTTCAGGGAAATGTGGCTGTTGGCACAGGCACAGAAAACTGCCTTGATACACTAATGCTCAACAAATATCTTGTCTATGAAAAATGCATTTGATAAGCAAGGTCTTTTGAAATTAAGATGGTTTTATTATTTCTTTGTGTGCAAAACTGGAATGTAACCAGTTCCTGTAAATTAGATAAATAAGCAGTTTAGGAATTAATCCTAAAAAAAGATCCAAAGAAAATAGTATTATTCTCCTGAGGTCGCCACAGGGCGTACGGCAGCTGCCTGCTCGCGTGGTGCAGCACCAAAGCTGCCTGCCTGCATGCAGAACTCTGCAGAACTCCGGGGGCCGTTTGCCATAGGTCGACCGTTTCTTGTATTACATTCAAAACTGTTTGGGTAGATGAAGAAGGCTCAAACACATTAACCGAAAGGAGCTCTGTACTGAATTACAGAAAGTTGAAGTCCCTCCTCAGCTGTAATGATGCTGAGAGCTCAGCTTCTCCGTATACGCTAGGATGCTTTGGGGCATATTCATAATAAGCCTTTGGCACCCCAGGAAATGGGCTCTTGGGAGCATCAGCTGTTGTTTTCAGGCACTGTCATAAGTCAGTTGTTGCTTTTAGATAACTTATCTGCATCCCTCTTGGTCAGATACATTAAGTCCATGGCGGTCAAGATGGCCTGATTCTGGCCGAATTAACCTGTGGTCAGGAGAGGAGCTGCGGAGGTCTGTGTAAAGCATCTTCACTCACAAACGGGCTCTTGCTCAAAGGGTCCAAGATGGTCACGGCAGTGACAGACAGCCCAAGAAACAGTGCTGTCTCCCCAGTATCCTTCCACCCTGTGCCACGCACCCCCATGGAGAGCATGAGGCTGCAGGGAATATTTAGAAGGCCTCAAATGATAAAAACCTATAGTGTGTGAAGCAAACCTGCGAGACAGTTTTCGTTGGCAGGAGTCACGCAGGCTCTGAGCATTGCTTGACTTCGGAGGAGGCTGCGACGCTGCCTGGCGCGAGGCATGCGCCCTGACCTCAGACTAAACAGCCCCTTTACAAACAATAAGATAAGTTTTGCTTTGTTTTGTCCCCCACATTAGTTGCGATTAAAAATAGAGCCCTAAGCAGCAGCAGGGAGCAAAACAACTGCGGCATTGTTAGCTTTATCAGGAGAAGCAAGGAGCACAAAGAAAGGATGAAAACATGAGGCAAGCGGAGGGAGCGGGGACTAGAAAAACGATGTCAAGTCCAAGGACCGAGTCGGGCTGGACCGCCCGTCCCCTCCCGGGTCAATCTACCTCATCATTTTTAGTGCAGAACAGTAATGTGTTTTCCTCTGTGCTTTGTGTTTAAATGAAAGTTTTAACCTGTCAGTATTTAGTGGCTGGAGATGACAAACCTGTTCTTAGATCATCCATTCCCTGCTTCCAGTTCAGGATTACACAACTACAGCTAAATCATTTGGTGCTCTCAAAACTTACGCACTGGAAGTAAAATCTCAGCCCCACTGGGACTTCCAATAACAACATACCCATCAGTTTCAACGGATTTCACCCATGGGAAACAACATTCCAGCTTGTTCTGAAAGTCACGGCTGAGTTGATCTCTAAAAGGTGAAGACGGCAGCACCATGGACTCAGCCTCAGAGCTGTGTAGGGAGATGCTTCTGGCAGACCAATGCTTACGTTTTCTAGCCATTTGTTTCAACTCTGCAATGGATAAATTTGTGCTTAGTGATGAGAGAGGAGTTTGGAAGCTTCCTTTTACATAGTATGGAACAGAATCACCCGTGTCTGCAGAAACAGATCCCTTCATTAGCATCCATCAGTGTTTGTTATATTACACCAGCACCCAATGATCTCTACCACATGAAAGCTCCATTTTCGTGGCTGTTATATGAACATATATATACAACAAATGGCATTTGCAGGCCAGAAGACACGAGACCTTAAAAAAATTCTTGTATTCTTTCCTAATGTATTTTCTAAACAGGGATCACTAAACTGAGAGCAGTCTGAGATGAACAGAGCTAGCGAAAAAAAGCGATTTTTCGTTTCATTTCATACACACGTTAAACTGTTGTGATTTAAATCTCAGAGTAAGCACAAATAAGAGGTCTGGACTGTCTAAGATCAAAGGTTTGTCTGGTTCTGTATGTGGTCACTCTTAGCAGTCGTAAGTAGAAGAGCATAATAACCAGATAAGCATACATTAGCCTTCCCCAGGATGCTCTCCCAGCCTCCAACCATCTTTGGCTAAGCATCAACAAATGGTGTATTTGCATTTAATAGCTTGAATGGATTTTTCTTCAATGAATTTATCCAGTTGCTTTCTGAACCCATTTAAATTTACAGCATGTATGACATCTTGCTAAAAATAGCTCCATAGCTGTGCCTCACATAAGGACCTCCTTGTCTGCTTTTACCTTGCCGTGTGCTCGTTTTACATGATGTCCTCCAAGTCTTGTATTGAAAGATTCATTGATCTCTGTTCACCCACTCTATGAAACATGTTTTATACATTTGCATCATATTCCCCCCTCAATTTTTCCTTTCCTGGGCTGAAAAGTCTTAGTCTATTTAACTTATTCCTCTGCAGAAGCTGTTTTTTTCCCTTTGACTGTCCTCTTTGCCCTTCTCTGTATATTTTTCTTTCTACTACATTCGTTTTGAGACAGGGGGTGGATTTAAACAGTGCCAGCATGATGTGTCTTTGCTCTGTTCTCCATTCCTTTGCTGGCATTCGGCTTGCTGTCTGAGCGGCTTGCACTTCTGAGCGCTGAGATGGTGTTTATGGCACTGTCCAGTCTGACCTTGGGTTCTCATTCCCAAGGAGTAGGACTGAGTTTGGGGCCCATCACCGTAGGCAGAGCAAGGACTGCTTTCTATATGCTGGATTTTATATTTGTTTATGTTGACTTTCATCTGCTCTTCTATCACCTAGTTGCTGGTAATGTCCCTTCACTGTGGAAACTGGTAAGTTGCTCTTACCCTCCCGTTCTGCCTTTTAACCAACGTGCAGAGCTTCCCTCTTACCCCACAACAGCTTAGTTTCTCTAAGCATCTCTAACGAGTGATCTTGCTGAGTGCCTTTGGGCACAAGCTTTCCAGTTAAGCTATGTCAACTGAATTTCTCTTGTTCACATGCTTGTTATCTCCTTCAAAAATCCTTACTGGAGTTGTGAAGTAGAATTTTCCTTTGCAAAAGCTGAGCTGGACTTCTCCAGTATATCCTATTTATCCAGGTGTCACCTAAAGCTATTCTTTAGAATTGTTTTATATATACATTTTGCTTGGTATAAGCATTTTTCCTAGAACCTTTTTTAAAAATTGGTGCCATATTTGCCACCTTCTAGTTTTCTGATGCCAAGATCATTTGCAGCCAAACGCTGCACACTAGAGTTAGCAGTTCAGCTGAATCAAGATAAAAGTAGAAAAAAAATATAGACTTTTTGGTTTCCTGGAAAAGAGTTTAGTTTTGCAAGATTCTGAATGACCTGGCATTTTAGCTTGCTGCTAATGTCAACTCATAACATTTAGTGATTATCTGCTAGTTTATCTTTTCGCTATTTGACAAATATTTTGATAAAGGACACTAGGCCAGTCAGAGAGCAGAGAGACTGCCCTGCGCTGAGAGTGCTGGGAAACCTGAAATGAAATGATGAGCACAAAAAAGGAACAGTAAACCTGAACCAAAGTTAAATAAAAACTAGCATAAAATAGAAAACTTGGAAAGAGGCAAAATAAAGCAGTCAATTTGATTTTGAGTCATTCTCAACATTTTTCCATTTCAAAGAGGTCGCTCTTCTCAGTGAAAACACAATTTTGCCGTAAATGTTTCTACCACGGTTAGAACTGAGCTTGTAGGAAAGCAGCGTGTTCAGCAGTATCTGTTACTCATCGGGGACGTTGTATATTTAAACTGACGTGGGATTGCGCTACAGAGGCTGGAAACATTAAATAACGTGCAAGTTTGTGTTTCCTTGTGAACATAATTGCCTGACCTCTACAGCAGATGCAATTTGCCAAGATTTTCTTAACAAAGGCAGTGACCTTAGTTTACTACATCGTATGAATGTATTCAAGCTTTGGCACTGGTGTACACTGCATTCCCTTTCTTTCCTCTGCAGTTTGGCCTATTGTTTAACTCACTCTGTTTACCCGAGGCCCAAAAGAACCGGCATAAACTACCTGCTTCACCACACATATTGATTAGATGGATATTGAATTACAGTTCCTTATTTTAAGAAGTTTTGTCAGTGTGCAATCCTGCGGAGCATTGTTTATGAAATAGGGCTGTTACAAGGTCAGAGGACTAGCAGCCCCGTGGGACAGTAAATAGCATTGCAGTCCATATACTGTTAATTATTTAACGTGTCTTCAGATGAGTGATTTGAACTGAACTGTCTCATCTTTCACAGCTAAATAGTGAAGATGACTCAAAAGCTTTTATGGCCCAAATCATTCAGGGTAATTTACCTCTGCAAATTGAGATGGTAAAAAAAAACAAAACAGAACAGAAAAAGAAGCTGGGTTTCTTACAGATTTGAGTCATTGTCTCTTTATATTCCCTTTTCTTACCAACCACAACGCACCCAGCTCCTTCTTCTGTGTCCTCTACCATCCTTACCAGGCAAGAGATGTCAGATGACAGCTGGGTCAGTTTGTAACTGTGCCGGCCTCTGCTGAACAAATATGGCTGGGTTCAACCAGCGCCTCCCTTCTCTGTGCCCCAGGTTGGGTGTTCTCTTCCCAGCTGCTAGTTTTCATGGAATGTGTAAGAGCTTTTCTTCTCTGAGACTCCCACCAGTCTGTCAAATCAGACTGGAATTGGCTCCATGTTGGCAGGGAGAGGAGGGAAATGCAAAGACCGTAAGCAACCAAAACTCCAATGGCATGGTGCTCTTCCATGCTCATTGTCTCTGGAATTCAAACGTGCCCCGTGCCAATCATCCAGACAGGAACATACTATTTTAATATAACTGTCGTACTTAAAAGTAGATCATAACATGGGTGCGTCCTGCAAAGATTCACTAATGACAAACTTCTTCACATGTGAGCTGCCCCTTAAAACTCGAGGGCAGCGAAGACCTGCTGCCACAAAACAGAGAAACAACCTCTCGGGGCCTGCCATGCTTTATTCCTTTGCTTCATTCATCCTTCCTTTCTTTAGTTCTCCAGGATCTCCCTGCAGATCGCTTCCTTCAATGTTTTCTGTTCTCAGACTAAAACATATGCTGTCAGTTTTTTGTCATTCTCCTCTTCCTCATTCACTCAGGTAATCTCCTTCTTTTTCCATGTCTTTAGTTTGTTCCTTTCCTTCCTCGTCCATCCTTCCCATCATCTTCTCTTTTCTCTCTATCTGCTTTTCTACCCCTGTCTTGTTGCCTTCTCATCCTTATCTCCCTGCTTCATAATTTATTCTTTTACTCTCTGTCCCCTGTTCCTTTTCACTATCCTTTACTTGGAAGGCACCATGCCTACCCAAACTCGTGCCTTCTAAAATGCATGTCAACCATATTGGTCAGAAAGAGAAGTGGGGGAGAGGACTGCTTGAGTGGGCACCTTCTAACTCAGCCTCAGATCTTCCAGAGGAGTTTAGACAGCTGCTCAGCTTCGACACTTAATCCCCATTGATTTTGAGTAGGATTTAGGGGCCTAAATCCCTTTGAGTCTCTGGTCCCAGGTCAGCAACACTGTCCATCCCCCATCGCAGCCACTTAGCAAGACCCGCCAATGTGGTCTCACAAAACCTAAGCTATTAATGACAGAAATGGCCAGTCTACGTGGCCTCTTTTCACTGTGCTCACATCACCTGCATCCTAATTAAATTGCAGTTGTGCCAATGAGCGGGGATGTACTTACGCCTGAAACCATGCTAAGGTGCTGGGGGAAGAGGCTGGGAGGAGAAAAGGACAGAGCAATATGCAGACCTAGGCACTGCCAGTTTGTGGATTGCCCAACTTCACCAGGTTCTCAGAAGAATTAAGTCTCTATGCACATTCTTCTCCCTTTTGCTCTCTCCAACGCTACAGCAAGGAGAACTGAAGGAAACTGTGAGTAGGAAGGCAGATTTTCCAGTCCCCTTTGTAGGAATGACCCACTTAACAGATGATACAATCAGGCTATTTACTCTTTTTTTGCCATTTCCAGTAAGGGATGTTCAAAAGCAAAATGCCCATTCATCGAGATGCCTAGTGTCCAAATTGGCCGGCACAAAGGAGCTAATCTTGTCCTCAGCAATCCTATTTGTTCAGGTGCAAAGCTAGTGCCTGCAGTAGCTACCAATCTAAATACGGATGCGGGGGCCTAAAAAAGAAAAAAAAAAAAAATAAAGAAAGAAGGCCATTTCAGACAAGCCATAGTGAGCCCAAGCAAGTTTCAAGTAAATTAATTGTGGAACAACACAGTGTACAATTTTGGCCTCCTAAAATGGAATATATTCCTTATAAAATGGGCATGCTGTGCAGTGCTCTGACATTTCCAAGTGAAACAATAGGACCACTAGAATGGAAAGTCTGCAGGAACGGCGGACAAGGAAAGGAAGTTTAGGTTGAACAAAGGTTTTGTTCATTTTTACAGCCCCTAGAGGAAGAGCAGTGCTGTACAGAAGCTGTTAATGATGGGCTGGATTCGACGGCCGAAACCCGTGCCAAGATCTAAATGTGTTTTTACTCCAAACTCCTCCCCAGCTGTCCAGATACCCTGCAGAATTTCCAGCTGGTGTGAACCCCGCGGGCTTCTTGGACCAACAGGAAAAAAAACGGGTGGGGGGCAATCCCGTCTGTGGTTTGCACGCCACCTTCTCGCTTCATAAATGCAATTCACTTGCGTGAAATAGCAAATCATTAAGCTTTGTCTGACAAACTTGCAAGTTGACCTAAACTCTTGGGTTGTAGGAAGGAACTGTGCTGTGCTGAGGGCTTGCTCAGGTAACTATGGCAACTCTGCTTCTCCGTTAGGCTTTGAACGAACTGTTCTTAAGTGAAAACAGCTTCAGCCTACCGTCGCTGTTTAATAAATAATCCGCCGGCAGACGAGGATTCAGGTTCGGCGAAGCTGCGCTTCCTTTCAACTAAGAGCAGGAAAATGCAAAAGTAAAATTCAGCAAAGCCATTTGCAGAATTTGCGTGACATGGCTTTGTTCCTCCGGCATGTAAACAAATCCCTGACGCAGACCCCCGGGGCTCGGCGGAGGGGTCCGGGGCTCAGGGACCCCCTCCTCACTGCTGGTTTCCCAGCAGGTAAATGCAGAATTGGAGCTCAGGAACTGCCTTTGCTAGTAATCTCCCTGTTGTATGTCATGATTTTAGATCCACATAAGCAAAATGAGATGTTTCTTTGTATTAGGCAGCGAGGGAAAGAAGAGGAGAGAAACCTTTTGAAATTTGTCATTTGGGACCGGCAGGGTGAGATTCAACCTGAGTAGTTCTGCGATATGTCAAAGTGCATCGGGGTCAGAAAATAGCACTGCACAGTTCCTGAGTGGGAACGATGTTTACAGGCTTTTCTTTTACAAGTTTGGATTCTGCCAGGGACATTACATGAGAACTTACAATTTGTTCTTTATAACTAAGAGCCATTTTGAATAGTAGCCAGGCAGCCTGGGCCAGGTTCTTCTTTTAGGCTCTAATGCAGCAAGGACTGGCCTTGGGGCCTGATATGAGTTTTCTGTTGACTTCAGCCAGAGTTGGTTTAATGGGCATCTCACAGGCATAAAGGTGGGGCACTGTGATCAACAGCAGCCTCGTTTCTCCTGCCTCTCTCTGCAGTAGAGTGAAAGAGGGATGGCCAAGGCAGTGCGGCTTTGCCCTGCTGCTCGAGCTTGTCCACGCATTTTGATGCCTGAGGTATCTCTTCCAGCATGTTTCGTACATGGCTGTATGACCTCTCCTTCACAAGGTAGAGTACACATCAGAATATATCCAGAAGTGTTGTCAGATGAATAGAAGAAAGCTTCTGGGGCCAGCTGAGCATCTTCCACCAAGAAAGATCAGGTCTTACAGATACCTACCAAGATCTAAGATATTTTTTAGATCTAAGCATTTCAAAACCTGCCTCAGCCCAGTCTCCTGACCGACAAGGAGAGTTATCACCCCACCTGTGACCTCCTTTCCCTCTATCCACGGGCATGGTCTCTGCAAGGCAAGCAAGGGCACTGAGGGCCACAGTGTGCCCTTTCTTCCCTCCCTGCCCTCTCACTGTGTGAATCTCATCCAAGTTTGCCTGCCAATATCCACTGGTCTCTGCCAGCATAAACAGTGGCAGAGGGCCACAGGGGCTGCAATTCCACTTATGAGGAGAGGAACAATAAGAGATCAGTTTGGTCCAGAAAATATATGGAAGTGGCCAAACTTGGAGGCTTCACTAGGGCAAAGAGAAGACCTACAAAAGTGGTACCTGTATGGCCTCTCCAAAACACTGCAGAACTGTGGTAGGGTCACCTCTGCCTTCGCCAGCTCCGCAGCCTGGGTGGAGGACAACAGCTCAGACCCTCTGAACACGCTCCCACAGGGACGCAGGGTCCAGCTTCCTCAAGGAGAGCCACCTGCCTCAGCTTTGTCCATTGGGCATCAAGTCACTGAAGCTATTAGGAGCACCGGGCAGAAGTGGGACCTGGTCACCACCTCAGGGCAAGCCAGGGTGAGTGGGATGGCTGAGGAAATGGAAGGAAATGTGTTCCCTACTTTAAAAACCCAAATATGGAAGACATCTTCCACCCTGTCACATCTTTGTTTTCTCAGGAGCTGCTCGATCCTGAGCTGAAGATTAAGGCTTGCAGGCTCATAGACACTATCTGGTTATTGTCTATGAGGATGGGACGTGAAGTCATTAAAAATAACTCCTCTTGCCACTACTCAAATAACTCAGTAGGGTTGAGTGACTGAAACCCGATTTGGCCTTTTGTCATTCTGCGTGCTGCTATTACAAGGCTGCAGTTTCGTGATTTGTGGAGAGCAAATTCCCCTCCAAACAAAGGCCAAACCAGAGCCAGGGCTTCATACGCTGTCTCTGGGAGAGCAGGGTGCAGTGGCCAGGCCCGGGTCCTCTCCGATCTGAGGCAGCCCCAAAAGCACTGTGTGTCTGGGGGGGGCCTGTCACTGGGGATGCAGGAGCACCTTCCACCAGGAGACTCGCCTCACGTGAAGTGAAGGTTTATCTCTGCAATCTGTCAACATTTGGGCAAAGTGTACCTTGGTAGATGAGATAAAGTTTCCACTCCTGATTGAAAGAAGGGCAGAGAGGAAAGGGAGAGAGCTTCAGAGCCTAAGAATCGCAATACTTAGATGCCTTAATTAAAGGTAAACTTTTGCTTTGGGGGTGCTGTTGTTAGAGCAGCAGGCAGAGACCTGTTTAGCCCAGGCTAAACAGAGAGAAAAAAGGCTCTTTCTCTCCCCCCCCCCCCCCCTTTTTTTTTTTTTTTTACCAAGCATTCACTTTGGCCTCAGTCTGAAATGGCTTTGAAACTACAGACACCTTCATGTAAATGTTCTTAATAAAGAAAAAAAAAAAGTCCACTGCGGGACTTTTGTAATCCTTCTGATTTAGATGTTTTAATAATGTGTGAGTTTATCTTGGAAGATGGTGGCTGACCTGGAATTAAAAGTATGGCTCTGCCAATGTAAGACTAAGAGCCCAGACAAAAGACTTAAATATAATACTATAATATGTGTCTATATATATATGCACACATATATATGCATGTGCTATATAAACACATCTCTAAATAATCATAAACTCCCTTTAAAAATTATTTCAGCCCAAATTAAGGTATAGACAACATCTGATTGGCTCAGACACTACAGAGTGGTGCCTCATGATATATTCATTCCTATTCTCATGTGGTTAATTGGGTATTTCGATTTAATTACCACAGTCAATAGCACTTTCAGTTGAGGGTCTTAAGTGTTCATTTAATTTACTGTAGATTTAATAAGGCAGCGGTTGTATGTTAAACCTGTTAACCATCTGGATGGGCTGCAAAGCCCTTCTCTTCTCTTGGGTAACTGGGGCCTGATCCAAGACACACTGATGTCTACAACAGTCTTTCTGTTGACTTCAGGAGCTCTAGGCCCGGGCTCCTCAGGGAGCGGGGAGGTGGGCAAATGCCTTTGGCTGTGGGCTTCCTGACTGGGGTGTGTGAGGGAGGTTATTTTAAGGTGCCGTTTCTTTTCTGTAGGCAATTTCATAAAGCAGTAATGACAGGAAGAGCAACCCATGACTCGGGACTTGGTAATTGTGAACTGTGATACCTTTGGGTTAGGATTTAAAGTGAGATTTCAAGAGGCTTCTCACAGTGTGGGTAAGGAGGCCATGAGCTGGGTCACACCTAGGAAAAAGTAAAATAAAACACACCAATTTGACAAGCTTCATGCAAGTGAATGATGTGTTTTACCCCTGTCACAAGGTCTGGCAGAGCAGTTCATCCTCCCTCCTCCTCCTGTGAGTCACTACCTCATGTTGTGGGTCAGGAAATATGTAGGTCTGCAGATTTTCAGATCACTAACGTACCAGGGAGCAAAAGGAGGCAACCAGCAGATATCAGCATTGCCTTTCTTGATTTCAGGGACTCTGTTAAATGGGAGCATGATTTGTTTAGGCAAAGGATGATAGAGCATAGGGCTGTAATCATAGGATCTGGAGTTTATGGCCTGAGGACTGCCCATCCTATCTTCCTACACAGTCCTACTTGCTAAGCAGGCTTTGGTAAAAAGGTAAAATATTGGATGTTTTAGAGATATGCTAGTGCCTAAAGATGCTGGCGGGTACTTGAGGGAATTTCCAGGAACACCTGGGTCAGGAGTGGCCAAACATGATGTGTACTGATATCCTCAAGACAGAGACCACATGCCTTGGATGGATGAGAAGATCTGGGGAAAGAAGAGGGGATTTTAGGCAGAGGATGAGTAGCCAGGTTATACAGGTCTGCCATGGGACAAGCAGGTGGAGGGTGTTTTTGGGGATCCTGGAGTAGCCCATCAGCACAGGCCATGGTGACCCCATTGCTTGCCTCTTCCTCCAGTCAACAATTGCGTTCATCCAGTAACCCCAGTCACATAAGGCCAGTTACGTGATGTTGTCCAGATGCAGGGCCATAGCTGGCCAGCTGGCGAGCTGCACTCAACATAGGAGCCACAGGTTCTTCGGGGCTGTGGGCTCCCATGCCCCCCAGGCTTGAAGCCAGGCTGCGATTAAAAACAAGCAACAGAAACGTCGGCAGGAACAGCACATGAAATCAAGTGGAGGGAAATTCTTCTGCTGTAGAAAGTAGGCAAAAGGCAACTGGAGATGAATAGGCTGCCTGACAGTTGGCAGACACGCAGACTGTCTGCCATAGATGGTAATATAGGCACTGCAGCTATTATGGCATCTAAAGTCAAAAAAGCAATAAAAAGCTTTAACCTCTGCTGTCCGGGAAAACAAACAGTGGCTGCAGATGCAGTTGGTAGAGAGAAGACTTCGCGATGCTTGTGACAGGCAAATGGTCTAGAAAGCTCTGCCGAGCTGGGTTTGGGATTAAGGGCTCGGAATGCCTGAGTTCGTGCTTTATTTGTACTAGTTATGCAGCCAATTTTAAAAATTTTATTACTGCTGTTATTATAACGATATTGCTATCACTACTGTTATTTTCTTAACACATCAAGGGAGCCTGGACAGCCGCTCTTTATTTCTTACGTGAATGCAAACGGCGTTTAGATTTGTGTGGAGATCAGACACCAGACACATTCCTACATTCTTGTCCGATGTTCAATATTTTTCCATGAGTCAAGGAGAACAAGAATGGGCATATTGTGTAAATGCAAAACTCTGCCTTTTTAAACTGACACGATGAATTTCAGCCCTGCCTCTTTGTCTCTCTCCTCCGAGCAGGGGCTTTTCAGCCTGCCAGATTTTGTTACTTACTATCTTTGAAAACAGAGGGAGGGAAGAGTCAGCCCTTGTTAATTCATTGTCCCGGCTACCTAGCGGTGCTGTATCCTTAAGGACTGCTGGGTTTTTTTCTGCTCTTCTCAGACGGTGAAGAGCTGTTGCTTTCCTGCCAGCTCCATTGTGTTCCCTTAGTAAAAGCCTGCAACACTAGAGGCACTTTAAAAAGAAGAGAGGAGTCTGTTGCAATAGACATCCAACAAAAGTTCCTGCTGCAATCCGCGCTTCCAGTAAATGCTGCTTCATAATCCAGAATTCAGGCTCCAGGGCTGGTTCTTAATAAAACACTGGTACAGGTCAGTGTAGCTGCATCTGTTTACACAACAGAAAATTTGGCTCGCTGCTGCAACACGCTTTGGCACAGATTCACAAAGAAGGACATGTATGCAGACAAATATCAGTATATGTGGGATCCCTGGAATTTGAATTCCAGTTGGGGAACGTGGCAAAACACTTTCTGGCCTCTGTTTTTTAAAGTGCACGTGAAAGGTGCCTGATTGATGACCTAAAGACTTAACTCATCTGTGCCTGCCAGAGCAACTGCCCTGGAGACTGCTCAGATTTGGTCCATGTCCCAGGCAGGACTCCACGGCCTGACTGTCCTAAGGCTGCTCCTAAGTACGGACCACCATAGACAGAAGTCTGTGAGCAAACAAAGTAAGACTTTTTGTCTAGACAGAGATGTCTTTAAATTTTTGCAGATATTTTAACAGGCTATAAAAGGTATATTCCCACACAACAAACAAGAATAAATATGTATCTTCCAAAGCAAGTCTAGTCTAAGTAATAAGCAAGCAAAGTTTCACTGAAGTGCTTTGATAACCCTGACTTTTTGGTCAGTCTTTCTGAGAGTGGAAAGTTGGTGACTGCCCCCTGAGCACATTTGACCTGGAGCTTCCTGGCTGAGGCTTGTGAAAGAAAGCGGAGCATACAAAGGGTGAAAGGAACTAATTAGCACCAAGAATGATGTGGTCATTTGTCCACTAGGAACTGATCTGCTACCTCCAGAGTTTCATACATAGCAGTTTGCTGTGCAGCCCTTCGACTGTAATGATTTCTGTCACCGTTAACTGGTTCTGTAAAGGTGAAAGGTTCCACATTAGTTATTAAAATGGAAAATTATTTTTATTCCGTCTAGTATTTTCTAAAGTATATTGGGATTCATTATTTTGACACCTAAATAGATGTCTGCTTTTCAGAGGCGCTGAATGTGCATTGGTGTCTTTTGGAATTTAGCTGGAAAACAGGGCTCATTATTAATGTGTTTGACAGTGTCTAAATGCATGAAGAGTATTTTTCAGAAAAATACACGGAGGTAAAGTCCTTGTCATGGAACCTTATAGTCAAGAGGAGAGCACCAAAGTCCAGCAAAGTCCATTTAAACATTTGGGTATCTCAATGGACTTTAGATCAGGCTTACGGAAAGGCATCTTTTAGCAATTCGGATTCATCTGCAGAATCAGTTTGCGTGGTAAACCCTTTGTTTGTGTCATTTAAAAGCTACTGATCTGATGCTTTCCCTGAAGGAATCTGCATAGAAACAGAGACTGGCATTTCTCAAGTGCATTGTCATTTATGGCTTTCATCTCCTCCTCCCCTCTCATCACTGACTTGGATACAAGTCAAATTTACACATTTCCTCCATTCACTCTACATTCAAAGTTTTCCAGTAACATATCAGGTTTTTCTTAGAGGTGGACAACTAAAGGATGAGAGTCAAGGTACACCAGTTTCTAATTAGACATAAGGAAAAAAAAGGGGAGCTGTCAAACACTGGAATGGGGCCCAGAGAGGTTGTGGAGTGTTCATCCTTGGATGTGTTTGACGCTCGCCTGGACAATGTCCTGAGCATCTTGATGTAGCTTTGAAGGTAGCTCTTCTTTCAGCAGGGCTTGGACCACATGATGTCCAGAGGTCCCTTCACAGCTATGTCATTTTGTGATCCTATAGGTCTTCTAAAGAACTCTCCACTAAGGCCCTTGCCACAATACTTTACTTTTCTTTCTATGAATAATATGGTAAGTGGACAAGTAGCAAATTAACTCTCTTTCTCCAGTGTTAGTGGTCTGCAGAGATTTAATTTTAGAGACCCAGCTATGGAGTTATACAACTGCAGAGGATTTCCGCTGCATGACTTTTGTTGAGGACTTACTCCAGGTTCCTGGGCTCCCTTGTCTAAGTCAGCAGAATAGCTGAACAGTTCTGCCTCTGGCCACACCTGGTGCATCATCGAGGTGTAGGCTACAAAAGTGATGCAACACTGACTCAACAAAGCTCTGTTGTAGTTGAGGGGTCCTTAGAGTCCTTGTCTGAGCCATTTTCACTGTGAAGTCAAACGAATGCTGTTTCTTGTGATGGTTGTGGTACCTGTGTCCTGGCTTGCAGGAGTGTGTTCCCTTATCACAGTGTGTTGTGCCAGGAAGGAGATGCTATTCCATTCCAGGATCGCAATTGGCTCTAGAAACAGGCTCAAGGCTGCTGTGGAGGAAAAGATGACTTTGAGAATGGCTGCTATTTTTGAGAGTCCTATAACTGCTCATTTTTCAGTGCTGTTTCTATTTGCATGAATTCATTCAAGGGGTGATTGGTGCACATAGGAAATAAGGCATAGAGGAAGCATCAAGTGTAAAGAATACAATTCTGTCCCATTCACTGAAAACTATCATAGTGGACAAAAATACCTGAAAGTATTGTGATGACCCTTCATGGTTTACCACCACAGGAGATGTCATGCATAGTTGGCAGGAACAGGCTCCTGTCCAGAACTACGAGGAGCATCTTCACCAGCTGCTTGGTGTCCCACTGTGTCTCCATGGGACTCAGTGATGAGTCCGGGACCAGCAATTCCCTTGAAGAAAGCTGTAGTCAGGATAAAGGCATTCAGTACAAAGGCTCCTAGGAGACTGGATGGCTGCAGAGACGTGAGCATCCGCGGCAGGGGATTGCAGTGACGGTCTTAGTCACTGGCATTGCTGCTCCAAGCCACAAACCACGGTGTGTGCTGCGCAGCAGGGCTTTGCCTCAGAGGGGCAAGACAAGGCAGCTGAAAGGCTGCAGTGTGCAAATGGCATCACCTCATCGCCAAGGAGGCTTGCAAGGCCCACCTTGGCACTGTCTCCTTGAGCCTCTCCTCAAATCCATCTGAGGGTTGTTGAGGGCACTGCTGTTCAGCATCTCCCACACACAGGCTAAGGCACAGCTCTCCCATTTCGTTTCCCTCTTTTACCACTTTCCTGCACCAGATTCGGTCTTCACATACTCATCCTACCTAGTCAGTGACCAGTGTAACACTGTTCAATATTACATTTTAAGCCATGTGATGATGGCATCTGGTGCAGAATCAACAGCTCTGGAGACACATGAACCCTATTCCAATGTCATCTTCTTTTGCCAAAGCAAATCTTCTTGCAAAAGCAAAGCTTTTGCTAGAGGCTCTGTGCCATCAAATACTCTCTTTGCTAACCAGAGAGAAAAAGAAAGCCAGAAAACTTATTTTCAGTTTCTTCAGAGATGTCTCCATGCATTTGACTTGTCTACTTTTGCAAATATCTTTCACTCATCCTTCCCACTCGCCATTTCTCACATTCTTTTTAAGCATAATTTTGTCAACTTTTCAGTACCTGTATGGTCGGGACTTTTTTTAGCTTGTAGGTGCATTTTTCTTACCCTGGACTGCTCCCAGCTCCCTCTGTCCACACTGACCTTTTCCAGCTCCTAGAGAATTCCTTCCTGAGCGGTTGCTTGTTTCCAAATCCTTCCATTCACCCCCTCTGGCCATTTTCTTGGCTTTGGATTCTTTCAACCCTATCATCAAGATGCTACTCAAAGAAGGACCAAATAATGAAAAATCACCCGAATGGCAACTTGTGCTGGCCCAAGACAATAAGGCATCTGGAGTTCCTGTAACCTTCTAGTGATCTTCCATTGTCTTAGACCTATTTTTACTATTCATTCTTGTTCTATCATTCTGTCTGTGTTTTCAGGCTAAAATTGAAACTCGGGAGTACAGTTAGTGGCAGACATTTAGATACCAGTCAAATGACTTCCATTTTTACAGTTTTCTTCCAGTCTTCTACAGTGTTGGAAATACAGGAGTTGTGAAACATGGCCAGACTGTGACTATTACGTACTGCTTTTACTTTATGTCCTTCTTAATGGGGTGAACGTGCATGGTGGGGAGAGTCAGGGAGATGATGCTAATACAGGTCAGGCCTAGCCAGCAAGCAAGCGAGTGCAGCAGCCTTGCTAGAGATGGTCTCTTACCACAGGCTTGGGTTTGCTTATAAATGTCACTTCTCCACTAAAGTTTTTGGCAAAGAATCAGGACTCCTTCCTCCTAACAAGAAGCCATTTTGCCAGTTGCTCATTAAGAGTCTTAGTAGAAGCAGTGATGGAAGGCAGTTCTTGTTCAAGCTGGCCCTCATTGTCCTGACTGATAGAGTCTGATGCTGGAAGCACGACTGCATAACGTGCTGAAGGGATCTTTTTTTTTTCCAATTGACAAGGCATGACTGTACCTCCTGTGAACTGTAACTTAGACTGCAGAAAACCTCAAGGCCAAAGAGTTGGCATGAGTGTCCTGTGTGACGCATTGATTTGCAGGAAGAGAGAAACAGTCTAAATATTTCCTTATTTTCCAAGGCTGGATGGATGGCTGCTGTCTTCCTCCATTGATTGAACTTTTGATACAGAGTGTTGCAGAGACAGGTGTTTGGACAGGTAATGAAAGCCCATGTGTGGGCATGGATATGTGCTGTAATGAAGCTACAAAGCCTTCCCACAGCCAGTTTGGAAGCGATGCTAGGCAGGAAACCAGGATCAGACTGCTCTCAGCAGTCTTTCCTTAGGTGAAATCTGCTATGCTATTGATCTCTAAAAGGCAAATCAAATAACAGCAGCCACATTTTTAAGGATTAGGAGCTTCCTGTGCAAGACAGTATGTGTTTTTAATACTTTAAGCTGACTTATGAAACTGGTAAACAATGTGGAGGGTAGTGTTGGATGACCTCTTTTACATGCCTGATCATCCTGTCAACATTTATAATGCATTTGATATTTCCTTCTCATCAGGATAGGATCAGTTAAGCAGTCGCATTTCCCAAAGCTCAGGTTGCATTATGCTTTGTTCCACATTTCATGGTAATAAACGTTGACATAAATTTCTGTAGATTTCACATAAAGTGATTGTTAATTTATTCATGGTTGAAAAGGATCTTAAAAAAAAAAAAGGAAAGAAAAAAAAAACAATAGAAAGGCTTCTCCAGAAGACAAAATACACAGCTTGCAGGATAAGAAATACACATCTTTCATGCCTATTTGTTTTGCACACAGTAATGACTGCTACATTCTGATTAGCAATCTTGACCTAGTTAAAGTGCTATTGTTTCTCTGTGTTCCTATTCTTCTGAAAGACTGTGGCTAGACATGATATTTTATAATCCTTCAGATGTAAAATCTGCATAAAAAATATAATTATTGTGCTTCAGCAACTTGGCCCAAAGCCCTGATGTTATATTTCTAGGCAGTACATTGTGAATAATATGGATGCTTTTTTAGGTTGGTATGTTCAGTTGGCAAGATATGTAATTTTTCCATAAGTGAAGGTAAATTGTGGGATTTCTAACATACTGATTACTATTCCAGCCTTGTTCCCAGATAATGAGAATTAAGTGGATACTTGTCAGCCAAGGAACATCCTTATTTGTTACTGTAAGTTCAGTTTTAGTGGCACTTACTACAGTTAAACAGGGAGAAGAACTTGTGTTACCTCTCAGTCAGCATTATTTATTGACAATGGTGCATATGCCTAAAGATCAACCAGAACTAGGCCGCCAGTGCAAGAGGCCCTGGATAGACACTGAGTCTCTTTCTGAAGAGCTTGTGATCAGAAAGGCAGGGATAGGCGGTGGGAAGGTTTGGGATGTGCAGAGCAAAACCCTCATGGCAGCAAACCTTGCTCCTGGTTAGTAGAGTGGTGTCAGGAGCAATTAGCTAAAAGGGAGAGGAGTGAGGCAGAGTGGAGGTGTGTTGGCTCGAGCTGCCACGCTCACCAGCAGTGTGGGGCTGAAGGCATCTGCTCCTCCTCCCCACTGCTCAGAGAGAGCAGTTGGGCCCCTTCCTGTGGGCACACTTGGAGTGGGTGGCATGTAAGTGCATGAAGAAGAGGAGGGACCTGGAGCTGAGCCTGTGCAAAACAGGCTGGAGTGGGAAAATAGCATCTGCTGCTCTTGCACAGCACTATGCAACCTTGGTAGGGCCGCCTTAACCCCACCATGGTGCTGTGTGGTGCTGCAAGGACACACCAGCTCTCGACGTTGCTCCCTGTCATGCTGGGTGCCCAGAGCCCCCACTCTGTCAGTCAGTCCTGCATGAAAAATTGATGTTGTTTCCCAGATCAGCATCATCCAGCAGATTGGACTTTCTGAACTTGGAGTGCTAAAATGTCTCTGAAGACAACTGTCACGCTTGCATTCTCAGCGAAGTCAGGTAGAAGTTGCAAATGAAGACAAAAGATTAAAAATAAATACTCTCTTGCTATGCAGAGACAGCATAGAGCGGAGGGGCTGGGGAGAGCTGCTTAGAAGACGACCATGCTATTGAGATCTTCAGGAGAGACCTCAGGGTGAACCTGCTGCCCTGGGTAGGGGGAAGAATGGGAATGGCCAGAGCTGCCAGATATCAGGAGATGTGTAGAAAGAGTGGTAATGGGAGCCTCTTCCTAAAAAGTGCATCTGTAGTCAGAAACAGACTGTGAGGGTGCATGTGTGATCATGGCAATAGGACCTGTGATGGCCCCAGAGGTGGTAGCTCAGGGCAGTGGCCCCTCCTCATCCTTGCATCAGCCCCCGGGTGCCTCAGTGGCTCTGCAGATGGACACGGTGTGAGTCACTATGACCAGTGTGTCTGCTCAAAGCGGTGAGAAAACAAGGAGAGGGGCACCTGGTCCTGCAGCCTGCTGGGGAGATGCCTGCAATGGGGACGGTCTGCCCTGGTGAACCCCAAACCCTGCCCGGAGGGATGCTCCTCGGCTCAGCTCACCTCCGGACACCCCAGGAAGGTGGCACTGCAGAAGGCTGTCAGCAAACACTGCAGACCACTATTTTGAAAAGGAGAGCTGCTGTCATTCAGGATCAGGCCCTAAATCCAGGGGTGGCTGTCTTGAGTCCAGCCCTGGGATGCAAAGGTGCTTCCACAGCATAAATAAGAAGTAGCATTCAGCGTGTTTTCCTCCTTTGGAATGAATTCCTTTTTTTTTTTTGGCCACTTTCATTGTTTGAATATTTTCTGTATTTTTCATGTAATTCCTTTACCCCTTCCCCTCCCCAGATACATGAAGGATTTTGTTTACAGTGCAGCCATAGATACAGTCAGCGTATATTGTGAGAAAGTCTGGGAAGTCCAAAAGGGACCTTCTAAAGTGGATTTGTCTGCTGCTTCTATATTAAAAGCATAAAATCCAAAGCTGCCTTAACATCAGAAGTATTATTCCACATGAATTGCTAATGCTGCCGTGCTGCCCACTTCGTAAAAAAGCTGTGATAATCTCTTGGGGTATAAGTTAGCAGAACATTATGAGTTTCGTCCCAGTTGTTCCACCACACAAGCTAAGAAAGCTGCAAACCTTAGCAGGAAAATGTGAGAGATGGGAGAACAAAGGTGGTAGCAGATCTTCTTTTTACATCTTCAGCTAATAAGGATTAGCGGAGACTCAAAACTATCACAATCAGATATTTTCTCTGTAGTTTGCTTGGAGCATTTTGGTGTTTTGGTCCAGTCTTAAGTGTCTAGCTACAAGGATTTTGAGATGACAGTCAGGTGTGTTACATCTCTGTACAAGGCCAAGGATGGGTTGCACTGGGAAATTAATTTTTTTGGAGATCTGTGGGCACTGTGGAGGTACTCGGGCAAGTCAGAGGGACAGGCTGTGTTTTACTTGTCCTGAGAGCTGTGAAACTCAGAGCTGCTGGATGGTTCACCTAGGACTTCTCTCAAGCGCCATGCTCCTACACATTTTTAAATGAAGTAAAAAACAAATTCTAAAGGAACTGCAGCTGAAGAAGCTTCATGAAGTGCACAAAATTTAAGACTTTTAATGAAAGAGAAACCAGATATAGTCATTATTTCCTGCTGTCACAGACAAATTCTTTCCTTGGCCATAATGGACAGTCCTGGTGGAAAGGAATACAAGGTCAATGCACATAGGTCATGTCAGAAACAGCTGAATGATGTCATAAAAATGTTGTTAAATACGGATATCTGGGGGAAAACTATCCCTAAAATTTCTCATTGACAAATTGTGCTTTGGCACCAAGTAAGCTGTTTCCAGTTTCTGGAAAAGCTTCTGACCCCCCCCCAAAAAAAATCCATTTTCAGCAAAATCGTCTTGTTTTACGTTTAGTAAAAAAATTCAGCAAAAAGAAGGTGAAGCAAAAGCCCTTTTTTTTTTTGGCAAAAAGAGAAATTATTTGATACCAGATTTTGATGAGCCCTAATTATTAGCTTGGTGGAACTCCTGCTGATTTGGCCCGGTGTCAGGGAGCATTAGAGAAGAAGCTGCCTCTCTTAAACCCCTTTCAAGACTCAGGATAAGTTTGAAATAGAAATTAATTGTTCCTCTGCACAGGACGTGGTGTCACACCGGGTCATTTAGATCAAGTCACCTCTAGAGTTTTGCCCTCCGCTGGTAATGCCCCTGAGCAGGTTGGCCAGCAACAGCACTGCGCTGTCTGAGGGACGTGATTTCCAGAGGCTTAGCCCGTGCAGTGTTAACATCAGAAAATCGATGCATCCAGCAGTCCCTCCCTGTAAGTGCGTGAACGCGTGCTGACTCACCAGAGCCTGCCCAGCGGAAGGTCTCACCACCACACGGGCTGCCAGGAAATGCCTGTGCTCTTCGGTGGTTCACGTGGCGCTGCCCACCTACCTGTGGGACGGAGCCGTGCGTGGAGGGCTTCCTCCTCTCCCGCTTACTGTCATGTCACTCATTTCCCATCATGGAGCCTTTCAGTATTAGCCAGTTCAAGCGGTTTGAGATGTGTAATCGCGGGCCTGTTTGATCTTCTGAGGAACGTGCCTGTGTGTTACAGGGACTTTTGCTTTATGTTTACTGACCCACATCAATCCTGCCTTTCAAATTGGAAGAGATGGAGCTTGAAATCTGGCACGCTCTTTTTTTACCCTCTGAAGAGCCTGAGGTTTGCTTGGGGAAGAGGGGCTCAAGTACTGACTTTCAATCGGTAGTTGAAAAATGCGATTGCTAGAGAACTGCGAAGATTTGAGTGATAGAACCCTGGCCTTTCCCCTCTGAAAACAAAACAGGCGTAGTGCTCGCGCAGCAGTGCCCTGTAGAAGGCAGAGTTCATATGAAATAGCAAGACAGAGAGGCTTGTGATGGATACTGCTCATCTCACTGGACAAACACAGACCGGTTGCTCGCGAACCGCCCTGGCACGTAATTGGTAACAGCTCAGTGCAAGGAGGGAGAAGGGTCTTCATCCCTGTGGGCTGCCACATCCTTCCCATGCCCTCACCCTCTACATCCCTAACTCATGGGGGATGTGACATCAGGACCTTTCCTGCAGCCTCAGTGAAGTCCCCCAAGAGTCCCCTGCACCTTTGCAGCCTCATCTGCTCCCATTATTGCTTTAAGGTGGGGACATCTACTGACCAAGGTGATGTCAGCATTCAGAGGGCAGTGCTTGCAAGGTTTTGGGGAGATGTGATAAGCCAGCATTTGTTACTTCTTCTTTAGAAGTGCATAGTGCCCCTTTTTGGCGGGCACTTTAGCAGAGCAGATGTCGTGAAACCAGGAGTCCTCCAGACCATGTCGAGGGAGGGAGCGCTTGGTTAAGGGATGTGTCTGGAGACGGTGGTGCTCTCCCTGGCTCTGCTGCTGACTTGTCCATGTCATGGGGCAAACCACTTCGCAGCTCACCCGTATCTGCTTGCAGCCAGTTCAAAAGCAGAAGAAAAGCAGCCTCTGCGCGCAGTGCAGGGCAACACCTGCGTTGTTAATTGTATCGGGAAGCCTGGTGCAGGTGCTCCGAAAATGCAAAGACATTTTAAACAACTCCCCCTGCTTCAAAATATCAAGCAAAAGCAAAATTAACTGAGAGAGGCATACGAACCACATAAAGCATACACGCGTGCAGAGGATATATTATTCGTTATCTGTTCAGCCTTTCTGTCAGCAGCACATCTGAAAGCAAAATGTGCTGCCAAGTCATGTATTCTGATGACCTGGGGACTTCCCCATTTCCCAGGAAGATGAATCTGGGGGCAAGAGAATGATTTCTAATAAACACACTGACAGCAAAGATGATGGTAAAAGGAAGTGCAGCTTACCGTGGTTTTTTTTGCAAAGGAAAGTACAGTGACTCATGTGTCAGAAGGAACATGCTAACCAAAGACAGTCCGTGCTTTTTACAAGTGACCACCCAAAACTCCCCCCCGTGGGGACACCTAATGACAATTAGTTACTGTTGAAGGCGCAAGGTCTGCAGACTTGTACGAACAGGCACCCACATGTCTGTCCTTATGAAATGAAAACATTAACCTGTGATTCAAAAGCTATGCTGGAAACTCAGCTTGAGATACGAGATGAGATTTTTGGTGTCAGAGAGAGAAATTACAAGTTTTATTTTTAAGGGGTAAACTCAGTGACCTGCTGATGCAATGGAAGGGTAGGTGGGTACGGAGGAAATATATATTTGTTAGTTGAGTCCTTCCCAAGCAACTCTCTGCTATTCACTCCATAATAAAAGTGTTCACACCTGGAGTTATCTGGGAAAAGCTCTTACCTATAGACAAGCCTGAAGTTGAGTGGAACAGGGGCCACAACAGAGTATTAGGTGTCCACGGACTTCTGTACATGGAACAGCATGATCTGAAGATCTCATAAATCATCCTTCCTCACTTAACTGGAAAATTAGAGTTCTCAGCGTTCCCTCTGCCCATCACAGGCTCCCAAGGTGTCACAGTTTGTACAAGCTCCGTTTTCTCACTGGTAAACACTGGTATTTGTCAGATGGCATTGTCCCGTTGCTTCCGAGGCCGGTGCACTTCTGCCCAGGTACATAAAGGCAGAAGATGAGCCATGTTTCCCTGCGGAGTTTCCTGACATTGCTCACAGCGTGCGTGCCGACTGAGCGAGGGCTGCCTGTGCGCATGTTCACTCTGTCTAGTGCTCGGTGTGCGCGGCTTTAACGCATAGAGCTAAAGATACGATGGGTGTGCTTGTTTAAAAGCGATCTAGTCTTTTATGAACCGTGCTTTTGAAATTCAAAGCAACCCTACCTGAAGGTACCTGCACCAAGTCCAAACTTTTCAGTTCGTGGGACTACACCTTTGTTTTGTGTGCACGGGGTAGGAATTTGTGTGTACAACCACGGCAGATGAGCGTACATCAGGTGGACAGGGCCTTGGGTAGGCCCACGGGGCTTGTGGGCAGATGAAAGTATCGCTGTAAATGTTTAAGGACAGGAAATAGAGTTATCGTTCTCAGAGCAGTGTTGTGTGGACTGTGTGTTTTATAGCAGATGTTTCAGGACATAAACAAGTAGGTCTTAATGTATTAATATACTTCTTTGGAAAATAATCCAGCAGTATGTTATGGACCAGACCCTTGGCTGACATAACCTGACATGGCTCCAGTGGCTTCATTTTCAGTTTTGAACAAGTTAACTTCTAACATCTTTAATTATACACATCTCTGGCCAGTATAAACGTAAGTGAGATCGGGATGCCTGGGTCTCGTGTGTGCCATTAGAATGTCTCCTAGGGCCTTTGGACTCTGCAGCAGTCAAAAATGGTCTTTTGGATCATATACGAAAATCATGAGAGTGAAATCCTGCAGCACTGGATAGGCAGAAGGGCAGATTTCATGACTGCATTAGTCTTTGCTGTCTGAAAATACTTTAGATCTGCCTAGCACAGTTAGATGGGAGCAAATGTGCGGCAAATACGTCGTAGGCTTTGCCAGCTATGGCTCTGGCCACTTCCCTCCACTCACACCCATGGGGGAAAAGGGGATCTGTGGAGGCAGTAGTGCCCAAAAAGTGCTGGTGGCTACAAGGACAGGGATGGTGGTGGCAGGGAGATGTCTCATTTACAATGTATTTTCCTATAGTTCTGTGTAGTTTCATTGACTGAGAAAGCCCAGAATAGCTTTCTGTACTATGTAATGCTAACTTGCCTGTTGATTTGGAAGATCCTTCTATAAAGTAGACTACAGATTGTTTCTTCACTGTCATCTAATGATCAGGTTTTTTGTCTCTGCTTCTTTCAGCTCCAAGGCTCCTTGAAGAGAAAGTTGGTGGTAAATCTGTCCCCTGTCAACAGCAAGAGACCCAATGGTGTTTCAGAGAGCTCTTTCCTTGATGTTAAGAGGATAAGAGTGGGTGATAATATCTCAGTGGGACAAGGTGGACAACATGTTAACAATTGCCAAAGCCAGTCAATGTCAGGAACTATGTCTGTGGGGCAAGGATCACAAAGAAAGGCCAGCAACCTAGCAAACAATACACATGCTAGCGGGAATGGCATGTTTAACATGACTTTGAAAGAGGTAAAGAAAGAACCAGGAGAAACGATGTCCTGCAGCAAACACTTAGATGGCCAGGCATCCCATGAGAACATGTTCCCTAACAGATATGGGGAAGACTCATGGGAACAAATGATGGATCTGGAGCTTCAGGAACTATTTAATGAACTGACTAACATATCAGTGCCACCAATGAGTGATCTTGAGCTAGAGAATATGATAAATGCCACGATAAAACAAGACGAGCCATTCAACCTTGACCTTGGGCAGCAAAGCCAGAGAGGCCCTGTGAGATCTCTGCAGATGGATAAGATGGTGATAAAGAGTGAATATGCTCCAGGCATGAATCAGGCTCCTGTGGGGTCCCCACAGATGAGGCCTTCTTCTACAGGTCCAGCCTTCACTATGGCCACTGCTGCCATGTCCACCTCTTCGCCCATCCCTTCGGTCCCTCAGAGTCAAACACAGGTTTCTTCTGCATCCAGTCGGCCATTGCCTAACTGGCAGGAGGTGTCTCATGCACAGCAGCTCAAACAGATCGCAGCCAACCGGCAGCAGCATGCCTTGATTCAGCAGCAACAGCAGCAGCAGAACCAGACGGCCAGCTGGTCCACTTTGTCTCCATCAGGACCTTCTCCTGGACCCTTTGTGCAAGAGAAAATCCCCAGTCCTTCATTTCGCCAGCAGCAGTTCAGCCCACAAAGCTCAGCAATGCTTGGGGTACCAGTGAATGGAAACCAGTCGAAAGGGATGAACAACTACGTTTATAAACCAAACACTCCCCAGAGCAATCCCATGGACATAATCATGCAACAGAAGCCTCAGGACCTCAACAGAAACTTTATCAACAGCGCTCAGCCACCACTAGAGCAGCATCATGGCAACACAAAGCCTTTGTTTCACTTTAACTCAGAGCAAACAAACCAGCAGATGCCTTCAGTTTTGGGTTCCCAAAACAAGCCTGCCCTTCTGCACTACACGCAGCAGGCACAGGGTTCAGCCCCTGTGCAACAGCCACAGCAACAGCAACAACAACAGCCGCAGCCGCAACCTGCTCAGCCTCTCGCGAACCAGTCTCTTCAAAGGCCATCTAATGTATCCCTAGCAATGCAGCAAAAAATGATGCTTCAGAAAATGCAGCAAAGCCAGCAAATCTCAGGTTTGCAGTATCCAGTCTCTCAGCAGCATAGACAGGTAAGGCAAATTCCTCCTTATTTGTTACAGAATCATTCTGGTCTGAGTATTAAAAAGGCTTTCCCAGCCTGGCCTCATTCCACCAGGAGATGTGTACTGGTGGCAGATAATGACCATCTCAGCACACACTTCAGCAGAGCTGTTGATGGCACATTTAGCACCTATTCAGGTATATCATGGATGCACATTTGTAAGAAATTCAAGAAAGACATGTTCATAACACTTTTTTTCTTGACACAATGGAGTGAGTATGTCACTGATATATATTATGGAGATACTTGTCAGGCAGGTGAAATAGTAGGGCAGATGCAAGCTTATTTTGGACCCCTCTCTAAGTTTTCTGGCTTACAAAAATTTAAGCTCTTTTGAATGGAAAATTTTTAATGAATTCCTATGTTATCTTAGGTAATGTATTTTACAACGTTAATTTTTATGCCATCGTTTTCCTCAGGGAGGCAGGGTTAGAAAATTCTGATTTTAGATATCTTTTGACTGACATGACAAAAATATTGTTTGCACATTTGTTATCTGTTTGGCAAAGGAAAACTAAGACTTATCTGTGAGCTTTATAAACACCCATCACACTTCGGAGAATATTGTGTGGATAAAATACATGCTTAGATGTGAAGGTGAAGGTTGCCACAGGTACGTATACAATTATATACTGCACAGCCAGCTCCCACTGCGTTATCACAAGGCAGGGCTCTGACACGACTGGTTGTTGTTATGCTATGCCAAGTCACTGGGCACCAGGATCCCAAGGTTCAGACCTGCCAATCAAAGTTTTAATATATAACCTCACTGTACCCCAGAAACTGGAAAACAGTTGCAAAACAATATTTGACCTTGGGAGGTTTAAGCCACTCTGGGGAGTTTTGCTGGGACTTGGGTTCGACACATTTGAGGGTATGGAATGGCAGTATAGGTATGGAGATCATGTGTGGATGTGAAAAACAGCTATAAGATACTACTGAAAAGTGAAAGCCTAAGTCTTCCATAAAGTCCCAGAGAAGCAGCATTGTGAATGAATCATTCAGAGCTGGAGCTTCTTCACCAAACTGTTTGGGTGAACGGTCTGGTGTTTTAAAAAAAGTAAAGTAAATATAGTTGTATGCATGGACACCTTTCTCCTTTTAATTCTTTAAATTCCCTGGCCAATTAACCTTGACTTTCTCCAACAGATAATCCCTTAGCAAGAGGTACCAGGTGAAACATTTAGGCACCTTTGGGTGGGGAGACATTGTTTTGTTGGAAGATGCTGGAGAATGAGCAGCAACGGGAAGCAATCACAGCTTTGCTGCTTTACGGGAGGTCTCTGCTGGCTGTTCCTCTCCTTGGGCCACTGTGTGCTCTCTTCTTAGGCGCATTTCTCCATTCTCTTAATAGACTGGCAGGCAGATGAATTTTAACAGTTCCTTCATTCATCCATGATGAAGCTTCCAGCAATCTGTCAGCACAGGGGAGACAAGCAGGACTTCTGCAAACACTACTATTTTTCTGAAAAAAATATGCGAGGCCATATTCTGGAAAGGAATAAAAACACTGAGAGCAACTCTGCTTGAGGCAATATTAGCTCCTTGCTCTGTGTCCTTCAGGGCTGTTGGTCAGGGAGGCAAGCCAACAAGGTGGTACTTGGCAACATGGCCATAGTAGGACTTGCAAGATTTATCATAAGTGTAGTGGGATCTCTCACCTGTGCAGCCACAGGATCTTTTGACTTAGGGAACTTGCCCTAAATGAACTTTGCTGAGTGCCAAACTTTAGATATTACACCAAAGAAGGAGTTATGCCTATCATCACAGACTTCTGTAAGTAGCTTTCCGAAGTTTCTTGTCATCTGACCACTTTCCACAATTATGTCTGCGGGACGTGGCTACCTGACCCACAGCAGAGCTGAGAAGCTTAGAAGCTTTGTAGGCACAGATTACAGGGCTTTTGTAGCATGAATGCTGTTTTTTAATATGCTCTAGAGAGATAACTGGATTTTTTAGACGTCGTTCCAAAAAAGACATCGTTCCTTAGCAGACGTTCCAAAGTTCTGCTGAAGTTCAGAAAATCAGGTAGGTCTCTCTCAGTAGAGTATTCTGTAGCTGCTGGAATGATACTTAGAAATACAATTGGTCCGTAAATTGCAGGGTTTTGGAAAGGTTTGAACGTAACTGTTCACCTGGCAATATTTATGAGTCCGTGGACTCCTTTAGCGCCTGCCGGCACAGCTGCAAGAACCCACCAACCCCTTCGTCAGACTGCCCCATAGGTCCAGTCTGAATATTAAATCAGAGTAGGAGGAGACACAGCTAGTATTATCTTCCAATAAAGACAACAAAGGTCAAAGCAACCTCGTGGGTCAACTCTGCTGATTTTAGCAATGGGGACATCACCTTATTTAGGCTGCACAGTTTTCTTTCCTGAGGATCGTCTCCCCCCTCTGAGGATTCCTGCACATCATTAACAGTAACGCATGATTAATTACCAGCATTTACTAATTAACTTCACAATTAATATTTATTTCACTCATGCCCTATTTCTTCATGAGGAATCAAGGTTTGATTCTGTTTGTATCATTCAACTCCTCCTCAGATCATTATAATTGTGGACTGTAAGGACCATTTCAATACTGGCTGGAATGCTTTGTAGCTGGAAATGTGAGTGCACATTCATAAAGAGCTGCTGTGACATCAGATAACACTGACTGGAACACTATAAATTCACATTTTTAGCTGAACCAGCTCACCCTCTGGATTTTTACTCTGCAAGCTTTATGATCCCAAAAAAGCATTTGAACTTGACTTTATCAGCCCAAGCTTGCTAACTGGAAATGTAAGGCTTGTAATTTCTATGCTTGTCACATTCACTTTGTGTCAAATTGGAGCAAACTTGTAGTGGGATTTGCTAATTAGATGTCTTTTGCCTCTAGGGAAAAGTCATAAAAATGGTGGAAATTATCTTGGTTTCCTGGAAGGTTGATCTGAATGAAGGTTTTGTTTGCATCTCTGTTTTATTCTCCATTGCTATGGGAAAGATTCACCTTTCCATTGTCTGTCAGGATGCAAAATATGCACAGTCATGAAAAAACTCTTAGAAATACAACAGTGTCTTGGTTTAGGGAATAATTGGAAGCTCCAAACTCTGCACTGATTTAATCAGGTTTGCAGTGCTTATACAGAACCTGGGCTGATGTGAGGAAAATCTGTAACTGGGCTTGGGTAGAAGTTTGAAGTCTAACTTTCTCCTTGTGAAGAAATGTAGTTCAGTCAATGAAAGATACTTCTGAAGTAAGACTTGAGGTCTTTGAACAAAAAAATTGACATTTTAAACTAGCCTAAGAAATTCCACACATACATATTTTTAAGGTTTTTGATAGGCCGTAAGACTTGTTCAGTAAGATCCATCAATCTTCTGCCAAGAAGTCAAAAAAAAAAAAAAGCTTGTATCTACTAAATAAAATATTATTCATCCCCTTCTGGTTTTGACCTAAAGCCAAATTAAACTCAAAAGTTTCAAGCTGACTTCTTCTCCAAATTTTTTCATTCAAATTCATTCACTCAAGGAAGGGGAGAAAAGAAGGCTGAGCTCATGAGAACGGGAAGCCTCATGGGCAAGGCCACTCCATCTGCTACGTGTGGGCATGTGCCCTATTTAGTCTTGGCTTTGGGGGCAAGGGTAACACCAGGGATCATGAAAGTTCCGGCCTCCACTTTACGCGAACAACCAGTGGTCCCTATTTTTAAAGCTCTGGAAGCGCCAGTGTTGTCTCTGGAGTTACAACCCACAAGTGTTTCCTTGTGCTGAGCTCAGGGCCTTGTTAGACCTTGTTCCTTTATAATTGCTTTGAGGACAGGATCATCTCCTTTTTTTCTTTTCTTTTTTTTCAAGAGCCCAGGAATGTAGTGTGATTAGTAGCAGTTTGGGGCTTTTTTTTTTTGCCCACCATTGTCCTAATTGGAGCATGCCTTAGATCATTTTCTTCACCAGGCCTTAACAGGCTCTTTTTAAATCTGACGAGTCTCCCTTCCTACCAAATACTGAGCAATCCCTTCTCCAGTACCTTCTCCAAGCATGAGTGCCCCATATGTGCCTCTTGCCTCATGCTCTCCCACCACAAGGCTTTGTATTTTGCAGCAAGAGGCCAGTGGCTCCATGACCCAGGGACACGGCATGGCTGCATTTGGCTGGGGAGAGGCCATGGAGCAGCACGAGACCAAGGGTTGTGCCACCAGTGAGGAACGTGCGCTCAGAGGAACTCCAGGTTCTGAGGTGACGCCCTCTTGCAGGCCCCCTCCGTTACACCAGACCTTCAAATGCCCAGAAATTCAGTCCTTAACTGATATATATGCATTGTTCTTAAATATCTCCAAGGGATGGAGGTGGTATTTGAACTAACCTGGCAGCTCTGCAGAGATGCTGAGACAGATTTTCCTCTCATTTTCTGCTGTGTAAACCCAGGGTAATCTCATTTATTTTTGGGAGAGCATAACTGGACTTACAGCAGCATAGAAGCAGCAGGATACGACCTTCTACCTTTTTTTATTTTAGAGCATGGGCACCATACGGATTTAATAAGAAGTTTATGTTAAACTGTCAGATTGTTAGAGTGCTATGCAAGGAATAAGCACCAGGAGCAAAAGATCTAATGGCTTTTTGAAAGTGCAGGTAGAAAAACTCTTGTTATCGTTCACTGCTGAGTGATAACTTACGCCTCTAATTTATCCTCCGAAATTTCTGAAAGAAAATGTGGCTTCTTTGGATGATTCATATCAAAACAATATTTTCCTAGACCTTTGTGTTTACCACTAAAGAAGAAAAGAAGAGCACATTTTGGTGAGGCAACCTCTCTGTTTTCAAGTGCGAAGGAATTATTTTGCAAATATTTGTGAAATGAAGAGAGAAAACCTAGAGTGACTTGTGGTAATTGGTACAAACCAGGACTTAAATTTGACTTAGATCATAAATTAACAACGATTCCAGGCTTTTGGAATCTGCAATAATAGAAACTGTTCCATAGTGTAAGAAAATAACAATGTGACCTTTCTTTCAATGCTCGCTATAAAAATAATATTTGGATGAGAGCTTTTCTTGATAGTTCCATTTTTGTCGCATTCCTTCATGCAAGGGCTTCTGAATTAAATATTCTGGATAAAAAATTGAGTGTGTCCCAATAACCATCATCGATTGCGGGGTCATAGCTTATTTATGAACACGAAACCAGAGAGAAAATGTCATAAGCTCCTGTGTAGTTATGGTGGACAGTTGTCTTGCTAGTGCCTTATATCATTCATGCTCAGTTTGCTGAATGAAATTTATAGACAATCACACTGTGGACAGTCAGTCCCTGAGGACATTGTAATTCAAAGGCTCAGAGGCACTGCCAGTTCCATAAGGTTTCTTGAACTCTTTGCATAAAGTATTTACACTGGTAGAATAGTACAATATTAGCCACTTAGGTCAAATGCTTCTTGGTTTGGAGATTTGATACGTAGCTGAGATAGTCCCTGTTGTCTCGTTTGGACTGCTTTTTGAAGGTACTTCCATGAAGGTACCAATAAAAACCATCATTGTGCTTGCCTGGATGAGTTCTTTCCTAATATCAGCACACTTGAAATCTTATTTATTATTTATTAGCATTGTGAAAGTGGCTGGGAGGTCCACTGCTAAGGCAAAATGTCATTCTGTGAAGAACTGTATAAACTCGGATTAAAAATGGCCTCTGCCTCCTTCTGTAAGAATCAAGGAAAAGATGAGTTTTACAGAAGGAATTTGAAGGATATCAGCTTCTACCCACATGCATGTCCAGAGATGTTGATTTGAGGACTGCTGTGATCCAGAAGGCACTTCATGAGCCAGGCAGTTGTCTTGGTTGTGGGGAAAAAAATGCTGTTGGAGACAGGAGGCGCAGTAAGGGTGCCCGCTGCTCCAGTCCTCTGATTTTACTCCACTGCCCCTTGAAGACACGGACTAGGATGGGGAAGCAGAGAGAAAGCCAAGGTGCCTTGTGCATAGGTAGGAGAAGATGATGGTGGCTGCAAGGAAGAAAGGGCCAGTGAGAAGATCCTCAGAGTTGGTGGCTCTGAATTTAGAGTTTACAGGCCTGGGGCGGTGAGGGAACCGTCACCAAAGACAGGACAAGTTTGTGATTATTAGATTAACTGGAAAGGAGATGTAACAGGACAGGACTGGGATAAGGAACCGTGACAATGCAATGCTGACCGTGAGGAAAAGGGCCCAGGGTGTTTCAGGTCTGGTTCTCTGCTGCTAAGAGATTTAGTCTGTCTTGACCTGTGATCTCATCAATAAAGCTGGGATATCCGTAAGGACTTCTTACCTGGTTGAAGTGAGGATTTCTGCTACTGCTGTGTGTGCATCTGAGGCCAGAGTCAAGCCCTGACTCAACTTCCTGCAGGGATTTTGGAAAGGCAGCCTGGAAAAACAATATAATTCCACAGCCATTTGGAGCTGGCATGGGGAAAAAGCCTTTCCTGTAAGTTTTTGCTTGTTTGTAGGCAATTTATGAATACCTCAAGAAGTCAAGGAACAAAAAAAATTTCACAAGCCCCAGCTCCCATTTCTCTCCCTAAAGTCTCCCTATTATTCTAATTCCCTGAAGTCCTCAAGAGCAAGTCACAGTAATTTGTCTCTCTAGGGGTTCAAAATCAAGGAATACTTTAATGGCAAATATTTGTTCCTCCACTCAGCCACTTTCACTGCTGGTGTTTTTACGGTGGAGACCTGCCCCAGGCCGCAGATGACTGTCATTAAGACAGCAACAGACCTAGTAATGTTACTTTAATGTGAGTTTTCACGGGTGAATTTACCATTTGTATGTGATGATGATCCAGAAAATCAGCCAGATGCTCCAACAGAACTAATCCAGAACCATCTGCCTGCTTCATTTGCTGCATGCCTGTTTCTGGTGAGGCACACACACAGCGTAAGAGACAGCTTTTGCCCTGAAGAATTTATAATCTAAATAAGCAAGCCAGCCAAACCTTGAGAGGAAGGAAATGTTACTGTATATTTTATATATTATTATACATTTTGGGAAAGAGAGAAGGAAGATCTCATCCAAAGCTATTACAATCGATCTGCTGGAGTTGTTGGCTAAGGACATAAGTAACACATTACCATCGCAGAGAAATTCTCTGACAGACTCTGGAGTTAACTAGACCCGGTGTCAGTCTCAGAGACACTATTCTTGTGTCTGATAGTGCCTGAACCTATCACTCCCCCTCTGCTCATCTTGACCTGACTGCCTTCTGCCCTTGGTCTGACAATTTTCTCTGTGGACCCAGAAGCCACAGCTCTGAGCCTTTGCAGTCTACACAGTCCCTCCGAGGAGACCTCTGGAGCCCTTAAAATGGTGTTTGATGCCTCTTTTTCCCTCTGTACCTATAGACTGATGGCAAACAGCCCATTGAGGTGTACCCAGCAGCTTGCCAGTTTTCCAAGGGGCCTTTGAGACACCCATGCATGGGTGGACGTGCCCCGCCTATGCCTGAGATTCTGTTTGCCACCTTTTGTGTGGGAAAGGAGTGGGGTCTTGAGGGTAGCCTCACACCACATTGAATGGGCCAAGTGTGTTGGCTTCATGTTATCTCTTCAAAAAGGGTCCTCACTTCTCTGTCCCTTCTGACAATGCTCTGTTTTGACAAGCCCCAGCTGGAATTCAGAGAGGGGCTGAGTGCCTGAAGGTGTTGGTCCCTCTGAAACACCAAGTGCCTTTCAGAGTCTTTTAATAGTAATATGTAGCCTTGACATAGCTGTGGAAACATGATTTGAATGATTTTCCAATTTCATAGGAAAAGGTGAGGATTTGTGTGAGGTCCACATCATACCGTGAATCAAACACAGAAATCAGGTAAAAGGGGCGGTAATCATCCCTCTTCTTCATACCAGTTATCTGTATTTAATGTTAACCCCTTAACCTCCCTCTGTAACCAGGGAGGAAGACACAGCTCAGAGTACCTAAGCCAGACGCACACATCGGGCATAACCTCACTGCAGAAGCCTCTCAGCATCCGTGAGCCCAGCTGTGCTGCTCTGCCTGCAAGACACACGCCGACTGAAATTACAGTGCCTTGAAATGTATGCAAATATGTCAAAGGAAGGGGAGGACAAGGGGCTTTGGACACTGTGCGGTGAGGTTTCATGGGATGGCAGAGCTGATCTAAAGGCTGAGAGCTTCAGAAAGGGGCAAGGAGTCCTCCCCACCCCAGCCCTGTGTCCACTCCTTCCTCTGGCACCAGCCCTGGCACTTGTCTGAGCTCTCGCAAAACTGGCAGAAAATAATCCTTTTTCTCCCTGTGTTGGTTTTCTGCTCTTTCAGTGACTTCCTCCAGCTTGTGGGGTCAAACAAAGCCAACACTGGCACAAGGGAAGTGGCAGGAGCACATAGCTGGAGGCAAGAAGTGGAGATGGGATTGCTCCTGCCAGCAGCAGCAAGTTGTTAAACTCGACTCGGGTGTCTGGTGCTGGAGAGCCTCAGCTACTGGGGTGGCCGGAGAGGGAGTGGAAGGTGGACAACTGACAGCAAGAGGGAGTGGAAGGACAGGAACTGAGGGCAGGAGAGAGTCAGGGAGCAGAAAGTTTAGTGCAAAGGAAAGAAACAGCCAGGTGGAACTGCATCCAGAGTAGGACAAATGTGATGGGGAGGACAGAGACTGGGGAGGAGGTGGTGAAGGAGTAAGTGCAGGAAGGGTGAGGGTCTGAGGGTGGGAAGAAACCTGGAAGGCAGTAATGCAGAGTGCAAATTGGGTTTGGGCGAGGGGGGATGAGGGAGAAGGATTGGGAGCTCAGGAGGAGGAAGCTGAGAGTGAGTCTGGGTGCAGGCAGAGGAGAGCAGGGAATCGGAGAGTGGGAAACAGCGTGGGAGGAAACAGGGCAGAACGGGAGCTACTGATGCACAGGGGACAAGCACCTACGGTCCTTGCAAAGGGGATAGTGGAAAATTAAAACTAACTTAAACGCCAAATGTTTCTGTATCCTATGCCAGGAAAGAGTGAAGGGGCATAAGGGGCTTGTTGTCCAGTAGTTCCCAAGGCGTCTGCTGGAAGTCTTCAGGACAGGGCAGGAAATGCAGCTTTCCAGACCTGCCTTACTCTGAGCCCTTCAAATTGCCAGCTGAAAGGACACACTACATGTTTCAGCCTGTGCTGTTCATCCTGCCAATCTCCATCAGTCAGGGAGACAGAATAAGCAACATATTTGTCCCACTGGAAAAAAATGAATACATCCCATTCTCTTGTTTTCTTCCTTCAGGGGAACCTACAGCTCTTCTACCATCCCCGGCTGCAAGGGTAGCCATTGCGTAACCAACATGTATAGAACAGAACAGAACAGAACAGAATAGAATAGAATAGAATATTTCAGTTGGAAGGGACCTACAACAATCATCTAGTCCAACTGCCTGACCAGTTCAGGGCTGAGCAAGTTAAAGCACGTTATTAAGGGCACTGTCCAAATGCCTCTTAAACACTGTCAGGCCTGGGGCATCGACCACCTGTCTGGGAAGCCTGTCTCAGGGCTTGAAGTTTCTTCCTGCCTTGCAGAAGATGCACATGAGGAAGAATGATGGAGACTGACTGGTCCTCTCAGGCCTTCATAAGAAGCTGTGTAGTCCACCTTTGTTGAAAAGTTCCCCCTGATTGACTGATACCAAAATACTTAAAATCCCCGAGGTGTGAAAATAAAGATGGTATTTCTGTGCAGCCAGTTTGTTCTGTAACCTGTAAGAGGGAGAGAGACTCTGAAGGCTTTCCATAATTCTGTGAAGATGGTTTGTTAGATGTACTCTCACAGTCTTTCCTTTTTGCAGTCCTTTCTATAATTTGCAGTGGTTGCAAGCCGGGCCACAGTCTGGCTCCACGTGGCTGATGTATGACTAAAGGATTTAGTGCTTTGGTTCTGGTTAGAAGAGCATCCAACTTTATCCATTGCAGAACTAGAGTTCTCCGAATGACTGTAAACTGCAATCCCAGCTGAAGCAGGCTTTGCTGGGGTGACTCCAGTCTTGTCTGGTTTCAGCTAGAATGGAAAAAAAAAGAAAAGAATGGCTTTTTTTTCCTGCTGGAACTGGTAAAAGACATGGGAAGACATAGGGATTAGCAGAAGTATTGGGAGCTTCACAACCTAAGTGCAAAACAAAGTGGGAGGAGGGAGGGTGGGAGTGAGTTCTGGCTATCCATCCTTAATCCAAAGCTGCCTGCTCCTTCCCAGGCTATGCTTCACTGTCATACATTTGCAAATTCGCTCCAGGAATGAAAACAGACTAACTTTAAGCTTGTTCCCAAAGCTGCAAATTTGTCCCTGCTGGGTGTTAATTTAACTGCTTCCAGGGCACCAGGATGTCTACTAGTGTTCGCTTTTCTTTCTTTCTTCTTTTTTTTTTCGCACATCTGGTGTTGTGAAAACTTCCAAGGCACCACACAGAAGAGTGATGAACTGACCACTTTTAACCCTTTCCGCAGCATGCCAAGTACGAACTTGCCTACCTCTCTCACTCCAGCGTTTTCTCCCTATAGCAGAGTCTGTGGGCCTTGTTACGTGTGGGGTCCACAAGCTCTAAAGTGGGTCTTATGAGCATTTCACAGGCTGAGTACTGAGCCTCTCTTCAGCTCCATAATGCTCTGTTTTTCCTATGAACAAACCTGGCTAAACAGTAATAACTGGACTTCAAAAATTTCCAGCAGGAAGAAACAGGTTTGGGGCAGGGTGTATTTTTTTCCAAAATATTTCTTTTTTTTCCTTTTACTTTTATCTGGTGTTGCCACTTCCCAGCAGGGAGGATGTTCAGTGCAGTAGTTTTGCTCACATTATGGCAAGTGATGGCCTTTTCCTGTTGGTTTTTGATTGTGGCATTTGTTCTTTAATGGCTGCATTAACTGTTTCTCTGCTGCGTGTTGACTGAACCAGAGCAAATTCAAAACAATCTGTGTGTCTCATTTCCAGTCGTAGCTGTTGTACTTTACCTGACTTCCTCCACTTTGTTTGCGTTCTGTCAAACAAGTTGTTTGCATGACCAGCTCACTTGTTTCACTAACGTGTTCCTACCAATAGCATCCAGACTGGCTTTTTTTATCTTTGGCTAGGGTTTCCTGAAAAAAGCAAAAGGTACTTGAAACCCAGATTCCTATTCCGTTTTGGCTGGTTGTGCAATGGCACAAGGAGGGTGCAAAGTCTTCCTTTGCTGTCTTCCTCTCAGCCCTATCATTACTTTTAATCATGCAGCCCTCCTTTCATACTTCCATCCCAGCGACTGTCCCTTCTCAGCCCTGGTTTCTCGTCAGCACCGGCTCTGGGGAGCTGGAACACCATGGAGAAACATCTCACAGTCATATGGGCTGCTGAACACAGCAAGAAAGCAGCAGTGTCCATCACACCGATGCAGGAGATCCAAACGTGCCACAGTCTTTGATTTTGGCATCTTCTCTTCCTCATGTAGGGTTTTCACTGCTGAGTTTTATTTTTAAAAGAAGCAAATAACTCTCCGCCCACAAATTACAGGCCTCTGGTAAACATGAAATCTACTTCGTGTGCTAAGTACAGCTGTGTTGTCTAAATCTTGTTTCAAATTCAAAGTGCTGTTAAGGGTGACCTTTTTCAGAAGCAGCACTTCTCTGTGGGCCAAGCTCCGGGGCCCTGGGAAGCATTGGAGCAGTTCTTCAGAAGGGTTTTCCATAGCCGTATATATACTGCATTTTAAAAAAAAAAAAATCTTCACATTTTTAATCCTCCTGAAATGCTTTCTGGAGCGTTGGACTCACCACCTGAAAATACTAATGAAATTTGGTTTGTGGAGATACAATCATTCATCTCCCTATTAAGCCTGAGCTTTTTAAAGCTGCAGAGTAGGACTTATGTGTCCATAGCCAAATTATTTATGCAGATCTAGAGAATGTCAGTCCAAGAACCATATAGCTTTAACATATCCACCTCTGTTTTTCTTTTGACAAGTTTTCCAACCAGTGCACCTAGTAACCACCTTTGAAATTGGCCATAAGTAAATTTAGGCTGGAAATTAGCAACAGGTTCCCAGCAACTGGAGAAATTGTTTGGCTTTCTTGAGGAGAGTCCTGGTGGCCAAAAACCTAACTGCTTTTAAGATAAAATTTAGAGTAAATGTTAGATGATATGTGATAGCAAGGCACTCAGTTTAAAAACGAAATCCCTTTCTACTCCTCTGCTTTCATAGCAAAATACAAAATAGTCCTCTGGCTGTCACCTCATGAGGCCCTTTCTTTGAAGGAACCAAGTGGGGATCTGTGTAGGCCACTGCTAAGCAAAGTGGAGTAGATGGCATGGCTAGGGACACCAGATAGACTTGCAGGCATTTAACTGGAACATTCACTTAAATATATGGTCTACTGTTGTTATGAGCTTTGAGGATATTTTCCCTCTCTTCCTCCCAAAGAATCCAAAGCAAATCGAAAACTGGTCAGCTGGTACAGTAATTGTATATAAATTTGCACATGAATCATTAATTAAAGTCAAGCTGTGGAAAAAATTAAAAAGGCTAAAAGACCTTTGGAAATTTGTGTGAAGATCACTGCGCTTGATACCATGCAATATAGAAATGTTTGGACTGTTTGCTCAAATGGGCACGATGTTAATGAATCATTTTAATCACCTTCATTATAATGTTTCAAACAGAGGAGACTACTATGCAAAGCCAAGATTGACAAAAACAACATACAAAACCCAGAGGCAATTGTGAGGCTGCTAATTAGACAACTTTGTCTTGATATTTGCATTTGAGCCTATGGATCTGGACAACATATTACGTTACTCTCAGGGCAAGAAGCAAGCGAATGGCTGTTGCCCCGTGTCTTCTTGAATGAGATTTTCAAGGTGCCTCTTGGTCTCGTGCATCCCTCCAGGGGAAATATTGGAGATGATAGTTTTTATTGTGCTTTTCTCAAATTTTTCTTTCATCTCTGGTCTTTCTGTGGCAACAAAACAATGCAGGAGCTGGAATTATGCTATAAACGTTAGCGAAGAAAGAAGACGTGGAATGCCCAGATTTTGTGTTATTTTAACCACACAGATGCTACAAGCAAAAACTAAACCAAGTTAAGTTCATGCACAAATACCAGTAGGAACACCGAGATAGTAGTGATAGCAGAAGTAATCAAATTATGTAATACGCGCTAATTGTTTTGTACACCCTAATTCATCCGTAAAGCTTCTGTGAAGTGAGTAACTATTAACTGTTCTGGAGAGGTTAAAAATTGAGATGGTGAGTTCAACACCTTTTTCTAACACAGCTGGTGAAGTTAAAGCATTAGAAATACATGTGCTGCATCTCAATAGGTGTCTTGGTACAAAGTGACTGAGTCAAGGAGAGAAGAAGTAGATCAGTACTTGTGAAAACAGACTATCTATTTAGATGCATAATTATGGCTTTAATTTTAGTCTCCAAAATAGGGTTGGCTTCAGAATTAGCATAAACTTTGCAGTTTTTATAAACTTTTCAAATTAAATGTTTTTGACCAAGCAAAATTCAGATAGGCAAAGATTCCTACAAACGTCAATGTCTATTTTCAGGAAACTTCCTTTTAAAGATTTAGAGGTTTCAGCAACCAAAGCGGTCAGGATTTAATCTCATTAATATTTAAATATGTATAGTTTAAACCAGTTTAAAAATTCAGAGGTTTACATTCCCTGCTGAGGAAGTCTGTATGTGTCAATACTTGTGTCTGATCAAAATGAGCTCATGTATGCTAGAGTAGCTTCTTAACACTTCACAAAATGGCAAATAGATGCAAGGTAAGATCTACACTTTCAAATGTAGATCACAGGAGAAATTGATTTCACAGCAGGACTTATGAGCTTGCATCTCAACTACTTTATGTATATACATTTACACAGAAGGCAAATGTATTTTCTTGTTTGACAACGCAGAGGGCAACACTGTCCTTACTGAAATGTTGAACATTTCCTTACTGAAAATATTGTTCATAATTGCCACGTTCCATAAACAACAGGAAAGAAAAAAAAGGTACATTCAAATATTTTAAGTTTTGAAACAATGCTTTCTGAAATTAGGGAAAGCAGGTTTTTGTTCCCCATTCAGTACTCATCTCCCTTCTCGTCCATCAGTTCAGAGAGTTACTGAAGTCCTGTGAGAAACACAGGGCAAGTCCTGCAGTGAACAAGAAGGAAATGAAGTCTGCGCTCACCTGAAATACCCTCCCCAAGTTTGCTCAAAACGGCAAAGTGAATGGTAGGAGTCACTGTGGTAGAATTGGGGAGTGCGCATACACACAGAGTCATATACATACACACACACACACACATATGGGATAATGCCACTGTACCACTAAGCGTTTGCATCCCAAACACCACCTGCAACCTGCACATCCGTCTCAGGCAACATATGGAAGGGAAGAAGCAGCTTCCTTATAATTAATCAGAGACTTTTCAGACAACGAGAAGGTATGAGAGAGAAGATATAGATAGAGATCATGAATGACATGGGGAAGATGAATAGGGAAGAATTAATCACTTTCACCTAGCAGGAGAGCTGTAGACACCTAATGAAATTGTCAGGCAGCAAAACAAGCAAGAGAAAGGCGTTGTATACCTAATGCCAGGGAACACTTTCTGTAGGTGTCTTTGCTGCACAACATTATGGATACCAACAGCAGGCATGGATTTGAAGTAGGGGTTGGGCAAATTCAGGAGAAAAATTTGTCAAGGGCAGTCAAATACCATGATGTAGACGCAAAGTTGCACTCAGAAAACCCCTAAATGGCAGAAGCCAGAAGATATATTGAAGATAGTCCCAGCGTACAGTGGCTCTGTTCCTATAGCCCATCTCCAAACATCTCCTCTGGGTCACTCTGGCCACTGTAACACACACTTCTGTCTGGAGCCACAGAAGTAACTCCACTTGATCATAGCAGAAAAGGTTATTAATACAAAGAATGCCAGAAATGGTGCCTGGGGGGACTTCAGCTTAGCCGTGTCTGCCCAACCTACCTACCAGCCTGACCTACCTACCTTCCTAACCTACCTACCAGCCCCTCGCTGCAGCACTATTTTGCCCGTTGGCTGGTCTCCGGTTGACCTGGCCCATTTTGGCCCAGCAGCCCCAGGGCTTGTGAAAGTGGATCTACTGATGCTTTTCAGCTGTGAGAGCAGGCACAGCGATGTGATCGTGAGCCATGTCTCTTGGAAAGGGTTTTTTTTAAAGATGGCAGCTCTAACAGAGCTTAGCACCCCCCAGCAGTTTCTACTGGCGTATGTGCTCCTCCTGTTGCTGCCTTCAAGGCAACTTTAATGACGGCTTTGACAGAGAGGCAGAAATGTCCTGAGGAACACAAGCAGTGGAAAGGAAATGGTGATTTTCAGCCATTTATAACTGATCCAAACTGGAATGGCATTCCATGGAGAAGCCAAAAGCAATAGTATCAAGGTACTAGTCTTGCTCACTTCCAAAAGTTTCTTGCAAAAAATGAAGGAAAGTCAATTTCTAAACTAATTATTGCAGGAACCCTTTCAAGCAGAGAGTAAAGCCCCCATAATATTAATGCCTGGTTTTTACATTATGTTCAAAAGACTTCTGCCCATTACTAGGGTGATCTGTGGAAATAGTGACAGCTATCCTTGTTTACTCCTCCCGGCTATTGCAAGTTCCTAAGCAAAAATTTTGTGCCTGATTCTTATTCAGGCTGAGATCCCCTTTATATCATTATGACCATAGAAAGGAGCCTTTAATAGAAGAAAAATTTAATTACATATTCAGGCCACTTTGGTGTAACAGGGACTTAGTGTTAATAAGAATCAGGCTGTAGGTGTTACAAATGCTCTTTAAAAAAAGGGACAACAATGTGCAAAGTAAACTCCGAGTTATTAATTCAAGAGCAATATGAGCAGCAGCAGCAGTAAAGAAACCCGATACATCCATCAATCAACACGGTGGAACCCTGTTTGTTTGCACTAGTTAGAGAGTGATGAATAGCTCCTCTGTGTAAAACATTCAGCTACAGTGTGAGAGGGTAATAAATTATGTCTGTTAATTTTATATGCCATACATATAAAAATCACTAAAAATTGTTAATACAGTGTAATGGTGACAGAAAGGTCTGGTGCTGTAGGAACCTTAACGTGCTGCTTTTTTGTCTCCACAAGTTGAAGGTCTCTTCGGCATTTCCTGCATCTCAGGGAATATGATATAAAAGGCATGGAGGAAGGATTTTACCTACTAATCGCTCAGCTTCACAGCTGTCTCACTGGACTATACTTACCTAAAAATGACACTTCTCGCTTACTCTCATAATCCCCATTATCTCAGCAGTCAATAGAGAGAGACAGGGACCTCCAGGGAACGAATGACTGTCGCCCGGGAGGTGCCCGAGAGAGGTGGTGTGATGGGTGGTGGCGGTGGATGCGGCAGGGAGGTGATCCCGCGGCTCTCCCGGCTGCTGGGGAGCTGGAGGTGGATGAGGTGGGTCCCCCGGCGGGGTGGTGTAGGGGAGGCAGGAACTGGGCTGTGGGGCCAGGCTGTGACTACAGTCCTTTAAGCAACCAGCAACGAGCATCAAGCGTTTGGCCTCAAACAAGCACATTCTGGCACAGGTAGAGAAGACATTTAGACCTGGGCAGCCGGTACAGACTACGTAACCACCTCCGCCTGCTATGTCCCAGGCCGCTTTCGAACTGCAGCTCAGACTGCCGTCCGTGGACACGGTTTAAACCCAGGTTAGACTCTTGCAATTTGGTTCATCTTTACACGTGTGAGCTCTTTTCACTTTTGGCTATGAGCTTTGAGCAGGGCAACACTTTGCGCACACACCCGCTGCCTTCTGTCCTACGGCTACGCTGTTGTACGACAGCGGTCACGTTTTCACACCCGCTTGTGTTGCAGCCGAGGCTGTGTGAATGTGCGAGCAGCCTCAGTCGCACTCACGTAAACCAAAGTTGCTTTTCAGAAATCTTTCCTCTCTCAATAAGCAGGTTGACGTTGTCTGGTGTATACTGCGGGAGGGCACAGGGTCTGCGAAGACACTAAGCAGTGTGGACAAAAGTATGTCTGAGTATTTTTTAAGCCATCGTCTCAGAGGAGACGGCAAGCTTGAGAAACTGCCTTGCTTTCAGGAAGCTTGCTTTACGGCAGTATTTATTTCTCAAGTCAGGGCAGCGAGGAAATGAGTCTCAAGCATGAGAATGTTGCCATGTTATTAAACGGCGGTGTAAAAGCTGCGCTTGCTTTCATGGGAATGAGGTTCTTTGCCAAAAATGAGATGCCTCAGCTCCCCCCTGGGACTTCATCCGAGTTTGGAAGGAACGGAGGATGCCGCTGCGAGTAGTCGGAGCAGATAGCAGGGAAGGTGGTGCATTTGTGGCAGCTTGTTTGTAGGGACGGAGGAGCAGCTCGGCGCCTGCCGGCCGACGCAGCCAGCGCTGCAGGGGGTGATGCCAGCAGATCCCCCTGGTGTCCCTGCCCTCGCACCGCCGCTTGCCGCTTCCAGCGCTTTGGGTGTCGCTCTCGTTTACACCTGGGCGCAAATCCCAAGTAATTGCGCTGAAACCCACTCACGCTTTGCAGGGTGCTATGACAGGGCAGAGCTCGACAGGAGACGGCGCGGCACGGCAAACTGGCCGGTCCCTTCTGGGGAAAGTCAGGAAGGCTTCACTGATGGCAGCACTGAGCTTCACCCCCCAAGCTGTACAGTAAAAATGAATGTAAAAATCAGACTAGCTTTGTTTGACTTGTTCAACATAAATCACTTCAACCCCCCTGTCAGCGAAAAGTAATTTTTTTCCTAGCTATTTTTATTTTATCAGAAATGGGTAAAACTCATTAACACTGGTGTTTTGAACTGTAGTTTAACAGAAGGCAGACTAATACAGTTCATTAAAATATGCATGTTTGATGTTTGAGGTAATGTTTGCACAAATCCTCGGGGAGAGGATACTGTAGAGTTAAAATGATGTTTTTCACAGCCAAATGGCATAATCTCATTACCAAAGTTTTGTGATCAAGATGAAAGGTACACTTAGCAATTGCAAGGGATAAACATTTTTTTTCTCCGTAACCGCCCTTATTACTCACAGATAACAGATCCAATGCAGACTGTTACATTTCCTTCTTTCCTCTTTCTGTCTTCTTTTCTTGTTTATGATTCACCAGCAGTTTCTATGGACTGGATGTGAGGAATGAGGGAAGTTTCTCTTTGCCCATTTCATGGCAAAAGGACATCCTGAATATGCGTTTGCTAACATTTAGCCTGGAGATGCAGATATTGCTCAGGGAGAAAAAAAAATTCAAATCTGAAACGCTTTTCTGTGACTTTCCTCCAGCTTCTAGCTTTTCGGCAGGCTGCTCAGCATGCTGCTCCTCAACCTCTTCCAGCTGGTGAACCCACAGTATTTCAAGGAAATCCGCAGACCCAGTACAGCAAATTTCTGTACTTGCTTTTCTTAGTTACCTTTTGACCTTCAGAAGTAATCTGTGGACTCCCAGGCATCTGCTTTTACACTGAAAACTATGGATTTAAGAGATCTGAAGGAGAAAGGGTATGTCCGCCAGAAAAGTATAGCTCTTCTAAACATTCCTCTGACCACGTTGTCTTTGGAGAGGAAAAAAAAGAATCCTTACCTCGCTTGCAGGGTATGGGAAAAATCCTTTTTTGCCCTTAGTTCAGTATTGCTGTAACAGCAGTTGGGGTGGCCTTTGGGCTGTATTGTTACAAATAACTGAAATGAAACCGCAACACAGTCAAAGCGCTGGACCCCAGTGTGACCTGGTGAACATTCATTTTGCATGTTCTGGTGGACATTTTATTGTGTACCTACTGACAGCTTTGGTTCAGAAAGCAAGATAGATTGCACAGTGATTTTTTTTTCTGCTACTTTACGGCTAGCATGTCATATCTGTAACTGAGGCCTCTAAATCAGGAACTGACACTGTTCCCATGTCCTAAATGATTATATGACCCTTTAGGATTGAGTGATATGTTAATCTTTTCTAATTATACTATACTATATCTCTTGCATTCAAACATGGTCACGAACGGGGCTGTTTCTGCTCCCATAGATGTAGATGGCAGAAGGCCAGCTGGAGCTGCACCAGGTCCCATTTGCAGCCCAATGACCACATGTTTGGGGGAAAATTGAAGAGCTTAGGGTCACGGAAGACACAAGAAATAAAGATGCTGGAGCAGGATGAGATCTCAAATGATGTTTTGAAGGTGCTGTTTCTTTTGCAATGTGATTCCTCATTCATCATGCAAATGTATAATTTTCATGCAATTAAAAAATAATTTTTGTTACGAAGGTGAGTTTGATTAGCTTGTACAGCTGACAGCTAGTAAAGCTGTGTGAAATATGCACACACAAAAAAACTCTCCTCCTAGTGGGAAATTCTACTTTTTACTGGAGAAAAGGCATATTTCCCTTATCATAAGTGGAGAGGGAGGATGAGAATTTGTCCTTTTTCATCTCGTTACTGGCTGCAACCCGAGAACTTTACATAGATGATCCAAACTTGTTAGTGTCATGACATAAAGCCATGACTCAGGAATGGGCCCAGCTGGATCCTCACCGATGCTGCCACAGTGGCTGTGTACAAGCACATTAAATTAGTTGTAGAAATCACAGTCACTCCTCAGCTTAAAGTTCTTGATGCTCCAAGAGTGATATACATGTGCTACAGGGTAAATAAAGCCCAGGTCCATGAAATTCAGATACGCAGTGACCTGACCCCCAGTTCCACAGGGGCCAGCACAGCAATGCCAGCTGCAGGAGTGGGTATTTACCACCATCCCTTCTCCTTGCTGGTCGCAGCGCTGGCTGAAGCACTGGGGTGGGCACATCCGTGCTGACAGACAAGCATTATTATCAGCTTGGTTTATGTCATGCAGCAGCAGTAAAGCTGCCAGCAGAAGGACTCCTGTGAGCATATGGTGCATCTCTACTGGGGGCTATGCCAGCGTGTCTGCTGTGATGGAAATGTCCTGGTGTGGACAAGCATAGGTCTCCTTCTGCTATCCTGGAGGAGCTTCGGAGCGTTACCTGGTTGTATCACCCCCTGTGGAAAGACTCTTTTATACAACAGAGGGATTTGAAGGTATCTTAGCATACATCCAAATCAGCCAAAGTGTGGCTAGTCTTCCAAAGCCCTCAGCGTGCATGGCTACAGCCAGATCTCCAGAAGTGCTTAGCAGCTTCTGAGGCCATGAAATGGAGCTGCCAAATGCCTGCCTACTCCAGCTCAGGACTACAGGACTCCTCACTGGAGTGATATAGGCAGCAGGGTCTCAGCATCTCATCAGCGTCACAGACATGCCCAAATTCAGCCCTCACAAGTCTCATGAGCTTCTGTGTCATGCCTTCCTGGAGGCAGGCCTCGGGGAGTGTGGTGGCCTCTGCCAAGTCTCAGGAGAGCCTGTACTGCCAAAGCTTCTTGGATGGATTTGTGATCCCTCAAGAGTAGTATGGACTGTGGGCCAGAGGGTCTGGGGCAGAAACCAAGCTATGGGGAAGTACTGCTGCTGGGGACGCGACGTGCTATGTGCTCACTATGTGCTTGCCTGCTCCAGCAGCCTGGTCAGAGGCCACACCATGGCCTAGGTTGGTGCTATGAGCCATCTCCATGGCCTGGGTTGCTGCTATAAGCCACCTCCCTCCCTGTGACTCAGGCGCATGACCAATAGACCAGATGAGTCCTGTGTGACTCAGCTCTATAGAGCTGTCTAATGATGGAAGGAGCAAGACGTGAGAAGTATTGCATGTTGAAAGGTTGCAAAAATGAGAACTCAGCCAGAACATTTTTTTGACGAAGACACTGAGGCAAGCTGGAGGTCAGGTTTTCTAGAGCTCCTCACTTGACAGCTGTCTTTTAGATGCATGTAACTTGATTTTAGCAGTCAGCATGCACCTGCCATATCCACCTCTTCCAAAGACATTGGTGCCAAAAGTCAAAAATGGGGGATTTCAAAAAGCTGATCCAGAGCTGCTGGTGGCTGTCATCCCAGGTTTGATGTTGAGTAGCTACAGTTTGGAAGGGTGGATGAATGATTGGTTCATGTAACTAAGAACTGCTACAGAGGCGTTAGCTACAGACTACTTGCTGCTGCCTAAGCACTCAGTTTAGACCTCACTGAAGTCCCTTCAGAGAGGGGTTTGGACTATTGGCTGATTCCTTCAGCTAGAAAAGTTCAGTCATCCCAGCTGACGGGAATCTTGAAGTTGAGACATAATTTGATTCCAGCCCTTGGCAGCAGGTCTCTATCAAAACCCAATACAGTCACCCCTGGAAGGAGGAACGACTGTATCCTTTCTAGTTAGGCTCAGATCTGTCAGAAGCATAAGAAGAAGAAAGTAGGTAAAATAAAGGAGCAGGAGAATAAAATTAATATGTCTTGTCTAAATTTCTATTTGCCTTCCAACTTCTAAGGTTTTGGGAGAAAAACATCTAAAATAAGCTTTTGACTATATGTAGCACTATTGTGATACTCATTTTGAGGCCAAAGCGTCACTGGTTATGGACAGAAAGGAAAGGAATGAAAAAGATACCTTCTTACTCAACTGATCGGTCCCTCGTGTGCATTATGAGTCATATCTGCTTATTTCACTAACAGAAACAAGTTTTTACTCTTTTTTTTTCCCTTCCTATTAGCAACACATAGCACTGACAGCTAAGGGAGGACTGACTGGCTCATGCTCTCTCTCTCAGTTCACCAACAGAAGAGTTAACTACGTTTTTATTGCTGTGATGATGCACAGGCTGGAAGAACACAGACTGACTTTCAGGCCTCAGGTAGCATTCACAGTCCTGGCAGCTAGAAGACACGAGTGAGGGATTTTGCAATCGAAGGAAAATGTGAGCCCAGCCCTCTGAGTGTCCATGTTCACAGCAGATACTGCGCAAAAGCATGGCTGTATAAAACCACACAGATAGATCAACAGACTGCTTGAAAAAAGAAAACTGTTGCACAGGTTCTACCCTTAGTAAACCCTTGGTCCGTACCCTTTTTGAGGCCAGAGATGTGGTCCTTGGGTGGGCAGAAACAAAGCTGAAAGGGAAGGCAGTGGGGCACAGCAGGAGACCATACAGAAACCAGGAGGGGGTTACTGTCCCAAGACCAGGTGTCCATTCACCACACCAGGCATCACTAGCTGGGACGTGGTGTGGGAGGATGCCCTCTTCTCCCTCCCCAAGAAAATCTCCATAGCTGGACTTGGGCCATACAAATGATTTTGTGAATGGTAAAGTAACTGGTTGGTTGATTTGTCAGCTGAGGAGGTTCACGCCGGGGAAGTCCTGTTCAGTCTTCTACCTGTGTTGTGACTCTGCATTAACAGCCTAAGGGCCAAATACTCCAGTTTGTTTCCCGTGCTGGAAAACATGATTTACCCAAACGGGCCAGCTAAACTGGGATTATAGCAATGTATTTCACGCCGTTGAGTCTGTCTCTTATGTTTGTTGCCAACCAATACAGATTCCATTTAACCAGGGAAATAAGCCGGGCTAGTAGGTGCCAATTTTACATGAACCTTACGCCTATACTTATTTTCCTACCTCTATCGCTTCAGCTTTCACTAAGTTAGGTATTTGTGGATGGAAACTGGTGCCCACAGCCTTTTTTCCCTCCAGTTTCCACAGAGCTGTTCACGCGCATGCTATGTACACTTATTTACACTCACTAGGAAGCACTCCCAACAGAGGTTGCTCTCGAGCATGCTGCCAGCACACAGCAGAGGTGAAACCACCAGGCTGCAATAAAAAGTTTTGCCCTCGAGGCAAAAGAGGGATGAAGACAAAAAGCATTTATCATTTCCTGTCACTATTATTGTCTGGTGGTTCCTCCTCAGCTAATGCCAGACCTCTGGCAGCGGAGCAAGGAGGGATGGGAGGACTCATGCTGTGCATCCATTGAATTAAGTTTGAGGGAAGAGGCTTCCAGTAGCTCCTTGAAGAATCAGTTAGAAGTGAACCCCAGGCAAATCTCCTGCTCTTTAGGTAGGTCCCTTTGAAGGGTAAGATTTGCCTTGTGAATTATTTAATTTAGTTTAACTGAAAGATTTTATTTCGTTCAATGAAATCCACTGAAATCTGCAGTATTATCTTACAGACCCATTGGAGTCAATGGGAACCCTTCCAGTGACTTCAATGACTTTGATTCTATAAAATAATTTTTCTAATTGTATTTATTTAATTTATTTAGTTGCATCAAAGATTTCTGGCATAGGAAAAAAACATCTCTTGCTTTCTGAATCTAAATCTGATGCTAACTATACCTTTTAAAAGTCACATTTCAGTGAAGGACTTAATTCTATCGTCGAACCAAATGAAACATCCATGAAGTCTGAGCTCTCTTAATGATTATGAAATGTGGAGGTAACTTTAATATGCACCAGAAATAAAGTAAAAATTCCTCTCTATCAGAACTAGTATTTAAGATTTCCCTTACTTTTCCTCATTTCAATGTCAAGTATTTAAATTAGACTAGAGACCTGCCCTCAAAACTACTAAAACAAAAAACACTCAACAAAAAACATTTTGAAATATCAGCATCTCCAAAAAACACTGATGATTTGAAAACAATATGCTTGACCCTTTCAAAATGTGCATCCTCACTCCTACGCCAGTAGCACTTTTATTTTTGTAGCAGCCCAAAATCTGGCAAGACGCTCATCTCTTCCATTGACATCACTGAATCGTGGATCAGTGCACATAGGCTGGAAGCTTGTGATATAATACCTTCATGCTAATATTTATATCCTTGCCTAATTTTACTCCTAAGAATAATCCAACTACCATCAGATTTTTTTTTGTTCAAAATATAACTACAAGTAATTATTGCAGGTTATTTCACTCTTCCATTGTAAAAGCAGGTAAAGATGAGCCAGATCACAGACGTGTTGTCCTTAGTGAACTCAATGATAAAGTCAATGGCAGACTGTGCACTAAAAATGGTACATGTTCTTTGACTCATTTTTAAACTGTGATTTGTCGTTGTGATATTTTGTAGGTATATAAGAACCAGAACTACTCATGCATACCTCACTTTAGTGGAAAGTGCTGCAAAAGCTTTTTTGTTACCTATCCCAGAAGAGTTGCTCTTACTTTTTACCTATACAAAGCTACAAGACGAGTCGGAACAGTTTTAAAGATTGCTCTTCAGCAACTTTAAATTATTTGCTCTTCAGCCAAATTTCAAGGCTGAAGTTTTGAAATAGCACTTTAACATCTTCAGCCTGACCTCTCAGCTGGTATTTAGTAACTGCACGAGTCCAGGGTCTCCGCTGGGAGTCTGCAATGCAAAATAAAATCACTTCATTAGAACCAACATTGAGGTGGCATCAAGTTGAGGGCACAATAATTTCTTAAATATCACCGAGTTGACTGCCTGTGACCTGACCAGATGCTCCTGTAGGGCACTTCCCTGCTATTGCCATGCCTCGCTGGCATCTGTCTGTGCCCCAAGCTACAGGGAAAACCTTGAATGACTTGGGTTTGCTTACCCTCATTTTGCACGCCTGCTTTTAGTGTCAGAAGTGATCCCAGCACTCTGCAGCTCTCAGCGTTATGCATTTTTGGTATAAGCTTTTGTTCTTTCATACTTTTGCTGTGATGAGGGAGCTGGGTCTTCCTGCAAGCCGTGTATGCATAAGCAGAACTATGTCGGGCTTTGAAGGCTGAGCCCAAGACAAAGCATTCCCAGCGAGATCTGTTTCATATATATCATGTCTTAAGTATCCTTTAAATACTGCATTAATTGTGAGGCATTAGTACAGGGAGGAATATCTTTTCACGTCATCATTCATGACCAAGAGGTTTCTTGTAAACTTGATTCACTCTCTCATCTCCAGACTTTTTATTCTTCTATCTCGCTCCTCATTTGAAGTAGCCATCTGCTACTTATCCTGAAAACAGTTCTTTCCGGGCCAAAGGAAATGGTATGAAGTTGCTTTTTCCTTCTCCCAGGCCTGTGGCCAGGACAACCGAGTCCAGAAACTCGCTACTGAGTGTCCAACACACAATCCCAACAGGGACAGAAGCTGTTCAAGCCCACGACCTGGTTCAGGACTGGGGAGATGATGTCTTTCCCTGGTTGCAAATGTCTTGTTACTTAAGAAAAAGAGCTGGTCTTCCCTTTTACTGTCAAAACAGAAAAGAAATCTGGTGAATTATTTTCCATAAAGTTTGTTTTATTACTTACCTTGCCTGCTGGGTGACGATTCCTATGAAGCTCACAACTTTTATTCTTTTCAGTTGCTTTTTGGGGTGATGGGACCCCTTGGAGTCGGTAGGTCTCTGTCATCACCCTCGAGCTAGAAACGCAGGGAAGAAAAGAAAGAATTAAAATTCTGTACAAAGGTCAAAGAAAGCTTAAAGCCTGCAACTTGAAACCACTGGCACGGAGCTGCGGCACTTCATATTTCTGCTGGAAAGGGATTCCGCTTGTGGAATCAGAATAAAAGAAGTTCTTGTGAATCTTACGAGTGAATGCAGTGATACATATGCACAAAATTATATGTATGTGTGTGTATACATGCATGCATATTTGTTATATACATGTACATGTATATAAAGATGGAAATCTTTAGGGGCAGTTTTCATTTGAAATCCTTGCTTGCTCCTAGGTGATTAGAAAGGATAATAATCACAATAAAAAAAAACTCAAATGGGGATTAAATCCTCAAGAGAAGAAGTGCTCCATTTATTGGAGCCTTGCTTATCTCACACAGAGTAAGGGGATTATGCGATTGCTTTTGTGTTCTGAACGATTGTGGCTAGACGGTTTCTAACATAATAGACATGCCTACTGAAATAGAAACATTACTGTTAGATGGATTTGCAGCTGGCTGCAGAAATGCGTTTGTCTGAACAGAAATGTCCCTTGTAACTTAACTGAAACACTTGCTCTGAGCGTGGAAGTCAGGCTTTTTGGGGAAGACATACACTGCCTTTTGTTCGGCTTGCGAGACGCCGTAGCCTCTGGAGACACTGGGGCTGGCACGCTGCGGAGAAGGGACCTGGGTTCCTAAGCCCTTTTGAATTGAAAATGCAACCCAACATTTGCAGAGTGGAGGCTGGGTATATAAGAAAAGCTGGCTTTTGGGACACGTTGCCAACTGATGTAATGGCACCAAGCGAGGAGCTTGATTCGCAGGAGGGCAGTGGAGTTATGTGGTCAACTGGCATGGGCTCTCCCTGAGAGTAGGGTTGGGAAATATTTCTGTGCCGGGGCTCCATCTCTCCCGACATGCAGAGTACAGGCTCCTTTGTGATAACCATCATCAGCTTCAAATACTGCTTGGGAGACTTCAGGCTGCAGGGCTCCCTGCAGACCTCCCAGCCTTGCTCAGCTAATTGAGACTGACCCTCACGCTGCCCCCAGGGCTGCCGGGCTGCCTCTTCTGGCCGCTAACACACTGCCTGGAAGTGTTCAGTCCTGCTTTGTGATCACAAATGGGCTTTGAGTGTTAGGCACAACTTTTACAGGAGCAGAAGGAGCCTTTGCATCCACTTCCAGCCAAAGACAGAAGTTCCCTGCTAAAGGTGACACTGGGGCATGCAGAGCCTCAGTTCCTCTCCTGTGTCCCCTGCCTCTCCTTGACGTGCCAGCCATGATAACAAACCAAAAAGGTACCCTTAACAAATACGATGAGCAATGTCTTGGTCTAATGATCCTGACACAGCGTGTCACTCGCCACCCACCGGGGAAATCACAGTGGAGTCCCTGGACAAGGTATCCGGTGTGCACTGGAGTCCGACGAGCGGATCTCACTGGCGGTGGCAGGAGATGAGCAGTGTCCAATCTCAAGATTCCCGTCCCATCTAGGGTGCCAAAACTGTTGCCTGCAAAAGAGGTCTGAGTCCTGATTATCCCGAAACACAGAGACTATGTTTAGAGAGGAGACATTGCTTTATTCTGGCCAGGGTGCACGGTGGAATATTTCCACAAATCATGCACACCCTGCACCAGCTTTCTTGTCACATTTATACACAAAAGTTACAAGGTAGCACACTCCCAGTTGTAATGATTTGTTAGTAATTTACATATGATTATAATCAGTTACTGCGCCTGCACAAGGGAAGGCTCTTCATATGGGCAAGGGTCTTCTTGGCCTATGGGCCTGATTTTTAGTATTATCATGAAGACAGTTCAGTTTAGGACACCCAGAATTTTCACTTTTCTGCCGCATTGGCTAGGCCTTTCAAAACAAGGTAGATTAGGAGCATCCTCGAGGTTCGTATGCTCCTCTGCTCCAGGATGTTTTACTTCAAAGAAAGACAACAACACCTGCTTTCCTTGATTAGGTGTTCTTTTTCATACGACTCAAGGATAGAATCCTCATTATCCATGAGAACATCTCAGGAAGTTCCTCTAATAATTAGCCCAGATACTTGTGAAGAAACATTCCCAAGGCCAACCGTCTGGCCAAGTACATAACAAGATGGTCATACGCAAGACCCTGTATCAGAAGTTCAGCTAATGCCAATAGTTAACAGACCTAACTAACTTTAACGCTAACAACCTTAAAGCCAACAACTTTAATGTTAACGAAAATGGCTAAAATTCTAACTACAAGACAACACTTCTTTCCCTGCTTTGGTAGCTCAGCAAGTCCCACATGACAGCAGAGATGCTCCCATCCAGCGTGACTGGGCGACAGCAGAACCAAAAACCCCAGGCTGGGGCTTTTTAAGTTCTCAGTGTGGGGTGGGTGCTGTTGGCTTCAGAGGAGCAGCACGAGGCCAGTGCAGAGCACATGGGAAAAATCCTCCCCATCCACGCCTGAAACGCCACGCTGGCACAATGCCAAGCCACGTCTTTTGGCTGTGATTGGCTGCCCCTCCCTCCAAATCTCAGTACATCCTTTCCAAATGTTTCATCAAAATCAAGCGTGATCCCAGGGCCTTTCAGCTCTCTCCTGCGCCCACGGCTGGCTGTCCCCAGGGAAAGGACCGCCTGAGAGTGATGTGCCCCAGTATGCAGCTCCTTGGGGGATGACTGAGCCCATCTATCCCCTCCATAGATGGAAAACACTCATCGGTCAGAACATCTTTTTAAGGCCAGGCAGCCCAAAGCCACGCAAGTGTTGGAAAGGGACAGCAAAGGGTTAAGATGTTCAGGCCATCACAGCCACATCAGAGCTACTCTCCTTTCCTGTTTTCATTCATCTCTGGCCACTTCCACCAACACACCCACTCCCACCCCTTCCCATAACCTGGTCACTTTGTTTGGGGAAGACATTAACTTTCTGCAGTGTTGCTTTTAGTGGGTTGTGGTTGTGGTTTTTTTTTTTTTCTTTAAGATTATGTCATTTTAAAATCATTTCACTTCTAAAAATGACAATAAACTTTACACTTTCCTGCTGTAAAACAGGCCAGTGCTGTCACTAGTCTGCTCGTTCGCGGGGATTTATGGCCCCGTGTCTGATGTGATGCAATCCTCTCAAATGAAAAATCATCACGACTGAGCCCGTAGCACAAAGAGACGATTTAAGAGGAACGGGAATAATTAAGGCTGCCCCTTACAAGCCCAGCACAAAGGCATTTCTCAGAGCTGCCTGTACTCTTAGTGAATAGGCAGAAGGGGATCTTAGTTTTCCAAGACTGAAATCCCTCATGGTCTCCACCGCATCTGTGAGTGAAGGCGAGCCTGTGTCTTTGGATTTTAGCTGGTGCTAGGGGAAAAAAAAAAGAAAAAGAGAGTGCCATTCTGGGGGGAACCTTCCTCCCCGAGCCCTCCAGACCTGGCCAAGCCTGTCTCGGGGAGGGGAAGATGCTGAGCCTGTGCAGGGTGGTTGCAGCACACACACACGCACCCACACGGCTCTGCATCACCCTGCTTTCAGTTGTTCCCTCAGTAAGGAACAGAGAGCGTCCTGCAGCCCCACATATTTGCATAAATAGCCACTAGGACTTAGTTCGGCTATGACTGTCATCCCTCGCTCAGCGGCTGTTGTCTCACTTGTGCCCCTGGCTTGTGTTTGGCATCCCTTGGATTTGGAGACTACTGCTACCAAGTCTCCTGCATGAGCTGCTCACCATGCTGCCAGTCCCGGGCACGAGTCTTCTCCGTGTCCTGTAATAACCCAAACCAAGAGCTGTTTAAAATTTGTAATTGTTTCCCAAGGTCTCCCGGAATGTAGCCTTCTGTGTCAAACCTCCCCGACCTCTCTCTTTCCCGAAGGTCCCTGCTGCAGCCTGCCTTCCCCTCAGGGACTGAGGCACCAGGTCACCACCTCCTGCTGTGCTGCGAAGGGATCAAAAAGGGTCCTGTGGTGCACTAATCTTCCCTTCTGACTTTTTCCTAAGGCACCAAAGTGCCTTTGGGGGAGAAAAACTGCCCAGCGAACCAGTGTCCTCCTGCCCGGTTACTATGTGCTTCAAATGAGAAATCTGAGAGCAATTAAAATGGAAACAAGGCATTTAAGGAAGAGAAAAAGGCATGCTATAACTGAAATAATAATTTAGGTTATGTTTTAAAAGTCCCCACCAAGACAGTTTCCTCAGAAATTCAGGGGATTTTAGATGGCCACTTTAAATGAACTACTGGAGATGCTCTGAAACTGGCACGTGTTTCATTAGCAGCTCTTGCCGTTGAGCTGCTCTCTCTTTCGGAATGGAATTCATGTCCAGTATGTTAAAGGAAATGACCTCTCCAGTTAAATGACAGGGTGGTAATTTCAAAAACACACAACTTTAGTTTATCTGCCCCTCTTCAACTGAAAAAATGACGAGTGATTGCAACAGGAACAGACTCTGACTGGAAGCTTTTATAAAATCTCACTCATCATCTAGAAACGTGACTGAACAGAGTCTCAGCAAACATGTTATAGAGATCCAGTTTTTATTTACACAGGATTTTGCACTAAATGTTATATTTTTTTTTTTTTTTTCATCTTCAGCTTCTGGCTTGGCTTTGTCTGCTTTTCCAAGAGGGAGGCTTCAGATTATAAAAGCCTTAGGTCAACTTGCGGCTGAAAGCACTCTAAGACCATCATCTTTGCAGCACTGTGCACACAAGTGGTGCAATTTAATAGCGATAATAAATGTAACAAACATGAGTAGTGTGCCAGTGCTAATCACATTTCATATGAGCAGGCTTTTTTAGCTTTAATGCACAAAAAAAATGTATCTTTGATGCAGCTCCTCTTGTTTACTATCATTTCTGTGATTGTTGTTTTGTGTATTTCTTAAATCCAATTATGAATGTGACTCACTGGTATTCTTAGCAGACTGCATTCAGGGAGACCGACCTCTCAAAAGTTAGACCTGAGATAGTGGCTCATTTACTCTACATACTTACTCTCATTTTCTGTTTGTAGGGCATTGTTGCAAATTCCTGATGTTCAGATAATTGCATTGCTTGATTTTATCTGGAGGGATGTTTTTAACTTTGGACTGTTCATAAAGAATTCTCTGTAAGCATTTCATGGTAGAGTTGTGATAGTTAATTATATGTGGTCACACCAGCCCAGTAGCATCATTTCTATTTGTTCCTTTGATAGCCATAACAGCTAAGTTTGAAAAGAAAAGATCTGTATTCCTCCAGTATACTGTTTTTCACTGGTCAGTGAAGCAGTGCCAACTGGAGACAGAACACAGTTGGATTTACCCAGCATGGTGTCCCAAGAAGTGGTAGTGTCCTAAATTTTTCCTTCAGTGCATCCCATCCATCTGTCCTTCACATTTTTCCTACATGCTTCTCCCACCATCCTTCTCCAAACCTCCCCTCCCCAGCTTTCTGTGCCTTCTCCCTCCCTGTTTCTTTCACGATCTACCAAGGAATAGGGCTCTGAGGAGCATGTAGAGGTGGATCTGCAGATGTACAGAGCTGACAGTGCTGCTGTGGCTGTGCTAGTTAAAGACTGATACAAATCCTGCCTGTCTAAACTTACCAAACCACTGGGACAAAGTTCTTGGGTGTCACTCAGTCAAGTTCACACTGTCCTCAGACGTGAAATGAAAAGACGGCGTGCAGCTACATAGGGGGCACGAGGGAGTGTGCTTCTCTTGCATGTGTTCACGCAGTGTCTGTCTGAGGGTCGCAACTGCTCCAGCTCTACAGCTCTTGCATAAGAAGGGAAGGTCTTGTACATCAGCCTCATTGCCCATGTTACTGTTGCTTTCATTTGGGTTGGTTAAGCAATAAATTATACTCCATTTTAGAGTTCCTATCATAATAGATGCAAATTATCTGCACCCTTTGGTTGCTTTTTTTGAGCTGACCTGTGAATAAACATTGGTTCTTCTCCAGGGGTGATAAAAACATAATTTTCTGAACATTGAGAGAAACGTATTAGCTCAAGCTGCAAAGTGAACGTGTAATGGAGTAGATTCATTCCTGTTTGCTCTTTCCTTCAGCACGTTTCCTGCAGAGATAGGTTGTAAAATTGGTTGTTTTAAAAGAAAGCGGTTGCAGGCTCTGTCTTTAGGCACATGGTGAGCTTTGGTAGAAGTTAGGGGGAGATGCCATCTGCTGGAAAGTTTGGACATTGTCAGAAAGAGAAGCAGAGTTAAAAGCAGCTGTGAGCAAATGATATGGAAGATTAAATTAACGCTCAAAGTCCATGAGTAGCCACTAGCTAGGGGTGAATCCCATCTCCCGCTTTCTCTGCAGCTCAGACCCCTGAAGCTGCCACTCTCCTCCCGGTGGGATGGTTGTCCGACCCTTGTTGGCTGAGCAGCTGCTGAATCACAGCCACCGCTGCTGTGTGTGGTTGCGTGAGGCTGGGAAGGAGAGTGTAGAGGGGAAAAGAGAAAGAGGTCAAATAGAAAGATGTAGGACAACCAGTAAGAGTGGATATGAAGGAGAATAAAAGGTTAAAAATCTAGAAATGTAAGCAGGAAGAAAAATAAGCCTTACAGAAGCCTTGGAAGGGAAAGCTTTTAATAGCGGGAACCGCAATAACAATAATTGTCATCAGTGGGGACTGACAAATGTGTGTCTCTAATCCAGCAAAATGTTGAACTTCACTGAGTAATGCTACTAACACCTTAGTTAAGCACTTATGCAAATTCTTGAATGATAAAGATAAAATGAAACCAAATGCAGGAAACAGCACGTCAAGAATAAAACTGTTAATTGTTTTTTGATTTAATCCACTGATTCTCATTACTGCCTCTCTCTACAACCCACTGTGTTTTCACTGTAACTTTCAAACTTTCAAGGTGGCTGTAGACAACTAGGTAGAGCTTAGTGCTTCCTTCATTTCCCCCCAGTGTGTGATTGCACTAAATGTGTTTTTAATATTGCTTTTTACCACTTTGATTTTTTATTTTGTTGTTGTTGTTGTTCACATCAGAAAACCACAAGGCAGACATTAGATATGATTTATCAGGAAATATCTGGGGCTCTGCCAGCCGATTAAAAAAGAAAAAGAAACTAAGCGCAACACACATGGGAGCCCATCTGAATAAGATGTTTCGGGCAGCAGTCATGAGAGAAGTTCTCTGTAAACTGGAGTTGGATGAACTGACAGTAACAAAGACACCTGTGTCAGTTCCTCATGGAAAAGGAGAAATAGCACATATTTCTCACAGCACATATTGAAAGGAATTAAAAAGAATAGGCTCAAGCATCCTTCTTTAGAGTTCAAACATATACAAATGTATATTGCTGTGGGGCTCCACTTTCATATGCTACCTGAGATACGGCTCAGAGCCTTACAGGGAGGCATTTAAAACTGGTTCAGCATGATTCTGCTCCTGTCGGAGTGGATGGGACTAGGTGTGTGCCATTAGATGTTCCCACTGGCTTTAAGGCCAGTGTTAAGCCCTTGGGAACCATGAACGGTCTTGCTTTAGCAGCCGGAGGCCCTGGCAACATCTTTAGGTGGATCTCGGGACTGGGAAGTAGAAAGAAGATGTCAAGGACAAAGAAGAAAAGAGTGGGAGAGAGAATGCGAACAGAGAAAAGAGAGAGCAGAAATGTAGGTGCATCGTATATCTATTTTGTGTTGTTGACTTAATTCCACTTGGAAGCTCCATGTCTTCCTTGCACTGGCAACAACCGCTAGCTCATAATAATGACTTGCAAAACCGTGAATTGTTAGAGGCTTGTGAAGTTTAATCTTCAAAGCTCTTCAAAGATTGTATCTCAAAGATCTGGAGGAGTTAAGATATAATGGTGATGGAAAATAATAGGCAGTCACATAGGTAGCTGGGTAGCTGGGTGTGTAGGTGGTTAACCAGCCAACCAGCTGGCCAGGGATTTAAGAAAGTGACCTTTGGATGACCTGTGTTTCATTTGCTTGAAAGTTAAAATCTTTTGTCCCTCACCTGGATCCTGAAACTGGCCACTGGAGGATTAACAGTTTGTTGGGGGTCTTACACTGGTCTCCATGAGGGGTCACTTCATGAAGCACCTCACCCTTAGGCATGGGCTCACTTACTACTCTCATTGGGGTGAGCGGATAGACCTGCTCTTCCAGAGGGAATCCATGCTATTGGAAACATCATTGCCAGCTATCATGGTTTAGGCCGTTGAAGAAAGTGGGCTGACCCTTTGATCCCTCAGCTTTTATACCGAGCATGAGGCAGATGGGATGGAATACCCCGTTGGTCAGTTTTGGGTCGCCTGTCCTGTCAGCTCCTCCCCACAAGTGGGACCCATCTACGCTTTTCCACTCGCAACCCTCCAACCTGGCAAGTAACAAAGTGAGCTGCCCTTGGCTGTTAGAGCAATAAATATAAGCAGAAGCCTCTCTGCATACCATGCCTGGGCATCAGCTATAAACATTGGTCTTATCACTCTGAAAGCGAACAGTATCTGCACAATATGCTGTTAATTTGAGTAGCTAGAAAAGGCCCAGATAAAAAGTAAAGTTAGTGAACAAAATTGGTCCTGTTTTACCTCAGACCAGGACATTAGCTCCTCTCAAAATCAAGGAGGCATCTTTTGCGTGATTTTTCCCAACAACATGAAGATGGGAAAATAAGACCATTTATGCCATCCCTGCCACCAATGAGTTTTACATGGGCTCTGGACAGCAGTATCACGGGAAGCTTAGGCATTATTCCAGTTAAGAGAGAAGTGGATTGCTGGGAAGGGGAGGGAGGGCAAACTTGTGTCTTTTGCGATTTAACTACTACTGAAATTCAGTCTCTCCAAGCTTTCTGAATTTAGTTCTTATATCTAAAAAGTTTTCTTTGTGCTTGTCTCAAGACTTTAACACCATAGAAGACAATAACACCAGATGACTTCTTTGTCAGAATGCAATAATACACCCAATGTAATTAAATTAAACTAGTACAATACTAATAAAAACTCCAATAATAATAGTAGCTAGAGGAAGAAGGGAGGTTGTATATCCTACTGTTTCAAGAATCCTACATGTACTCAGAGCCCACGAGCAACATTGCTGTTGTCAGTGCTGCAATGCTTCTTCTCCCTCCAAGTGAAAAATAAGGTACGCTGTCCCTCTACAAAATGTGCCAAATGACAGGTAAGTCAGTCCTAGCGCTCTGAAATCCCATCTGGAACGCCAGGGGAGCAGTTAAGCAGCTGCCTTCTTATTGTCATAAAACTTGATAGCTTTTTGCAAATATGTACAAGCAAATGTTTTTTTTTACTTTTGATGTGTTTGAACACGTACGCTGCCAAAAAGCTATGCACCTCCAACAAAGTTTGGTATTAATTCCTCCCCATCTTCACTTGGTTGATTATTGATTTGGCAGGAGAAGGAATTTATAGGACTTGGGACAAAACAAAAAGTAGCCACAATCTCATTTTCAAACTTGAACGTTTTTAAGAAATAATGAAGAGTGAACATTTGGAAGTAAAAAAAATGGTGGTGTTGTGGAGTTGGAACAAAAAAAGGGGGAAGGGTACTGAAATACCTTCATTCACTGTTTAAAACAATTGCTCCAAGCAGGAAACTTGGCACTTGAAGCTTTTTATTAAATCAGTTCAGAGGGATCTGTTTTCAACAAATGAGATAAATGTCAAGATGAAGTTTTTAGGCACTCACAGTACATCACATTTTCCTTCCCCTAGAAAGCAGAACAAAAATGTGCACAAATAAAATTACTTACATATGTAAAAATCACATTCAGTTGAAATAATCTTTTCTTCCTGCCTGGATGTATCAACAGTGTATCAAAGCTTAATGTAATCTTTTAAGAGTATGATTATTTGAGGATGTTTTCATCCTCTCTACTCCTTATTGTTAACCTACATCAAAGCAAACAAGAAACACGTTTATGTGGATGGCATCTTTATTTTGGTCACTGTGGTTCCGGGTGCTTCCTATGTGTATATGGAAAGGGACATTCAGGCAAATCAATAATAATTCTTTACAAATTTTTTTGCTCTCATCCATTTAGCAACCTCTCTCTTTCTTTTTGCTCAGTCTCTCATCTCCCATTATGTGCTTTTCAGACTGTTCCAGCTCCTGGAAAGGTCTGTTTTTCTGCTGCCTACTCTTTGCTAGCGCCGTGCAACCTAATGGCTGCCAGGTGCATTCCGTGTGGCGGGCAGGAGGGAGGACCTGGCATGGAGACAAGGGCACGCCGCTCTCATCTGCAGCTTTCAAACTTCCATTGCCAGCTAGTCTAGAGGCTTTCTGGCAATTGAGTCCTTTTCATTTTAGCAGAAGTACGGCAACGATCTTAGGTGCTTATATTTCCTTTTCCTGGAGGAAAGAGACAGGGGAGGTGCAGGTTGAGAATACACTAAAACACTTCTGGGTCTTGTGAGGTCAGAAACTGTGGGATAACGCTGATCTCTTCACGCTGACTCTGTTCCCCGAAGATCCCAGCGTGGTGCCTCAGCAGCCACGGGAAAGAAGGAACTTTTATTTCCAGTTTCTCATCAGAGTACCACCTGGTTGTGCTTTTGCAATACAGGGGAGGGAGGGTACAAACAACTTCGAGAGCTGGGGGGGTGCTGGGGGAATCTTTCAATCCCAAAGCACTGAGATTTGTAATCCTTACTCAAGCTAGGGAAGGCGATTGTCAATAGTCCCTTGATATTTAAGCTCTCCAAACCACTGAGTCATTGGGCCTACTCATCTGAGTCATAACAAAAGGGAGAGAGTGCTGCTGTTGCACAGAGGGCTTTAGCGAACGCCAGTTTTCAAGGAATCTCCCACTGGACAAATCCTCTCCCATCTAAATGTGCAGAATGTTCAAAACTCGACAGAGTGGAGCAAGAGAGAATCAGGGAGAGGGTGTCAGGTGGGAGGTGGAAAGCAGCACAACAGGGCAGCTGACTTCTGTCTTCTCCAGAGGACGTTCAGCCAGTTTTCCATCCCCGCTTCATATGATTCACGCTGCGCTCTCCCAGCATTACTGATGGGAATCTCAAAACATCAGAGAAGGAATGAAAAGAAAGTTTGTTCCTTGCCAAGTCAGAACATCAGCCAGGGACAGCACAACTCCAGGAAAAGCCACGGAAGAGGAAAAGTATAGTTCTGATGGCTCACATTGCTGGTTACAGAGTTTGGCAGAGCCATTTTGTAAATTGTCCTGAATGAGCCGGCTGGCAATGAGCAGAAAGGCCCAGTGGTCACGCAGACGTCTATGTTGGGCACCTCTGGCACAAGTGTCTGTCAGGTTGACCTTGGCCTCCAGTAAAACAATGCTGTTTGGTCTTGTGATGGCATTGAAAAATAGACCTCTGTCTTCTAAGTAAAAGCTTGAGGAGGTCTTAGAAAGAAAATCAGGAAGTTTCCCCTTATATTACTGCCACCGAATGCTTTCTTTGAAAGATTATTTCTCCAGGAGGCAGTAGCACGGCTTTCAAATCTTTCCATATCTCCTATAAATCTGGACTCTCTTTTTTCACCTCTTCCTTTTAATGTAATGGTGCTCCAGCCTGATGTATCTTGGGAGAAAAAAAGCCCATATCAATCATTACATTTTCAGAGATCGTGGAATTGGCCCTGACTCGATCCCCAGTCCATATCTTCCCTGCAGAGATACCAGCTGTATGCTTGGTTTGGTCCCCAGAAGATTGCAGGAGAGGTCATGATGACAGGAATTTTTCAATGATCCTTATATTTTTCCCACTTCTTAAAACATGCCTGTGATTGTAAGGAACCTTAAGGTAATAATCCAAATGTGGTAGCTTTATTTCTCCCCAAGATACAAACACTGGGATTCTGTCCACTGTGTCAACACCTCACATGTTGTCTTCCAAGGTAAAAGATGAGGATAGAGATTATTACACGCGTCACTCCAATGCTATGAAAGCTATGGACAATTGTCCTCAAAGGGCAACTGAGATTTTTCAGGTACAGGCATCCCCAAGGAGCCAGAGAGCCAGCATAACCAGATTTATACTTTCCACTGCTTTGTAGGCACAGGGTCATGCAAGGAAGGTCTTGGCCAGAGACAGTAGTCCCTGCAGGACTGTTCGAGCTGGCATAGGTTAGAGCAGACTTCAAGGTGCTTTAGCTCACGTATGGGATTGTTTCAGCATCTCTAAATGCCAGAATGTAGGGTATTTGGGTTCCTTAGGTTTTATCCTTGGTTTTGGAAGTGGTCTGCTGGTTGGTTACAGAAAGTACAGTCAAGAATGTAATTTGGGAGTGCCAACATGGCTGGATTTGGGGTCTGTTTTAGAAGATACATGTTTTCTGCTCCCCAGCTTGCTTAAGATGAGCTTCCACTTCCTTTCAGTTCTGTTATGTAAATAAGGAGATGTGGAGACTTTTATCTAACAAAGTTCAGACTATCAAGAGAGAAAGTCGGATCAAGTTAGGAAATAAACTGTGGGGATGATGGTCAGGTGCTTAATAAAAGTGTTTTATCATTGGGATTCAGGCAAGGACCTTTGGTGCAACAGACACACAGGTCTAGAAAAAGGGGTGAGTAACAAAGAGAAAAAGTGTGCTCATAATGCAAATTACTCAGTGTAAACCCAAAAGCCAGCTGCCAAAAATGGATAAAAGGTTTCTAAAAACTGGATGACTGTACGAAATGGTGAATGTCTATAAATACAGAGCGACAGACATGGTTAAAAGAAACAATCCTGTGTTTATGTAAAATCATAAGCTCTTACTTCGGTGCCACTGCTCAGGAGAGATATATTGAGTTATTATGAGTAGTTCTCTGAAAAGATCAGGATCAACTGTTATCGGAAAGGCAAATAGCAGGTACAAAGTATTAGAAAGGGAATAGAAAGCAGACTACAAAGCATCATTATCCCAATGTTTCAGCCCATGATTCACCCACATTTTGACTGCTGCAAGCGGTTCTGTCCTCCCTAGAAGAAGGTCAGAGAAAGGCAGCAAAGATGATCAAGAGGTATGAATGGCCTCCAGGTGGAAACAGATTAAACAGTCCAGCACTTTTCAGCTTGAATAAGAGAAATCTAGGAGGGTCTGACAGAGGCATACAGGTACAAGTGACATGGCAAAGGTATACGAAGGGGAAGAAACACTTTCCTTGTGCTCTGTTCCCTGTACCAGGCATTTATTATGAGTTGCTGCTGGAAACAGGATACTCAGGTAACTGGAGCTGTTTGCTGGTTCTTATGCTCTTTTATTTGGGATTGGAGAAAGTTGTTACAACCAACCATAACTCATATGGGAAATTTCTATTGCATCTTGCTGTATTGTGGATGTAGCACAGCATTAAGGGCAGCAGAGAAGGTCAGGCCAGGGTTTCTGCTGAGGCATCAGTTACGATGAAGAGAAACAAGCCATAGTTTAGCTTGTGGGCAGAAATTTCCCAGAATACATTGGCAGCTGGGCAGAATTAGTGCTTTGGCTTGGTTCCCAAGCACACTGGCTCTCCGTTCCAGCACAGGAACAAACCTAGGCAGTGTTTTGTAAGATGGGTCGAATTCCTCAGAATGGACCTTCTTCAAAAGTATCTGTTAGTCCATGACTGTGCCCCAAGTCTAAGGGCTGTAGTTACTCTATTAGACAGTAGTAACGGGAATTACATAGTGACGCTTAGTGAAGGTATTTCAGCTTGATAAAGTTGCCAGTTACCTATCAGCAATTCAGACAAATGCAGAAATTACAGCAGTGTTGTTGTAATTATTGGTGTGCATTGTCTGTCATCATCACTGGCAACACTCAAGCAGTTAACATGCCCTTTGTTAAGGAGCATCATGAATAATTATTGTGTCACGCTGATACTACTAATAAAAACTAGCAATTTTTGTATGATTACTAGTGCTGTCAAACTGTGTTCTCAGATGAGTATTTCAGATGTCTTATCTATAGCTGGTGTTACTTTATCATCAAGGATAACTGATCATAATTTTCATGAGGGACCTCAGTTCAGATGAGGATCCCACTTTGCTACCCCAGTATCGCAATATTCTGAGGACTCGCCTGTGTGGAGGCACCATTGCCATATAAGAGATGGGAAGTGGTAGGATGAGATAGGATGCACGCAGCAAGGCTTTCATGGGTGGTGGTCTTGGATTTGGGGTAGACCTGTTTCCTCACAGCGCAGGAATGCTGCAGGAGTAGCTCTGATGCTGGTGGATGTGGATTCCTAAGCAGGGAGGTTCACCTCTGGATGAGGTGTAGGCACCTTAGGGTTAACTTGGGGTACTGCTTGAGGCTGGCAGCAGAGAAGCTGGGAGTGTCTGAGAAGCTAATCTACATACTGGAAATGGTGTGCTGGAAAAATTAGCTCTAACCAAACTATATTTTTTCTTGTTTCTGAGCTTGCTCAGAGGTACCACAGCATCTCTCTGAGGCACAACATTGTGCAGCTCTCTGATAGTACCTCCAGAAATCACATGGATGTGCTCTGTTAAAAATGGGAAGGAACTAAAGGTCCTTGCCAACACACTTTAGAACTGACTATGTCTTAATTTATCCGTGGCAGAGTGTCTTACTCAGTAGGTGAGAATTTAGCTATGAGTATATTGAGTGGCAGCCAGCTTGGAGCATGAGTCTAATTTACTGTAACTCTTGCTACATTCTGTCTGATCATTACTGTGCTGAACAAAATGTTTTTAAAGTGCTTTTATAGGGTTGAGTGACTTATTCAATAATTTATACCATTTTGGAGGGATTAGAGGATGAATTTAAGTCATCAAATAATGTCATTATGGCTCAATGACTACATTCTTTATCAGGAAAAAAAATCAGTTGTAATTATGCTCAAAAAGACAGAGACCCTTTATTCAGCAGTTCCCCCAAGAACAATGATATCAAAGATGCTGATAGGTCTCTCAGCTGTAAAGAGGGCTGTCCTCCTTTGTTAGGAAGGAATATATCAGCTGCCATCTGCTTATCTGTATAACCATTGTGCCATTTATGCCACATATTTTCAGTGTGCCATGCCTTTAAATGTCTGTTCCTTGCAGAGGCCAGTGATCCATCTGCGTGCAGAGCTGTGCAAACTCTCAGGGAGCCTATGGCTCCGCTTAAGTTGGTAGGAGTTTTGCCCCTAATTTCAGCAGAGAATTTCTCTCTTCCAGAGCTCATGGACCAAAAAAACAAAAAAGCACAGTCCTTGTGGTGACTCTCTGGAGACCATTATTGACACCAGATGGTAAGGTGTCAGCCTGGCCCTTAGGAATTTTTTTACGTTTTTCCCTTTTAATTTGTTTTCATTCATCTAAACTAATAGCTGCCCTGGCTAGGGGACCACTGGTACCTCAAGATGGATGTGCTTTCCACTGGTGGACTGAGCACTGCAAGATTTCATTGGACCCAGCTTATGTCTGATGCTGGCAGACTAGCAGCGTAACCCAAAGCTTTCATTTTCTCCTTAAAGGTATCCAGTGAAATCATGAAATCCTGCCCACTTGACCTCTGAGCTGGCTTTTCAGACCAGCTTTTAGCAGCTTAGGAAGACTTATCTCAGAGAGGAAAATCAGGTCATGCAGCGTGTGTGGACAAAGACTACATAAGTCTGATTTGAGCAAGGGAGGAAAATACATTAGATCATCCCTTATCCTTGCAAAATGACTGCATGTACAAGATGGGCATTAGTCGGAGTAATTCCCCCCAGAAGAGCTTGAGAGGAGCCGACAAGAAGCATTATCTCCATGAGGGCGGTTGCGTTTGGAGTTCTCTGCACATCTCTCTCCATGTCCCCCACTTATTAATAGCACCAGACACAATCAGACAGGCCACAAAACAAAAGCTCATTAAACACAGGAGTAATGAACAAGGAATACATTCCGTGTTCTGTCTAAAGGCATGTAAATTACTACTAAGGTCTCCACACTTGAACAATATTTTATTGCAGACATTCCCCTCCATGCCATTTGGTGTAATATGACTTTTGTAAAGTACACTTCTTCTCATCCAAAATGCCACCTGGCTGCTCCATGACTATGTTTCTGTCCCTCCAGATCAAATGTACCCTGCGCCGACAGCCACTAAAACCTTGAAATCTCTATATGATGTGCAAAGAAACACCCCCGCCCCCTCCAGCCAAGCTTCCACAGCTTGAGCTCTGGAGGAGCTTGGGTCCCCACAGTCCCAAAATTTGTTGCCAACACCAGAGTTTCTGCAGGTTAAACGAAGGTATTAATGACACATTTGCTGTCCTATTAAAAAGTTAATGTTTTCAAAAGCAGAAGGAATGGAAAATTGTATGTCGATGTCTCAATTGAAAACTGTATGTCGATGACTCAAAATAATATCATTCAGCCCTCCTGTCTGGTAATGGTGTTGGCTCTGCAGGCCTTGTAAGAATCAAAGGCAGAAAAAATTGATATTTTGGCTGAGATTCACCAAGACACTAGTCTTCCTTACTTCCAAAGTCTAACTGGCTTTCAACCAGACCGTCCCAAACAGAATAAACTTCAGTTCATCCTCACCGCTGGGCAAAAGGACTGCACTGCAAATATGGGAAATGTCTTTATGTGGACACACTGAAAATATCCAGAACCGTGAAAAACAGTTTTAAGTGTAATTATGAAGAGCTCTTCAGATTGCAGTGATATCCCACTGATATCAGGCTGGGGAAATTAAGAAACTTAAACATCTTGTCATGGTCTTGATTGCCAACTTCGGTACACGTGGAAGCAGGGTAACAAGCCACCATTTTACTTTTTTTTTTTTTTAAAGGCAAAACTGGCCTTTTTCTAATCAGAGGCATTACACCATATTATCCTTTTCTACCAAGGCTAGAATAAAGGAACAATGTGACGAAGAAGCTTTGCAAGTAAGGATAATGAGTGCAAGGGTAGTGCCAAAAATGCCTCTTCTCTACATTTCATTTGCTTTCCTTCTTTACATGATGAGAAGGTGTGCAGTATTTTTGTGCATCCTTTGGCCTGCTTCCCCTCAAGTGTATCACAGCAGATAAGAACTTGTCTTCGTGACAGAGCCCGGTCCAAAGCCCAGCAGAATCTTTCCAATATTTAGCTCCTAAATCTGTTACTACAGACTTGGTGCCCATGCGATTTCTTACCATCAGGTGAGAATTGTCTCATTTCAATGTATGGTCTCGTGTCCAAGTTAGCCCCCCATGCTCCTCCACTCAGCAGAAGGTCAGAGGCACCTCCAGACTCACCCCATCCATTTCAGAGGCCAGTCTTGACCAGTCACCCTATGGAGGCAACGAGTCGCCTTCTCTCTGCAAACAACTGGGAGAGCCTGGGTGACTGGATTAGATACCTAACTTTCTAATGACGTGAAATGAATCCATTTCTGGCTCCTAGGTCCTAGAATCATAGAATGGTTAGAGTTGCAAGTGACCTTGAAGATCATCTAGTTCCAGCCCACCTGCCATGGCCAGGGACACCTTCCACTAGACCAGGTTGCTCCGGACTACCTTCCACTAGACTAGGTTGCTAGATGGGACCTCACAGTAACTCCTGTCCATTGCATGTCTAGGAAGGGCAGGACTGGTGGGTCTGGCTATTAAGATGTCTGTCTGAATCACTCAGCACTCTCTTGAGTTTAGATGCCATAGCAGTTGTGACACCTAATTATCCATGTACGGTAGGTGGTCCAAATAGGAGCGCACAGCAGAGCAGCAGATGTGGGTTGCTGCTGTCAGATTAGATTGAGATTAGATAAAGCTTAATTAACACTTCATTTCTGTTAGATTCAACTCTGATTAGGCACACAAAAATTATTACAGAGAAACATGGCAGAAATCAAGAGGCACAGCTAACATTCTTACTATTAAAAATTAAGGAAGCATTTTTACACAGCAAGACCTTGCTAGTAAGGGGTTATTCCCTGAATTTGACACCTCTCTGGTCTGGAGAAGATGAACTTGGGAAGAGCTCTTTAGCATGCCAAGCAACTAATTCATGAACCTGCCCTTCCTAGCCTTACACATCTAAAGCAATCTAATTTACATAATCATACATATTTCAACACTCATTTGAGGTACTTTATGCCATTGGTTAAAACTCTCATTATTTCCCATCATATCACCTCTATATTTGTAATTACATGAGGGACACAGTATTTTAGAGGTTCTATCAAGACTCCTAGTAATTTCAGTACAATTAAGAGTTGGTGTCAAACCCCACAAATCTCACATCCGAACTCCTTGCTACCCAGTATCAAACCTTTATCATGATATTCTGAATATTCTGAACCCACAGTTCAACACGTCACAAGATGTTTGCCCTTCCCCTAATTAACAAATGCAGGTGAATTCTTCTGTGTCAGTCTCCTCCTGTTGTTTGAATCCCCACAGTCTCCAGCCTTTTCTGTGGCCCAGAGGGAAGGATGCTTGCAGGAGCAGCCTTTGGGTAAAATTTATTTCTGCGCAAGATAGTACAAACCAGTGAGCCAAGTAAATCCTGTTTAAACCTTATTTTGAAGTTAAAGGAGGCATATGCTGTCTGTTGCCCAAGAGTGAATCCAGCTTTTGGTTTTTAGGACAGGGAAAAGGATGTCACAGATCAAGATATTTTTTCAGTTGAGCAAGGATGCGGGTTTAAATATCTAAAATCCAAAATAATCCAAACTTGCAATAAATGAATGCTTCTGTCTTCTCCTACATTATTGGCCAACTGTCAGGACTGCAAAGGGATGAACTCTACAGGCCAAGCCAAATCAAACCAAGCCAAATCCTACTTTTTACCTCTGCGCTGTCTAACCAAGTATTTACAGAGCATAGTACTACTCCATGTAGTTCAAATAGTTCAGCTGTTTTTTCCTTGTCTTCCTTTTGCTTTCTCTCTTCATTTTTATGAAAGCACAGTTAAGTGGTCAGTTGGGTGTTTCTACTTCAGTGCTTCATCTGAGCTGTCTGGTCCAACACATCTCAACAGGCATTGCAGTTGCCTATGAAAGGCTCCTTACGGTGCTGCTATCTCCTCAGCTCTGCCACCAGACAGTGAGAAGGATATATTCTGTGCCCTGAAAAGCCTGATACCAATAAATAGAGTCCTTTCTTAGTTTATGTGTTTATTAAATTGTGCGGCTGTGACCATCAGGGTGCTGAACATCTTCATTCTCAAGTCTGCTTGCTGTCTCGTTCATGGATTGTATCCGATCTCTCCAAATTGTTGGAGAAAAGCTGAGCAATGTAATGTTCACAAAGGATTTCTGTATTACTTGCTTCTAAAGATAATACTGCTTACATATTTTTAGTATGTGCTGTGAGACTGAGGAGGAAACGGCTGTGGTAGGGAACACAACAGCAGTGGGGAGTGCGCCGAAATAATTCCTCCCCATGGGCATTAGAGACTGAGTACCAGTCGAAGCCAGGCTATACATTCAAGAAAGCAATGTTCACAATGAAGTTTACTTCACCTACATTTTTGTTGACACATGAAACAAGGACCCAAGGACCTCTCCAGACAGAATAGCAGGAACATGAAAAACTGAAACAAAACATGTAGCTACGACAACAATTAGCAGCAGAAAAGAGAACCTGTTGGCACCAGGACGTGCTCACTAACGCTCATGGTAACTTAATTAAGAAGTTGTGTTAGATAAAAGGATGAGGGACGAGAGAGGTCAGGTCATTCCTCAAACAATGGACCACGTTCCACCTCCATGCAATGACAGGGGCAGAATTTGCACCTCCCCGATGCCTCTTTGCAGGCTTTGCCAGAAGACAAGGCTGTGTCCCCCTCAGCAAAGCCCAGGGCTTGTCTGGCAGGGGGACAGCATGAGTGGATCGGGCTACCAGAGACCCTTAGTGTTTGCACTGTGGGCTACTGACCTTTGCTATTTCCCAAACTGTGGGAAATGCCACAGCATAATTTGAGGATGATTTGTAAGCACAGGCAATTGCATTTGTGCTTTCCCCGGCTCAGAGAAAGAAAACAGGACAGCGATACCCTGTCCACCTATGCTTTTTCATATGCGAGTAGGTCTCTTTAAAAACAGGGATGCAAAACAGGTTTTCACTGCTCTTGCACAAGAATAATGCAAAATGAGCAGAAGTCCAAGAAGGTTTTTGTTGGCACCAACCCTTCCATTCTCTGGAGTCACACTTTATCTGATAGTTGGAATACGGCAAGCCCTGGATAGTCTGTTATTCTTTCCCACGCTGCAAGATTTGGGCAGTAAATAGCTTAAATAAATGCCAGAAGTATAATTCTTTTTTACTTCATCTGATTTAAGGAAGCCTTTCCTCAGATAATTCCTCCCAGGCATGCTGTCCAAGGCAGGAGTAGTCCCTGGTGGATCGAGCTATTCTGACCTCTATAGCTCGTTCCATTTCAGCTTTCTAAAGGCTGCAGATAAAGAACAGAGAAACAACTCACTACATCCAAGTACTGTTGCACCTTTCTTTGAGCTTGGTGAGATGCCAGGCTCTCTCCTTGAAAGGCCTGTGCCATTATAGAGTGGTAGTGGCCTTCTGCCACCTTTGATTAACCTTTTTTTCCCTCTGAAGCTAGATGAAAACCGTAACCACCATGCAGCATTGCCACATCCAGGAATGCTGCCAGAGGGGCAGTGGGGCAGCCGATAAAAGTCCCCTGATGGGGATCTGGCCAGGCAAAGAGCTAATCTCTGCAGGGCTGAAAGCAGAATTGGGTGAGCTCTGTCTAACTCTGTTATCCCCCAGAGAAGAAGTATTCAGACCTTCTGGGATACCTGATAAAACGACATTTCTTCCTACATCTTGAGTTCATAGGGAAAAATGAGGCAAGTCCCAGGAGTGCTCTTTAGGAAATCTGGTGTTTTCACATTTTATGAAACTGCTGTTGGCACAGACAGATGAAGGACAGGTACGTTTGTCAGTCCCTCAGGCTGCGGTGGCCACTGGCACCGTTTTATCACACTCATCAAGAGAGTGAGGGGGGATGGCAAAAGCCTCAGGTTTATGTCAATTCCTGCAAATTAACATCCATCAAATTAAGTTGTTTTATAACAAAGACAGAGGGAAGACCACTGTTGGGGCTGTGTGCTAGGGACTCATTTAAAACCCAGTAGATGAGCAGTCATACCTGCTCCGTTGACCCCTGCCTTGTGTACTCGCACCAGCACCACAGGCTGTCAAAGTGGAGAAATGATTTGTTGTCCCCCCCCACCCCTTCTGTGCCCCGTGACACTTGGTCCCCAGCCCCAGATGCTGATTTCAGTTAGCATCAGTCATTGTCCCGGGATGGGCAACTTGGAACAAAGAGATCCAGTCCCACTGCATGTCCCACCCAAGGCTTTAATCAGCGCAGGGAGACGCAGGTCAGAGCCATTCTTCACACATTGCTTTTCAGTATTCGGCATTGTTTTCCATCAGAGTTCAGAGCTGTTGGTTTAGAAAGCAGATCCCAGGAGGCTCTGGTTTAAGGATGCTCATGTTCTTGCTGTGTACTCACAGCAGGAGGGCTTTGATCTTAATATGTGTCTCTGACAGTCATGTCACCCATGTTGTGCCCATTTGTGTTCAAGTGCTTGGTCCCAGTGATGTGGTTTTTCTGTTGTTGTTGTTGCTCTTTGTGTTTAATTATTTTTTCTTTCTTCATTAAATATTTCGTTCAGGTTGCCTGCTCCCTCATACCCTCCCACAGAAAAACTGGCATTTTATGGTGTTTGCTTTGCTTTGTTTTATTGCTTGAGGAATATTTTCACATAATGTCATTATGCCTTTTCTTTTTCTGTGTGGTTGTTATTTAGAAGTGACACAAATGTGTTTAAACTGCAGACAATTGATAGGGAGGGTGAATCCTGTATGAGGAATATGAAAGGGGCAAAGAAAACTTCAATAAATGCCAGCCAGAAAGCTGAGGAAACCAGAGAATAGAGTGGAAATCAAGAGGATAAAAAAATTACAGTAATTTCCTATAGAATTTTGCAGTAGTGTTTATGATGGAGAAGAAAAGGCACAGACTGTTTTATTCTATTTCCATTAGATCTGTTAGACAGTAATAGTTTTGCAAATGCAGCACTAGTGCTGACCTGATCTTACAGGGACAACACTGGGCGGGTTCAGCTCTGGATGTTGGCTGCATTCACGCAGAGTCCTCAAGAGCTAAACATCCCTCAGCTCAATGTCCCTCAGCACGGTTTATCTTTGAAAACAAACAGTGGCCTTTGAGAAGAAATATTCCACACCTAGCTCGTTCACTTGGCACTGCTCCACGTGGTCTTTGCTGCCCAGGTCTCCACGAGCTTGAGGACCTGTGGACCACGCTCCCCTGTATATGGCCCATATGCCCTTGGGTCAGTGGGATCGCTGCAGGGAGGGAAAGGTGAGGATGAGGCATGAGGATGATATGGCAAAAAAGACACACGTTATATGTAAGCCTGTTATATGTAAGACTTCAGTGTCATTTTTCACACTGCTTTGTAAACTGCGCATTTAAGTATAAGCACGTATGTATGAGAGTGCCACCAAGCACTGAATTCACCCAACGCTTCCTCTTACAAGACCCTGGTTTTGATTGCTTATAGTTTTTCTAAAAGTGGGCTGAAATTTTCCATGCTCATATCAGCCTCAGGCTAGATAATTTTGGGGGAAGATAATAAACATATGGCAATGAGACAAGAACATTTAGATGAATAAGGTATACATATCCACAGATAATATATGCCCACACTAAAGATACAGACAGATAATCACAAGTGTTTAATTCAATCATTTTAGGAAGTTTTCACTGCCTCAGCTGGAAATTACCACTCCTTAGCAGAGGCACAGAGCCTGCGAGTGTGCACGTACCTTGTCCTGAAGTACTAGGCAAAACAGGTCCACTCACACCAGCTCTTGTTCTAGCTGGAGGAGTGGCAGTTTCTCAAAGCTCTCTAATTTGGTTTCCTGCAATTGTGTGATGATAAACTGAAGGGCTTGGCTTGTTGCAATGTGGATATTGCATATTACAGCCACTGCAAACGATAGTGCTACAGCAGAACAAATCCGTATGTGTCTGATCTTGTCAAAAACCTGATAGGAGTCTTCATCATTCCTGCTTATTGGCATCCTTATTTCAGTATAAATGAGAGCACATGAGGCATTCGAAACCAGAGCTCTGTACGGATCTCAGGACAGTCTTTGCCCAGGTGCATTAGTGGAGGCTCTTTGGTAGTGTCTCTCTGAACCAGGTAAGTATCTTGTCCAGAAGGTGTACGCTGAGGTCACTCCAAGCCAAGGGTTCCACTGTGCCCCCGTGGCTGGATGAAGACCTGGGAGGAAATTCTAGCCTCGTTGGAGTCAGCTGGAGATTTGCCATCGACTTCGATGGAGCCAACATTCCTGTTCTGATGCAGACGTTTCACAATAACCTCCTCTGTTGAACTTTCAACACGTGCATGTTATTTTCATTACAAATAAACAAAATCTTTCTAAAATGGAGACCTTCATATATACATTACGCTAGAAGATTACATTAAAAGTTCATCACGGTGCACGTGGTAAAATATTAATAATCCATCCTTGAAGTCTCTGGGAAAATTTCTGACGTGAACAAATCCCCTTTAGGACGTTTCGCCTGAATATACAGCAATCAGATGTACAGCTGAGGGTTTATTATTTTTGCAGAATGCACATGCATTCCGAATTTGCCCTGCTCAGAAACAGAGACAAGACGTTCATCTGTGCACTTGGCTTTGGGAAAAGACGTCTCTGTGTGTCCGGACACGGGCCCTGGTATAGCGCAGACAGGAAATCTGCCAGACTGCCTCGGCAGGAGGCTGCCTCCAACACGTGCAGCAAGGAACAAGAAATGTCTTAATGATTAATCACTGCCAACCTTTGTTCTCGTTAAAGACTTGATTGTGGGACGAGGCTCGTAATGAGGCACTGTTCCTGGGTCTGTTGCTATGTGATGGGGCCAGGGCTGAATCTGAGCCTTGGACCCTGCGAAGATGCAGCTCCCACTTCGCCCAAGTTTACGGAGTTGGGGTGGGAAGGTCGTTATAAGAGTGCCTGCTAGCGGCTATAGGGCCATGCAGCTTTCTGGCAAGGGATTATAGCAAGGCTACAAAGAAATCACTAACGGCTGAAAATCAGCTCGCAAGGATTTCAGGAGTGAGCAGCTTCCCTGTCGGTGCTGAAAAGGCCAAGTGCTATGAAAGATCTCTATTAAGAACTACCCAAATAACGAACAATCTCTCAAAGCCTCTTGCTTGTGCTTTCTCACCAAAAGTGAGGATTGGCTCCTTTGAGGTATTTGATCACCTATTTTTACCTAGGAGATTGTGCACAGTGTCCTTTTTTATTCTTTTTATGTATAAACTTTTTCCAACACTGAATAGTAGGAGAATTATTTCTTTCTGAAAATACTTCTGGGGTCCACCTAAATTCCAGCGTGTCCAGAAACTTGCCCTTTTAAACAGCCTGGCCTCCCAGGGAGAGCTGCAGCACTGGGGTGTGCTGAAGTTCTTATCCCCCTGCACGCCGCGTATCTGCCGCATCCCTTGATCTCCAGACCCATCACTCCAACGGGTGACTCACACCCATGAAGCTGCAGAAATCAGGTGTGTGCTCCATGCTGTCAAGATCGTTTCCAGCTTTGTAGTATCTGAAGGGGATTCGTCCACATTTCCTCTTCGAGCTCAGTCGCTCGGTTTGTTGGAGGAGTGACGCAGCATTTGCTTCTTTTCCCTGGTTGGATGAAGGCACAAGTATTTCTGGCAGACAGCCTGGGCTTGTGAAATGGCAAATGCTAGTGTCTGTGATTCCTTGTGTATGTGCCTTGGAAACATGGTTGGCCCTGATTTTTTTTGTCCTGAGAGCTCAGATGTTCACAGGAGAAAAACACAGAAGATGGTCCCGTGTGGCTGAGCCAACTTCTTATAAACACTCCACAAAATTACTGAAGGGAAATATTTTGCAGTCTTCACCCAGCTGTATCTCTGGACATTAGACACAGGAAAAACAGGGCTTGGGATCTTGCAATACTCAGTTTTTTCAAATGCTCTTTATACATATGAATGTGATCTTGCTGGAATGCGTAGAACTACTCTCCGGCAGGATATTAGGAGAAATTCAACCTATAACAATATCTCCAGCATGATTAACTTCAGAGGCTTTTAGGTCACTCTGTATGTCCTTAGGTGATCCACTAGTGCTTGGCAGATCAAGGGGTGTTCACTCTCACTATTCCAGGGATCTTACTCAGATGTGACTAGAAGCATCTAAAATTAGGAGTGTAAGGAAATGTTCCTATCATTGAATCTGGGCTCCTAACTTAATTGTCTAAATTAGACATCTAGAACCTAATTATACAGCCCAGTCCCTCTATATAGTGAAGGGAGAGCGTCCGCAGGCGGTTTAGAGGGAATCTGACCTACGCCTTTGGTTAGAGACCTAAACTTAGAGAGACTCACTTTTATGCTGTGTATTCCAGATATGCAAAAAAAAGGTTGAATGAGTTTGAGGGGCTCAGGAAGATGCTTTTTGCACCCCCATTGGGCTGAACAAGCAATAAGGCAAGGGAGACTTGGGCTGGCAGTGTTTCTGCCCAGTCTGTGTTATTTCCAGCCCTGATACACAGACCAGATCCTCAGCTGGTGCAAATCAGCGTAACCTCGGGAACTACTTGGGGCTCTCGCAGCATACGCTGGCACAGAAAGCAGCCTTCTCCGCTCCAGTCAAGACTGGGAGTTGTTCCTAAAAATAAGAAAACCCTTTAGCTTTTTCACTATAACTAAGAGTTCTTACTCTGCAGGCACTCTGCCATGGTTTTGTTTTCTGGTCTGAGGCAAGGACACAAGCAGGCAATGCTTGGAGTTCACATGTCCATGGAAACCCCAGCGTTGAGCAGAAAGGGGTGTTTCTGCTTGCATTAGATGTAGCAGAAAAGAGGTGGCTCAGAAGCAGGTTGGCAGGTGCTAAGATCGGCCATTCAACAGAACACCCTGTGCTTGGCTTCCTAAAGTGGCATGAGTGAGATCAGCTCTGATCAAGCCTGGTACTGCCCCGTGCTTGGCCCCGGCGCCCGCTGGAGAACCCCAATTTCTGGCTGTGGAATGGAGCATGCCAGCTGAGGCGATGGAGGTTCACACCAGGGGGTCTCGGGGGGGGTCTAAGCTTTTCCACCAGCCTTGCACCACCCTGAAACTGTGTGGCAGGACTTCAGCGAGCCATGTCTTGGAGTTCTCTTCCTTCTCCACCTCCTCCTCCTTCTCCTCCTGCTCCTTTTCTCAGTGCTCAGTGTCCAGGGTGGTTTGCAACCAAACCCTTGAGAAGCTCATAGGGTCAGGATAGCCACTGGTCACTGAAGAAATCCAGAGAGGTTCCTTGATCTCCACCACCCTCACTCTAAGCAGCCTGTGATGCCAATTAACACAACTGAATGGGAACATCATGCACAGGTTTGGTCACCAGATGAACGGAGCTTTGCAGAGGTCTTCCCCTGGAAGCAGCTTTTGGAAAGGCAGGCATCCATCACCGAGCAGGCTTCAGTGAATGGATCTGAAACCTTTTCCTTTTTTAAAAAAAAATTCTTTGTTTCTTTATGCCCGAACTAATGCAAAAGGAGAGTGAAAGTCAGCGCTGTCGCTCCTGACCTGACACTGGGCACAGAATGAGCGGCCCCACAGAGGAACAGAAAGGTGGAAAAATTCACCCCCTCCTTTTGAGGGAAAATCTGCAAGAAGCAGAAGCCCGTCCTGTGACACAGATGCCAGTGCTCCTGGCTGGGAAGAGAACAGCCTCTGTGGGCATTGTGGTTTAGTAAAAAATTGACCATTGTTTCCTTTCCGTCCCACCAAAATTATTCATCAGTTCAAGGCATCTCCAGGAGAAAGAGGTGAAAGGTTTGTGCATCCTCTTCCAACCAAGTGTCCCTAAACCGCTTCTGAGCTAGGCATTCAGAAACGCAAGCTTGCAAAAGGCTGTCGGGCTCCGGAGAGGAGAGGAGAGGAGAGGAGAGGAGAAGAGAGGAGAAGAGAAGAGAAGAGAAGAGAAGAGAAGAGAAGAGAAGAGAAGAGAAGAGAAGAGAAGAGAAGAGAAGATCTATTTCAGAAAGTCCATATGTGTGTTAGAAGCCAAAACATCCCTTCATGTTTGCCTTAGTTTTAAATGTTTTGATTTATTGCAAATTTAAACATTTGAGCATAATGTTCTTTGTGATGCTTATGCACAAAATTGCAGTTGTGCTATTAGCTCTGAGGAGGTTTCACTGACTCTGCCTCCCTTTATGCTTCTTGTAGGTTTTATATCTCACTGTCACATCAGAGAACAGGGTGCACCGCGCCTGCTTTGCACCTACAGCATCACTGTGCTGGAGTTTTGGCCCCAGCAGAGCAGTTACGGTGTTGTGGTGCCTGGTGAAGGTGAGCTCAGCCCTCGGCTGCTGTCCCTGCCCCAGCTGGCCCCAGGCACGGCCCCGCACGGGATGTGGCTCGTCTGCAGGGCTGGAGGGATGCGGCATGCGTGAGCGGTGCCAGCAAGCGGAGCAGGAGTTGGGGGTGAACCCAGACAGACACTTGTACCTGTCGGAGGTGTGATGCTTCCAGCCTGTCCCTGACACCCGGCTGGCTGCAGGGATGTGCTGCCGGTCGTGTCACCTCTTCCGAGGCAAAGCGGGGACAGGGTTACCTTCCCTGTGCAGGGGAACAACATGGTGACACCGCACAGGCAAGGCGCTGGGCTGCCCCTGCAGCCCGCTGGGCAGAAGCACCCCTGGGCGAGGGGACATGCATGTCCCACTCCGGGCTTTCTTCACTCAGGGGTTTCCAAAGTTAAAGTGCATAAACCGCAGGCATGGGAACCCAGGAATGAAGTTCAAAAGGCCACCGGCAGCTTTAGATATGTGGCGTCATAGTAACGCTGCTGCGGTAACACCAGGTTTAGAGCAGGATGAAGCAGTTCCATGAAAGCAGGGTAGCTCCAACCCAAATCTGCCCTTCCTCGGCAGGCACGTTGGAAAGCGTGCGTTGTCCAAGCGCAGGGGCAGAGCCCCACCTCCCTGGCAGCGGTGTAACCTTCTGATTTGCAGTAACACAAGCGCAGGGTGAGAGTAAGGCTTGATAGCACCAGTTCACGAAGGGTCAAACTGCTGCGCAGCTAATCCCCTGATTTATTAGGAAACTGTTCTTCCTTCTCCCGTCGCATCGCTGCCGATGGAAGATCAGCAAGCAGGAGAAGTAACACATCATAGATTCATAGGCTCACACTGACATTTCATGAACAGCAGAGAAAGGACCAAATGCAAAAAACCCCACACTGGCTCCAAGTTGATGATTTATACTGTTTTCTCAGGGCCTGTTTGCCAAGCAGCTGGTGTTTAGTGCCAATTGCTATTAAAGAAAAGCTTTCTTTGATAGGTATCGTGAATGGACACTACACGGTTTATCTTAAAACAAAGTCCCTCCCCACATCTTATATGGGCTGGCAGGTGATGAGGGAGAAAAAAAGTTGGGCTTTGTTGGTTGTTTTTTTTACACAGGACTATGAAAGCACATTTGGGGGCGCCTGCATTATCTGTGCAAAAACACAACAGATGAAGTCTATTAATGGATGTAACATGTGGCTGGGTTCAAGCTGGAGTTGTCATTTGAATATAGAAGTCAAAGCCAATTTATTGTAACATATTTTTCTTTTCAAAATATTTTAAGAAAGACAAAAAAGTTTGCGCAACAACTTGGCAAGCAGGTCTGTTGAGAGGAGGTATTTTCTATCTTGCAGCTAACATAAGGGCTGAAAAATGTGGCAGTGCCGAGCAATCCTGGATTCCTTCTGGAACTGAAAGAAAGTGTGCGGGATATAATTGTGTAAGAGCCCAATAAATTTTGAGGGGTGGGTTTGTAACACTGCCTTGGGGGCTGCAGGTGGCTCCAGAAGAAAGTCACGGGTTTTATTTCAGTAACAGACGTCAAATACTTTATCTAGCCAGCTACGCACTCGTGTGGCCCCATCTAAAAGCCACAGAATTATTTTAAAATAGAAATACCCATAACAATCATTGTGTTTCTTCCATGCCAGATGGTAGAAAGATAAGTTGGATTAGTTTGTAGAGTGTGTGTGTGTATGTTATTGGGGGGGGGGGGGNGCTTTCCTGGAGTTTGCAAAATGATGAGCATCAGTGCTCCGCAGTCTTCAGGGCATGGGTAGGCTATGGCTGGCCAGTCCCTGCTTCACTGTTGGTCAGTCTGTATTTCCCTGGGTGCCATGGGAGGCAATGTCCATGGAGCAGAGCTTTACCTAGGCTGTAGACCAGACCTTGGGACTACACCTCGGGACTGAGAGAACTGCTGCATAACAGGGAGCATCAGACTCCAGCTGTGGATTCCTCTGTTGTAGGGCAAATACGCTGCTGCATAATAGGTTATACAGAATGAAGTGGTTTGGTTCCTATGGTGAATTGCAACAAAGCTGAGTCAGAAAACTGATGTTTCTCATGACTGTTGTGACCTCTCCAGTGTCTTCTATTTTCTTTGTAGCTGGGCAGCCAAGGAATACCTGATACCAAGTGATCCAACGTAGGCATGTGTATACATAGAGTATTTTTGCGGGGTAACGCATTTTTGTGTGCGGACTGAGAAAACTATTTCCTGCATTTGGTAAAGGTCCAAGTACCAAACACTGGTGGAGCAAGTAGTCAGAAAACATATTGCTGCCAAGGGAAACCATGGGTAAAAGAAAATGAGCAGCATATTGTCATTCCTTGTTCATTCTTATCCTGTATGTTCCTGGTATGAGCTCCCAAGTACTTTCCCCATTGCCCCTGAGGTGACTTTTTGTCATCCCTTCCTCATGAAGCTGCACATGGGGAAGGGGAAGCAGAGCTAGGTCCATCGCAAAGACCAGGGAGACCCTACAGCCCTCTTCAAAGTCCTGTTCAGTTACGCACTTGTTTTACCAAGGAAGTTGATAAACTCTAAACCTATTTAATTCTGCCGCTAATGGGAGAAAATTAGCAATCTCTTAGCGACTGCTTTTGTCAGGGAGGTGACAGGAGAAATGAAAGCAGCACCACTCACCCCACTGCAAAGTAAAAACTTACCGCTTCTGTATTTTCTAAGAATACATACCACTTCTAGCAATGAGTCTGTAACTTCTCGCTGCTGCTTGCCAGATGGTAGGAACCAGCAGACGCCGAGTTTGTTCCCTTGTGGTCAAACACACTGCCATACGGCCCAATGCAAGTTTCCTGCAAGATCCCCAGGACGGCTCCATTACTTCTGTTAACGTTTCCCAAGCTCCTGGTACGACGCTGAGATTTTCCACTGGAACCACCTGGCACATTTTCAGAGTCTTCTATAAGCGATGAAGTTACTCAATCCCCTTCTTATTTTGTTGAAGGCTTTGTATCGGTCACTTGTCCTGAGTGTCTGTGGGCTATGTCCTGTACTTGAACTAATTGCATAAAAGGGATTATTTCCTTTTCTTGATGCTTGTTATTATTTTCATCCTTCACGAGCCATTTCTTCTGTTTCAGGATCAACACTCTGTGGTAGGCCAGGGAGCTGGCCCCACTCCAAGCTCCAGTTCTTGCTCAAATCCAAACACTGGAAGTGGTTACATGAACTCATCCCAGCAATCAATGTTGAATCAGCAACTGATGGAAAAGAAACAGGCTCTGCAACGGCAAATGATGGAGCAAAAACAACTTCTTCTACAGCAGCAGATGTTGGCAGAAGCCGTAAGTTTTCTAATTCCTTATATTACATGGAAAAGATTGTCACAGAAACAATAGAAAAGAAAGCTAAGACGGGGGAAGAAAGCCCCCAAAACTTCGAGGTCATTTTGGCAATGCCTAGACCTTCTAGACTGTGCCTCGTATTTTTCAGCACTTTGCTAAGCCCTTTTGAAACCTTCTTCAGTTTATATGAAGCAACTCAAGTATCTGAGCTACTGTGGTTTCGTTATGAGAACAGTCTCAGCGTATGCTGAATTTGAGGCATATGATTATTGTCAGTGGTCTTCTTTGCGAGATAAGCTAAGGTGCACTGCTAGGTTACTTCGACCACAGAGGAAAGTTGACTTCCAGGCTCTGCAACCTGGGCAGCACGGTATAAAGTGCCTGTGTGTAAACAAGGATCAGGTGCATCGATTTTAGTGTTCAGTACAAGTTTGTGTGCTTGGCTGGGATCATACGTTGAGTCCTCCTTTCTCTTTTTTTCTTTTTGCATTTCCAGATATTTGTAGCCAGTTCTTTTCTCTCCCCCGGTATGTGAGAGACCAGTTCAGAGTTCCTGGTCGTTTTATGAGGCCTGGGGGATATTTATGGTCTTGTTGGCAGTGATGAGTGCTAGAACCCACTAGTTTAGTTCCACTAAACTGGTATTGCCATTGATATTGCACGAATTGAGTCAGCTGAAGGTGCTTCATGGCCCATGATCCATGGCCAGTGCAATGAGGGGGCGTCCCAGCTGCCCAGAGCAGTAACACGTGCCCTCTGCATCCTCGTATTCACCGTTCCTTGGTAGTCCCGCTTGCCAGAGCACAGAGAAGTCCTAGAAGAGGAACTGAGCTTGGCATGTCCTTGAGCCAGGCAAAAAGCAACAAGGGTGCCCTGCTGGGGGAGGACGGAGGTGACACCACCACCATCACCCGCTTTACTTCCCCAGGCTGCAATGACAGCAGACCCTAAGCCCGTGGCTTATTTACCTCAACCTGCATCTCTCAGCCTACACGGCAGAGCCATTCATGCTGGCCTGACATTCTGAACGCAAAGCTTTCTTTTCTCTATAAAGATGTAGACCCAGAAATACTGACACATTTAGTGAATAGTATTCAGTAATTAAAGACCGACATAGAAGTGGAAAAACATTCACAGTTTTGTGAGGATGTTTTCAAAACAGAAATTATTAAGTTTTTTATAGAGAATATCTTTTTTTTTTTTTTTGTACGTTTATTTCCATTCCCAAAATACAAGTAGAAAGCTTGAGTTTGAAATTAAGGATTTCGTTTGTCCTATAAGGGAAAAATATTTGTTGACTTTCTAATTTATGCAGAAGAAAACTGAAGTTTCAAGTCAGCTCTATGTGCTGCAGTTTTCTGTCAGAATTTTTAGCAGAACAAAAAGTTAATTGCTCAAATAGTTCTTCAAAATCAATAAGACAGAAATTAAAATCACTCTACAGAATGTGTTTTTTTGATCAGCTTGCCTTTGCTTTTGTATCGTGTACACAGAAATACACACAAAGCCTGCCTACAGTTTTTACATGTCTTGCAGGGATTTCCTGGGAGATAACTTGTCTTTCTTCTTCACAAGGGTTCAGGTCAAGCAGTATGTTAAAATGAGCTTTATAAATCTTAATCAGGTCCCTCTCTCTCAGAGTGCATTACGGAAATGCCTAAACACCACAAGAAAGGCTCTTCTCCCAGTGCTTTAAAGTGCTCCTGGCAGAAGAAAAAACAGGTTTTTCATGAGAAGGTCCATTTGCATGCTCTTTTCAGGCAGAAGATCCCCAGATTACTCTGATGGACATCCATCACTGGCCAAGGCCTGACTCTTTTTCAAGCATTCTGGCAGCCAAACACGAAACCCAGGCGCGTCGCAGAGAAGGGGTGAAGCCTGCCCAGCAGCTGCCCAGTAAGCACAGCTCCTGAAGGCACCTGTGCACCAGCAATGACTTAACAGTGACTGAGGTGGTCAAACCCACATTTTCGTGCTGTGGGGCCACGTATGCCAAGTGGTCGTTGCTCATGGGTGGGCACTAACACTATGGAGGCATCAAGTCTCACTGACGCTGATGAGAGATTTGGCATTGACTCCAGTGCCTGTGCTTTCCAGATATTGATGAACACAGAGTGGTTAGTCAGATTTCAGTTTGAGGACTTGGATTTCTATCTTCTCTTCACCACAGGTGTCCCTGCAGGCCCAAAATAAAAAGAATCTCCCCTACTAATCTGCTCTTTCTGCTTGCACTCCCAGTGTGAGAGGAAAGAGCACCACATACGTGTACAGGGAAGCACGGGGCGATGGTGAGTGGCTCAGCACCGTCCTTGCTAAACCCTGGCCACATTTTCTCCTGGTGAGGAGAGGCACTGGGAGGACAAAGCAATGAGTTTTGTTTTGTGGGAGCTTCTCTGGTGCAGGAGGAAGGAATGAGTGAAGGATGGGCATGGCTGCGGATGGGGATGACAAGCTGAAATCCTCTTTGCCAGCTGTGCATGCTGCAAGGGCTGCGTGGGTGAAATGGGCTGATGACCACTGATGCAGCCAAGGGGCAGGTGTGGACCTTGCAGTTCTGGACCCTCGTTGCTCCCCAGCTGCATCCTGGCTGTGTATTTGGGTTGGACCTGGGTGTTTGATCTGCCTCTGTGCTTTCTCTGAAAATAAACCCAGCTGCACAGACAGGGTAGGAGCCATGAAGAACCACCAGGCTCCTCTGTCTGATGAACATGGTGAGCAAGATGGTGCAGACATTAGGACACTTCGTACTACAGTGCAGACATGGCCAATGTTCACAGAGGCTGAGCAACTCTCAGTGATTTTAGGGAAAGTTAGACCAGACTCAAACACAATACAACCAGCAGAAAGGTTTCCATACAGCCTTCAGTGGGTGATGGCACAGGTTCACAGCTGCCTCTCCTGTCAACCAGACAAGGTGAAAAGAAGGAACACTTACGCTTTGTACATACTGAGAAAAGAAAGAGGCAGCCAAAATACAGAGCCAGGAAAGCATAAAGAAAAGCAAATTAATATATTTCTACTTTAATCCTCTAGGAGAAAATCACTCCGCAAGATCAGCTGAACAGACACTTGACACGACCACCACCAGATTATAAAGACCAAAGAAGGAATGTGGTCAACATGCAACAAGCAAACCAATATCCTGGTAAGTGCCCGTTGGCTAAATGAAACTGTTTCCTTCTTTCCTTCCTTCCTTCCTTCCTTCCTTCCTTCCTTCCTTCCTTCCTGTTGGAACACCACACAGAAGAGCCATGCCTGCACTGATGACTGGGGACTGATTTTCTGGGTGTCCACTTAAATCACCGCAGAGGCAGTGGGTGGTGGCTGCTGCTCTCCTATGCTATTTACCTTACTGTCCCCCACCACTGAGAAGTGCTGATGTATGATCTGGAGAACCAACTGGTGGTTCATCCAGGCTGATGCTGCATCTCTCACACATGGGGAAGGAGGGGCTGGTACCCCTCCCATTAGCACTGCCTGGGCAGATGTGCACCCAGATACTTGATACAGAGGTGTCCTCTTGACAATACAACCTCACTCCATCCAGATGCTTCTCCCGTGTACGTGGTACATCTTGCTTCAGAGACTGAGATGAGAACCATCCCGCCCTTCAAATGGCAGCTCACGTACAGCATGAGGACCCTCATACTGATTTTTAAGTACCTCGCATGACACCATCATGGGCAACCAGAGCTACCATCTGAACTTTTGGTCTCTTTAATATGCCATGCTCATGGCCTCAGCGCTGCTCTACAAGCAGCATTTCAACAGATCAGTCAGACAGTGCAGTGAAAGCCCCTGCTTTCAGCCAGAACCGCCCAGGGCAGAAAGTGCCTAACACTTCAGGACTAGTCCTTTGTTTTGGCTCTTGTGCCCTCAGCTCCTTGGAGAGTCTAGTTTTGGAAGCACGGGACTGCCAGTTTGGCTTTTCGTGCTGGTTAACCTTGCTGGTTAGCTGGAGGCTGCTCTGAGAGCAAAAGCAGAGTCAGGAAAAGATGCTGGCAAGAGAGAGGAGGTGGGGCAAAACGCAGCAGATGGGATCAAAGGATGTTCTTTATATTGCTACATGTCTCTGCATTTACATATAAAAAGGATCCTTTATCTTCTAGTATAACTTTGTATACAACACTGAGGGAAAAAAAAGATGGTTTGGTTAGTTTGTTATTCCATAACTGTTGGCTCTGCAGATTCAGCCAGAGATCTGAGTCTTTCCTTAGTACCTCTCCTTTCTAGCAAAACTTTTTCTATTATGATTTTAACGAGTTCCCAAGTGCAGCTCGCTCACATGCCAGCTCAGCCTGCTGGCCATGGCACCAACAGCCCAGCTGTGCGTGGAAGAGCCAGGTTGGGCTGCTCAGGCAATGTTCATGCACTCCTTTGCTTTGTTTACAAGTTTTAGCAGCGATAAGCCTGCTGCAGTCTGGAAACTGCTGCTTTCTAATGGGCCTGAGTGTTTATCATCTTCAGTAAATTTGCACAAGCATCACTGATGCCAGCGTAACAACCCATGGTGAGGGCAATGCCACAGGGCAGAGAGCCCTGCTTGCTGGCTTGGCACCTCCTGCACTCATAAAACAGATGTGTTGGCAACCCCAGCAGTTTGCTGGGGAATCCTGTGAGTTGGTGTGTTGTTTAAAGGCTCATTCCTGGAATCAAATGATTAACTGAGATCCTTGGCTTTTACTTAAAAACAATCCATTTCTAGCCCGAGAGAGAAAATGGAAATGACTGCGGCCACATCTGTGAAAGGCTCCAAAATAAGTAGATCGCCATTGTTATATGGCTTTTCTTGTTCTTAATCTGATGGACTCTTTGCCATTCTCGTGGTATTTGGAGTCCCATCTCCTGGGTTTGAAACATGTGGGATTGGCAGCACTTGTCCATTCAAATCTCAAGTCCCCGCTGAGCGAGCCCAGGGAGGAGAGCAGCTTTTCAGGCGAGCCTGGGAGAAAGGGCTGTGCTGGGAGCTCGCAGCAAAGCTACCAGATGGAGCGATTAGGAAACTCTTGCATAAGGGAGTAACAGCAGGGAATCTGTTCCCTTTTTCTGGGAATAGCTTTGCTCAGGTCAGGGAAGTAGAGACAAAGTTAAATAAAATAACATAGGGGCTTGGAGACACATGGTTAAGCGTTTTATTCCTCTATGCTTTTCCCCGTAGTGCCATGTCACGGAAAGAAACCCCCAAGAGGAGAGCAGGTGAATCAGTCAGTGAAGGCATTTCTCCGAATCACCGCAGCCCGGGGTGCCCAGCTGCTGTACGCAGCGCTGCCGGGCAAGACATTTCTTCCCATCTGGAAGAAATCAGAATGGAAAATAACTGCGTTAAAAATAAAATTACCAAAATAGCAATACAAAGAAAGAGGAAGCTTCATCTTCTGCACAAGTACAACCCATGTCCCAACCACTTGTGCTCTTTAAAGAGCGTGGCATTTGCAGGAGCAGTGGGATGGTAGCCCTGGGGGCTGCTCAACAGCTGGCAGGGTCACCCCTGCAGGGGTTTCGTCCCAGCGGCAAGTGAAGGGACTCCATAAACTTGTAGTTCAGCTGGAGGGAGACAACTAGCTCTCCCCAGATGGCAGTTCCAGGTCTTTTGAAATGCACCAATTTCTTTGCCATTCCTCCACTTTAGTAGTGGCATAAGGGAGCAAATAATCAGAGCCCACATCTCTATCACCCCTGCAAGAAGATGTTACAGTATTTCCAAAAACCAGTGAGCAATCCAGAACCCACCAGCAAAGCCAAAGACAGGGTTAATCCTGAGGTTGGCTGCTGAGAACTGATTTTCTCCTCTTCATTTCTAGAGCTAAATTCAGTTAGGGGGCTCCCTGGGAGGACATGGAGAAGAATCTGATTGTCCCTGTAGGGGTAAAACCAGATGGGCTCCTCATAGCATCTCCTGTCCTAGGAACTGCCTAGCTCGGGGACTGAATTTAGGTGCTTCAGTTAGGACAACATAATTGTTAGGACAACGTAACTGTTAGGACAATTAGATTCTCTATAGTCAAGTATCTCCGCTTAGAGACAGTTTGTGGAAAAGCCTGCTTTCCAGGATAAGATGAGCTTCTTAACTTAGGTATCTATGTTTATATAGCTATAAAAGAGAAGTTGTGGATGCCCCATCCCCAGAAGTGTTCGAGGCCAGGCTGGATGGGGCTTTGAGCAACCTGGTCTAGGGGAAGGTGTCCCTGCTCATGGCAGGGGGGTTGGAACTCAGTGATCTTCAAGGTCCCTTCCAACCCAAACCATTCTATGATTCTGTGATTCTATGATATTGATTTGGAACAGGCAGCTCTGGTTGTGAAGTCATTCTCAGTGTTAATAATTATTTGGGAAGAGATTATTTCTAAGTACTTAAGGAAAAAAGGAATCCTTTGCATCCATTACTAAATGGAAATAGCATATGAATAAAAATAATGCAGAAAAGGCAGAAATATATGATTTTTTTTTCTTCAGTTCCAGTGTGAGGTAACCTGACATCACTATACTGAAATTTCAACAAGAACAGTATATTAAACAGCTGATCCTAAACATAGACTTTTTAAATATGTATGCGTGTGATTTGTCTTCAAGAGTTTTAAAAGAGCTGGCTGAGAGGTTCTCCAAATTCTTAATGTCACTTTTTATTTAGTCTGGAAACTCCAAGGAAGACTGCTAATGCCATGACAAAAACTAAAAGAGTAAGTAGGTAATTGCAGCCCTAGTGACCTAATGCAGAGCTCAGCAAAAGTACTGGGGAGCTGATATAGCCTGAATAATAAAGAATTTAGGAATGGGTATATAATTATTGTCAGGCAACATGGGCTGATGTAAATTAATCTTTTCAAATTAGCATGGTATGTTTTTCAATGAAACCACAACTTTGGTTGATAAAGGCAGTAGTTGTTCAGGTAACGTCCTTTAAAGCATCTGACTTCATACCACCTATTTCGGTTAAGAAACCAGAGTGATACAAAATTAACGTAGCACATAAGGAAATGGCTGATAGTTCTCCACATATCACTGTAAACAGGCTGTGTGATTGCAACTGAAAGGACAAGCACAGTCTGAGATGATGCTGAACAAGAAAAAAAGCTTTCTTTACATCCATGTTGGAGACGTGCAAGAGCTGTTACTGTGACCAGTTGTGATGTACAGCCTTGAAATCAAACTATCAAGTTCTGTAAAGATCTTAGGAGGACCAAAGGACTAACAAACATGCCACACACTGAGACTGATGTATGTGGAGAACACTGCAGGCATGATCACAGTCTTGAAGCACCTGTGTGGCACCACTGATGATGGACAACTAATAAAATTAATTACACAGACTAATATGTAATAAGATTTGATGATGAGGTCAAAGTTACTCAAACTCAGTCTGTTTTTGTCATACATATGAAGGATCAAACCAAGGCAGTGTCCCATGTCCACCAATTGCTACTGGTTGCTACCTATGAAATAGTAAAGCTCCAGGGCTGTATGTTACTCCATTCCTCCTCTGGAAGAGGCTCAGGGAATTCCTGAAATGTGGTGGTACCTTGGTGGCAAGCCCATTCAACAATTTTTCTCACATTTTGGGAGCCACCCAAAGTGGTACAAGAATTTAGCTTGTACTGTGCCATGTAGCAAAGATTTCCTTGGCTGACCCACATGTTGTGTGAAGAAACATCTTTCATTTGCCTTGAACCCGACTTCTCCTAGCTGCCCTTCTTGTGGGGCTTGTACTGGAAGTGACAGTAACAAAGGGAATTAAGCTGTGGAGCAGCTGATTGTGTGCAGAGGGGGGTTCTCCACAGTGGAGAACCTGTGTTTACACTGGCTAGACTGGCTGCATTCAGAAAACATTTGGTCTTCTTCAGCCAGTCTCTCAGGGCTTAATCCAGAGCCTTGCACTGCATAAGCAATCAGCCTACATTGCATAAATGACTTATTGTGGCCTCAAAGTACAGACTATGTAGCTGCAAATCTGCCACAGAAGTGAGCTGGTGTTGAGGTTTGGAGGCTGAAGAGAAGAGAAACGTCTCTTCTTGTGATTCACTGGCAGATGTGAGATAGCAGAAAATCCTCCACTGGGCAGAATTAGCCATGAAGGGTAGATTCGTGCCAACCCGTAACTTCTAGTTTTCTGATGCACAGAAGGTGATGTTCATGTGCAGCAAATGTCTGTACATCAGGTATTATGTGTGTCCCCTCATGGGCAAGTCAGCTTCTGCAGGGGCAAATGGCCATAGCCCAGCTGGGAATAGAGCTTAGAAAGGGCATCTGGGTGGCACTCGCCAGGCACAGCACGGAGCCATGTCCTCGTGCCTGCTTGGCCACCACGCAGGAGGACAAGCAGGTCACAGACTGGGCTGAGCTGCTCTCCCAGCACCAGGCTGGGAGGGAGGCTCTGAGTGCTGCAAATGTGTGAGATGCAGTCTTGGTTCCTACTATCATCTGGGACAGGCATTTCCAGAAGGGGTAGATGTCACTGCTGTAGGTTTAGAAAGGTGGAAGAGGGGCCAGATGATGGTGTCTATCACTCCCTGTTGTCTCTAGAGGGAGACAGGATGAGCCATGCCCTGTAAGGAAGAAAAGTTCTTGATCTCCTCTGCCTCTGCTCACTTAGACAGGCTTTCTCCTGTCTGAGGTGTCTAGTGTTTCTGTAAAAAAAAAGCAGAAGAGTCTTCTCTCCTGCCCAGTGGTTCTGTCTGTCCTTCCCTGCTCCAATATTTCTCTTGCAATGAGCACTGGTTTTGTCTTATCTGATGTCCTCTGACTGGATGGAAAGACCCCAGTGGCTTCATATAGACCAAACCACCCTTTGCATGATAGGCCTCTTTAAGGCCTTGAGCAAGTTCATGCAAGTCCTCTTAAGACCAAAGTATCTTCTTCAAGAAATTCTGCTGCTAGAAAACAGGATTTTTAACCTGTTGATATTTGAGGAGTCTCCCACACTGGAGACATTCAAAACCCGCCTGGACGCCGTCCCGTGCAACCTGCTGTAGGTGACCCTGCTCTGGCGGGGGGGTTGCACTAGATGATCTCCAGACGTCCCTTCCAACCCTGACCTTTCTGTGATTCTGTGAATGACACCACGCATTGATGTACTCATGTTTGTTTTAACACTTTCTCCTTTTCAGGTGGTTCGCCAGCTGTGAGTATGAGCTCCAACAACATGTCCTTATCCAACCCAATTTCAACTCATAGCATCATGCCCCAGAGCTCCAGCCTCATGTCCACCCCAGCTGGGACCCGAATGCCTTCTGTTCCTGCCGCTCGGAGTATGGGCTGCTACGGGAACCTTCCTTGCAACCAACCAAGTGCATACAACGTGACTTCAGGAATGAACCAAATGCAGCCACACAGAAACCAAAACCAAGTCCTGCCCAGCCAGAATAACCCCATGATGTCTCGACAGCAAACCATGACGCAGGGAAACAACGTAGCAGCTTTTGGGACAGGGTCAGTGGTTAACTCACAGCAAGTAAGGCCAAGCTTGAACCATGGAGCCACGGGTGTCCCTGCGCAAAGACCGGCCAATGTGATGATCACGGCTACTGCCACTGCCCAGAACTGGGCTCCACAAGAAGCTGCAGTGAAGCAGCAGGATGCACTGAAACCTGCAGGGGTTCGTTTCCCCACTGGCACTCCATATCCTAACCAGTCTTTGCAACGCAACGTAGGCAACCAGCATTTTCCTCAGCGTGCATTGGCACCTCCTAATCAGTTAACAGCGGGAGTCCAAATGAGGCCTCCTCTAAACCAAATGCACCAGACTCTAAATGGACAATCTGCTGGCTCACTACGAGGTCTCAGCATAAGACCTAACCAGCTGAGAGGACAGACTGTGCCTACCTTGAATCAGCCAGGAACAAGTATGACACCTCCATCATCTCTGCCATCAACCAGTTTCACATCTACCAACCCAAACTCTCGGGTTTACCAAGGAAGTGACCATGGTAATGACCTAGCATTTGACTTTCTGAACCAGCAAGGTGACAATATAGGCCCTGCGCTCAACAGTGACTCAGACTTTATAGATTCTTTACTGAAAACGGAACCTGGTAACGATGACTGGATGAAAGACATCAATCTTGATGAAATTTTGGGGAACCACTCATAAGTGACAGCACCAAGGGTGAACCAGATGAAGAGGCAGTAAGAACATTAGCTTTCTCTTTACATGCCAACAACCTGCTTTATTAATTTACACTCCAGTAACTGAGCTGTCCTTTAAAATACCACGTAGGGCAACTGCCCTGTTTGAAGAGTTGCTCTAGGAACAAAACTGAAGTCTCCCCTGATGAAACGGTAACATAAGTGATAATTCATGCCTGTCACAAAGGAGTGAGGACGCATGAAGGGTCTGTTTCCACGCCGGTGCCCAGCGCATTGCAAACCCATCAGCTCTTCTCACGGGGGCTGTGTGGAAAAACGTGTTTAGCTTCCCACACACGCAAGCATCAGACAGTGGTATGGGTTGTGGAACATCATTCCTCTGAGTGCAAGTAAGAGCCCAAGTGGTCCAGAGCTCTTCAGTCATTGTGTTCGCAGCCCTTAACTTCTTCGGGACGACTCAGCCCTGATAGCACCAGGCCCTGTGTAAATCTCATTGCGTTACAAAAACTGTTTACTTCTACACAGTACAAACTCACATTTGCTTTCCCAACGATTTTGGTTTAAAACCTCTATGTTTTGTAGCACACAAAAGGGTAAGCGGTCTCATCTAAGGGAAGAAGGAAACAGATCATCCGGTGCGTCACTCAGTGTGCTGTAGCGTTTGCTTTCTCCCTTTCATCAGTGCTTGCAGCGACTATCAGAGGACACTACTGTCCTGCCAGCAGCACAATCATTTTCGGCATTGAGGAAAACATGAGATGAACTACACCAAAGCTCAGGATCCTCACTTTGCCACCTTGCCCCACCCCAGAGACTCCAGTGACTTAATAGACAACTTAAGCGAGAAGGGTGCTCACAATTTGACCCTCACCGACTACTTACCCGGTCCAGCTTAGAGGAGGGCAAATGCATGAAGTGGCTCTAAGCCACTATCCTCATTTTCATCTTAACCCACGATGAGTGTCAGGTAGTTCAGCCCGGTCCTCGTCTATTGAACAGGTTTACCCCAGCAGAAATGCCAGCATCTCTGTCTGGGGAGAGGCTACCATTTTGATTGCACGGCATTTTGGCTCCATTCCGCTTTCCCTTTGCCATATGGGGGGAGTTGAAAGAGGTCCAGTGATGGCCCAGGTCCCCACAGCCTCCGACGGGCAGAAGACAAGAGGCGCCACCCCTGAAACTAGCGTGCAGATCAGTTATAACCACCTCGGTTACTCGCAGTAGGAGGCTGCACTCAGCCACATCTGAGCTTGTAAATGAAAGAGTTTGGGGGAATATTTCTGAGCACTGGACTCCTTCTTCTGTTCTGGGGATGGCCCAGCTAACATTCCTCTGAGCAATTTCCGTGCATCACTAGGGAGTTAACCTGGGGCAAGAACCATTCCCACAGACAGTTTGCAGCCACCTTGCCTTTCGGGCTAACAGAGCAGAGCAGTGTTCCACACCGCTTGACCTCGGTGCCAGGGAATAGTCTCGACCGTGTTAAATTTTCCTTTACAGACTTGGTCAGTAAGGGCATCAGAAGGAGGTGCTGTGTGACTATAAAGCAGCTCTGCAGTGAGTCAGACAGGAGGATTCATAGATGGGAACAGATCTTGCAATTCAAATGAAAATGCTGTTCTTTAAAATGATGTGGTGTGACGCGTTTCACAGCCTCCTCTGAATTAGCTAAAACTAGATGTGGCAAAGGAATACAATGCCTACGTCCTCATGCCTCAGTGCCAAGAGGCATTGCTCTACCCCGCGCAAGTGCTTTATTCATCCTTGTTAGTGGCAGTGGGATGAGTAGACTACTTGACAATAGCCTCTGCGCTTATCTGACCTATTTCTCAAGTGAGGTTTTATTTAATAAGGGTTCTCCAGTCATTTCACCCTGTCATTTCACATGGGTGCAATTTTTTGTGATGTTTCAGGGAGCATCGCCACACACACAAGCACCAGCACCTCCAGGAAAGGTGTAACGTGGGCATTGAGCTAGATATGCCAGTTGAGGCGGGCTGGGCCATGATGCTCTTCATTCCCAGACACATTTTCCATAAGAGGGACAAGAAAGCCTGCCGAAGAGTCCCTTCTGCTGCCCCAGCTAGTGACCCTTGCACGCCCCCTGCATTGTGTAACGTGGTGGCTCAGCGGCCCAGAAAGCTCCCTCTCCTCCCCCGTTTTGGCTGGGGTGCACGCGGTCCCTTTGATATGCCAATATCAATTTTTCCGAGTCTTTAAAGAGCTTTTCAGCCCAAGTCACTGGCGCCCCGCCTAAGTTTGGAGAGATACAGACGCGGTCTAACAAATGAGTCCCCTATAAATTGTGCAAAACTAGACTGAAATAGTAGCTACATGGGTTTAAAGTGGGGGGGAAGATGGGCTCATCTGTCTCACACCCTGGCACACACCCCATCCATGAGCAGGTCAGCAGTGACTGCCGAAGCTCTGCTCGGAGCAGACGACTGCGATGCCACCACGGCCGAGGCTGAGTTAGTATCATCAAGAGCAACGGGCACTGAAGTCTGGTAACTTCAACTACCCTCAGATGCCACTGAAAAAGCCACCACCACTGGTTTCTGTATTAAGACCAGATTGTTTTCCAGATCCTCAAATGATGTAAGAAAGTTGTTCAGCTGAGGAGCTGGTCCCAAGACTTCAGGATGTCATCCGGTGGTGGATTCAGCGCTGAGCTTTGTCCCGTTGGCCTCAGTCTGGAGTGGAGAGGACACCGGGCTGCAAGTGCCATCCCCGGGATCAAAATTTCATCCTGTCTTAAGTAAATTCAACAAAGGTAGAGGCCATTTGCGGTCCCGTAAAGATAGCCTGATGCATTTGAAATGTGAGCTTCTGAAAGACTCCTGCAACCAAAACTTGAATCTGATATCAGTTCTTCAGAACAGCTGTATCTGAACGGAGCTAGTGTCTTTTTTCTCTTTCTTTGCAATGGCTAAGTGCACTACCCTTATAGTCTATTTTTCATCACTGACCGGGCACTCTTCGCAGTATTGGGTTGTAAATATAAAGAATTATTTGTTTTGTAAACTTTTGTAAAAATAAAACAAAAAGTAATAATATTTTGGTAGGAATAATAAAAATCATATTATTTGGGTTATATTTATACATATGTGAAATAAATATACTATCAAAAAGTTGTATTTTATACAAAAAGTCAGCGGTTACCTTTTGTATTCTATATACAAAGTTTTGTATGATACGATTGTTTATTTTTATCTGCAGACTTCAACTTCGGATTTCGGGGGAGGGCAGAACGGGATGGTGGTTAAATAGCTGGGCCTGACCCCAAGCTCACTGAAACCAATGGAGTCTTTCCATTGCCTTCACAGGGCTTTGAATCAAGCCTTTCAATCACCTTCAGATATGTTTGACGTCTGAAGCTCTCTGGAAACCTCAACATGAAAACATTCCAGGTTTCAAATGTTTTCCCTGAAAAAGGCTTTTATTATTATTATTATTGTTATTATTATTGTAACTCTTGGGAGGCAGGTGGGACCTATGTAACTGTCATGTCCTTGTTGCATGTATGTCTGCTTTATATTTTCCCCATATTATAAACCAGTGTTTCTCTATACAGACTGAAAGGAGAAGTTGCTGTACAGAAATGTTTGTGTTTATGCATTTTTACATGTGGCTGTATATACCTCCTAGTACTATGCAGTGACACTTATTTGACTCCATTTATTTTTCACCTAAACATGAATAGTATGTTTTTCAGTAGCTATCAAAACTCTGCCAAGTAAATCAATCAAAATTATGCCAAGTGTCTCTTTTCTTAATATGAATTTTATAATTAATGCCTGTTTAGTCAACTGCTCGTTCGTCTCAGTAAATTAAGATTTCAGTGATATTTTAGGAGGGGGTGAGAAAAATGTGCATCTGGCAGCTTCTGGGAGCTCAGGCTGCCTCTTTGCAAGAGAGCTGCAATGTCTTCCTACCGACTGAAGCCACGGTTTCATTACCAGCAAGGGTTAACAAATAACACATGGTATTTTAGCTCCTGGTGAATGGGTTGGTGTAGTCTGGCAGCACAGTAATTTGCTCTGGGATCCTTCTGAAGTTAAAGCAGAGAGCTAGGCACCCCAGGAGACAGGTGACCCGAGCGGGCTGGCTGGGTCCCCAGGCCCATGCCCTGCCCTCGATCATGCCCTGGAGATACCTGTCCCTCTCTCCCCCCTAGCAGAGACCCCTAATGAGACGCCAGAAATCAAGCAATGGGCTTCTCCTCCTTCCCTCCCTGCCTGCCTCGTACTACGCCTCATTTTAGCCTGAAGAAATTCCAGCATGTACCAGATCACGTTGGGCTGTGGATTGTTTCACACAAGTATTCATCCCCACCAGGCTATTTTTAGCAGGCCAGCCCCGAGGAAGGAAGTGCTGTCCGGTTCCTCAAGAGGCTTTCCTCATTAACCGGACTCCGTCTCCAAGTGGGTGGCCCTTCCCACCCCATGAACTGAGCGGCAAGGGGTGGCGGAGGGGACAAATGTCACTGCAGCGCTGCCTGTACCCGAAGGCTGCGGCTGCGCTGTGCTGTTTTCAGATGTAGCAAAGGAAAAAGGGGTCCCCGCACCTTAACTGCTTCACTGCTGCTGGTGACGCCCGGGGACCTCCACCCTTTTAGTGCCGCTTCTCTCACCTGCCCCCCGCGACCCCAGCTCTGCCGGCTGCTGCCCTCCCATTTTCTTGCCAGCGCTGCTCAGTCCCTCCACTACGTCTGACTGCCACCTGCAAACGGTTCCTGCATCCTTCCCTGGCACCGGGGGCTGCACAGGGAGGGACGGGGGAGGGATGCTGGCATGTGTCCTGTGCCTCACCACCCTGGCTGTGCCTGCGCTCCCCATCCCAGCTGGAGATGCTGAAGCGAGGAGGTGCCCAGGAGGTGCGTGGCTCTCTCCTCGCTTCAGCATCTCCATCGCAGGTGGCAGACTGTGCTCCCCTTGCACTCAAGAGTGGAAAATAGGGCACAGTCCCACTCATCCAAGAGCACGTCTGAAGTAGGTCAAGAAACTCATGCCCCAAAGGTGTCTCTTTGCCTATCCCAGGTGTAAAGGCCGAAGACGGGGCCGGTGGGATGGGGGAGCCTTGGGCAGGGCTGCTGCCCAGCTGAAGAAGCTGCGTCTATATCAGTGAGCTGAAAAACAACTAGAGACCCATCCCAGGCCCTGGAACATGGTTGTCTGTGCCACCAGGGTGTGAGGGTCCCTGGTAGTGCTTTGGTGCAATGACCACCCACCCAAACAGATCCCGTGACCAAAAGCCATTCCCACTTTGGATGTGGGATAAGAGTCATAAGAGGATATAATAATATGGACAGGAGTCACCCTGTGCGACATGGCCACAGCGCGAGAAAATGTCCCCAGGCATGTCTCCTGTGCCCAGGGAGATGTAGCCAGTGAGACCACATGGAGGGGTTGGGAGACACTGGTGGCAGTGAGTGTTTTCCCTGCCCAGCCAAACGCAGCACAGCAGGAACTGCACCAGATCCGGGTGAGGGCTGACCTTTCCCACTGCATCCAAATCACTTGGCGGGAAGTGCTACCAGCTCTGATGGGTGGCACAGCCAGGAGCCCTGCTCCCTCCCACAGCAGCACTGTGGTCCGGCAACCGCAGGAACCAGGGATGACATGGAAAGGGTCCTGCCATAATACAAGCTTCAACCATGGTAAAAGCTTACATCACCCTAATTTTAAATTAGGCATTCTGGGTCATGTAGACCACTTTGACCCTTTAACAGAGTTGCAAATCACATCCCAGGTATCAGTCTAAATAAAATGTGAAACTGATTTCATTTTTTTCTTCTAGCTCACACAATCATTGTGAAGTAGCTCAGCCATAAGTTACTGTCTTACTGGAGGACTCGCAGGATGAAATCCCGATCCATATGCTATAGAAGAGGTCAGGCAAGCTGATAAAAATGGACTGTTTAGAACTTAAAAATCTAGGTTTTTAAAAAAATAAAGAAACCCAACCCCAAAACCAGCGTTTGTGAATCTTCATTATAAGGGACTCCTGTAAAAGAGTTGAAGCTTAAGCTGTTGTTTACTGAAACAATTCAGCCTCTTCTGTGCTGAAGAGCGAGCACCCAGCAAGTGACTGCAGCACCTGGTGAACATTTGTTGATGCTTGTGTCGCTGCTGCATGGGTATCAAGGTAGATGAGTTTCTTTCTTGGAATCATAGAATAGTTTGGGTTGGAAGGGACCTTTGAAGGTCACCTAGCCCAACCCCCCTGCAGTGAGCAGGGACATCTTCAGCTAGATCAGGTTGCTCAGAGCCCCATCCAACCTGACCTTGAATGTTTCCAGGGATGGGCATCTACCACCTCTCTGGGCAACCTGTGTTTCACCACCCTCATTGTAAAAAATTTCTTCTTTATATCTAGTCTGAATCTCCCCTCTTTTAGTTTAAAGCAATTACCCCTTGACCTATTGCAACAGGCCCTGCTAAAATGTTTGTCTCCATCTTTCCTATAGGCCCTCTTTAAGTACTGAAAGGATGCAGTAAGGTCTCCCTGTAGCCTTTTCTCCTCCAGCCAGAACAACCCCAACTCTCTCAGCCTGTCTTCAGAGGAGAGGTGCTCCAGCCCTCTGATCATCTTCGTGGCCCTCCTCTGGAATCGCTCCAACAGGTCCATGTCTTTCCTGTGCTGAGGGCTCCAGAGCAGGACGCAATACTCCAGATGGGGTCTCATGAGAGCGGAGCAGAGGGGCAGAATCACCTCCCTCGACCTGCTGGCCACGCTGCTTTTGATGCAGCCCAGGGTGTGGTTGGCCTTTTGGGGCTGCGAGTGCACATTGTCGGTTCACATCCAGCTTTTCATCCACCAGTACCCCCAAGTCCTTCTCAGCAGGGCTGCTCTCAATCCCTTCATCCCCCAGCCTGTGTTGATACCAGAGTTGCCCCAACCCACATGCAGGACCCTGCACTTCGCCTTGTTGAACGTCATGAAGTTCCCATGGGCCCACTTCTCGAGCTTATCCAGGTCCCTCTGAATGGCATCCTGTCCCTCAAGACTTGCAACAGCAGAGCCAGTCAGTGTCTCCTGGAGCTGCCCGGTTAAAGACCACTGGCTGCGCTGGCGTGTGCCTGGTGTGCAGCCCTCTCTCCCCAAACACGTCATACATTCCTGTGTACAGCTTGAGACAACAAAGATGCTCTATCTACATTTTTTGGAGGGCTGCCTGCAATGTTTTCACCCTGGGTGACTGGTCTGCCTTGTTCTACAGGACACAGTTGCTCTGTTTTATCCTTCGTGTCCCGGAACATTGGGAAAATCCTGTGGTGCTGTTAAGCATTTGGGTGAAATGCTGAGTGTCGGTGCATCCATGCAGCTCATGTTCAAGTTAACAGATCTGATGGCAAAATCTATCCCTCAATATTGATTTGAAGTGAAAGGAAACATTCCTGGTCGTTGTGAAGGTCAATAAACATCATCTAAGGGCAGAATTTGCCCTTGACATCATTATGTTGGAGTGACATGGTGAAAATAAAACTAGGGAATGAATTCAAACTGCCTTTTGTGCTAACCTGGTCTCTAAGCGCAACAGGGAAGTTCGACTCTAGAGGCCTAAAAATTTTTTTAAATTAATTTAGTGCCTAAAGCACACGAGCTCCAGGGTACCAGCTGACTGAGAAATCCTTATTAGAAAGTAGTATCTCATAATTTGAGGATCTGATTTGGAAAGCTCCTCCTTGTAGAAGTAGCCCATAGCTTAGTTCCATAAACTGATCTAATGACAAACGACTGGGCGTACCTGCCGGTCGCGTTAGTATATGAGTGTAACTCATATATGAATGTAATTTCCATCAATGAGAGACATCTAACTTTCTCTAGGAAAGGTATATCTGGGGATTCCGCAAGTTGGCTGCATCTCTTCAAATTTATTTTAGAAGGAATTTGATAAATTTTCCAAAAGTGTAGTTTTTAAAAACAGAAATATGTCAGAATGCACATTGACGTGCTATTTGATTCATTAAACTTACCAGTGTCTTTAAGGTAAATACTGAAGAATATCTAAGAATATCTGTATTGGCCAAAATATCCCTTTGTCAATCTGCACGTCAACTGTGCCAATGATGATTTATTCCTTTTATGAATTCCTTTTTCTCTTTAGGATCATGCTTTTTTTTCCATGTTATTTGTCCTCCAGCAGGACTTCTAGCTGTCATCACGTTACTCCTCATAGTAACTCTATGAGTAACTGAACTCTACAGCAAATTGGAACTGGTGTAAAGAAACCTGTTGAACTCTCTCTTGTGGTTTCCTTAGTGTGAACATGTTAGCCTTGACCTGTTGGAAAACCAGGCGCACAGGATGTCTACAGCAGAGGCAGAAACTCCATATGTGTTCTCAAAAGGCTGAGCAAAGCTGCAGGGCTATATGGTATCCCCATTCACATGTGAGCAGCAAGTTAACTGCATTAGTACAGCTAAAATCAGGATTTCACACATAACACTCCCTCAAAGCCAACCTTCCCTTCATTTAAGAAACAAATCCACTAATCAAAGGAGTTTCCCCATATTTACATTGCATCTTTATATTACAGTGTGCCACAACGGTCTTGATTAATTGTGTGGATCTCACTATAGTAAAGCCATTGCGTGTTAATCCTATTCATTAACTTTCCCTCCAACCCCCAAGACTTAGTCCAGTCTGTTTTACAATATAATCTGATAGCTTCTTATGTACAAATACCAACAGACCATCTGTTTATCCTGGGGAGCTTAAAACCTTGCAGAAAATGTCTGGAGTGTTTTAGAGGGTTATCAAGAGAAGCTTTCAAATGCCGACAAGGTAGTGCCTTTTAAAGAAGCAAATCATTAAAAAACAGGAAAAAAGCCCATCCTGGAGAACATTTCATTCTCAACATTGAATACAGTCTTTTTTGCAAGTGACTCAAGTGCACAAAACAGCACAAAAACTCAGAAATTTCCTTTTGTTACATCGTTTTTTTTTAATCCTCAGTAGTGGCCTATTTTGGTTTTCTTTTTCATTTTTCTTTTAAAAAAAAAGAAGAAATAGTGTCCTTTTTATACACTTTGCTGTGCCTCCAAAGCCTCCTGCTATTAGACTGGTTTTAGCTTTCACTAAGCAAGATCATGCAATAAAGGAAAATCTCCCAGTGGCCACCAACACCGTGACACAGTGTAGCTCTGCATTTGGATGGCAGATCAGCTCCAGAAATGCTACTTTATATTAAACTATCTAAGCTGTCATTGGAGAATGCTTACACCAAGCTTTTACAGCCGTTGATAAAAGGCAAGATTTTCAGAAAGGAGCCCAAAGTCTGGCTTCCATGCCCATGCTGATCAAAATGGTGATGGCTGGCTCTCAGATTTTAGCCCCACGGTGGCTTGCAGAATAGAGCACTTTGGTAATATGATGTACTCCAGGCAGAAATAAGCAATGCAGAGAGCCAGAAGTCTAGAAAAGGTATAGAAAAGAATTGAGGATGTTTAGCCTAAAGAAGAGGAGGTTTGAGGGGCAACAGCATAAAGAGTCTTTGAATGGATACATCATTGTTGCCAAGGGAAATGATTATGTATCTCATTGACTCATACGGGCCCAGAAATAACGGGTTCAGGATAGATGCCAGGGGGAAGTTTTTAACAGGAAGGATGGACTGTGTGAGGAGGGTTTGGAGTCTGAAGGTCCTCAGGACCTGGTTGGGCACCTGTCAGAAATGATACTGGTATGGTTTATCTGCCTTTGGCCAGTGGGATGGACTAAATGTCTTCATAGGTCCTCACAGAAAGACAGAAAAATGATGGAAGACAAGCAGAAAGTTTTCATGTTGAGGAAGAAAAGGAGAAAAATCAGTAAAGAGTTTTTCGGGGCTTAAATCAATGAATACACACCAATTTATACGAACATCAACACACACACCCTCCCATCCTGTAATGCAGCTACTCGAATCCCACTCTGCTCCCATACCACAAAAACACGGCAGGAGGCCTGAGAGAGTTGGGTTTGTCTCAACTGTTTTGCCTGCCCCTTCAGTCTTTCTCCGGGGGGGTGAAGTTAAGGAAATCTTCCATTTGAGCCCCCTTTCCTGAAGAAAAAGGTTTTGATTCTATGCTTGCCCTTTTGTGTCAAAGTTACCAAGGCAGGCTGGCTAATTGCTGGAATTATCAGAAGGTCCCAGAGATACCCAAATCCAGCCCCAAGCATGTCTAAGTTGATGTCTTTGTTCGCTTCACAAAACCAAACAGGAGTAGCTTGTGTGAGGATTAGATATCTGCAATTCAATCCAGATGATCGCTTTATTACGGAAAAACATCCCTCTCCATACCACCCAGAAAGACAGTCACCACGGGATGAAGTATCGCGGGCTCCTGTTCCGCCCCAGTTGAAGCTGCAGGCTTTAAAGGCAGAGTTAAAAGAAGATGTACAGCTGCTACAGGAGACGGGCTTAACAGCGTGTCAACGCCATGTGCTTGTAAGGATATTTAAAGGATTAGCGGAGAATTAAATGTTTGTCTGCCTTTGTTGTTCAGTACAGCTTCAAAGCTGGAAGACGATATTAAAGAAGATATTTCCCCTTTTTAAATACCGGAAGGGGACTCCTAAAACAATAGCTGGAAAATGCAGGCATGACCTAACAAATTTATACGCAAAGATGCTGGACGATTCTTATCAGATGGGTGAAGAACACGCTATTCTGCAGTATAAGACGGTGATATAAAGTTCACAGTTTAAAATATCAGTGAATAATCCCCAACAGGGACAAAAAAGCCAGCTCAAAATTCCTCTCTTGGAAACAGAAAGCAAGCATCCCGGCTGGTGGTTTCAATTTATCCCACTGCGCTGGGTTGTGGGTTAATTGGCCAGTAGCAGAGCGATGCTTCCCATGACCTCTCCTAGGAGCAGTTCTCTTGGGCAGCCAAGGGTGGTCACCAATTCGGCTGCTGCTGTTAAATCTGCCTTGTACCTAGGATCCCAAACAGGGAACTTTCTCTGTAAATTTTTAGGAAAAAGCAAATCTGAGACAGAAACACTGTCGGTGAGATTCTCAGGTCAGTGGGTGCTTCCGGGGGGTAAGGCTTAGTTAAGGATTCAAGTAAATTCAGTGCCTTAGCTTGCAAGGGGAGGAATGAAGAGTCTCTAAAAGGAAAAGAAACATCTTTCTCGGAAAGGTTATGACATTACATCAGATTTTTACCAAACGAGGAAACTTGCAGCTCCAGGAATAGGGCTAAAGGGGTCTTAAGATACCTTGGCATGTTCCTGATCCTGAACTCTTCTGCATAGCTTAGATGACTTTGGGGACATTGGCTAAGTTGTGGCTCACACCCCACAGCAACTGCCCTCGACAGCAGCACTTTGCCTGGGGCAGCCGCTCTGCTCTGCGCCGTGGCCGTGCTCCTGCTCTGGGCCTTCCTGTTTCCAGCATCATCTTCTCAAAATATCAAGGCCGGTGCTTCTGAAAGCATCTTTAGAAGGCAGACCAATGGCTGTTTTCTGCATGAGGCAACATCTCGTCCAGCTGCATTTGGGGCTTTTACGGATTCTTCTTCTCCGCTCTTATTCTTTTATTCATTATAGAAGGAGCAGAGCAAAGATGAAAACCTCGCTCATTATATCTTTCCCCTCTCCTGCTCCAGCCTATGTGTCTGAAGGAGGTTATCATTGAAACAGTTAATTTGGACTAGTAGCAATTGATATCGTCCTTAGATAACAAAGGGAAATTCTTTGTAACAGCAAATACTCATTCTGAGCAAAGGCAGCCCCAATTTCCTAAGCTGCCCACCACCTACCACAGTGGCATTACTTGTGACTTCACAGGCCCAACAGTGAAGAAAATGACTTTGTTCATCTTCACTGTCGCCATAATATAGACTTGAAATATGTTCAGTTTTGTGTTAGATTTAATCAGAGTGGGAATGCGCTCTATAGAATATGATCCAAGCATTTTTACAATGGGCACTGAGCTAACAGATATGCAGGTTATTGAGCAACATATTCATACAGCCAAAGGCTTTAAATCTTGTCCATGAAGAAATGTTTGAGCGGAACAAGGACATTTCCCTCCTTCCCTTCTTTTCCTTCCTAAAGGTGAATTAATATCTCTTACTAGGGATACCGGTCTAGCCTACATTAACGCTACTTAACCCTTGCCTTTACAAAGGATTCTCGTGACCCTTCTCTGGGAAGGGATCACTCCTTCATTTTTTGGAAGTGGGTATTTGTACTCAGCACAGGGAATGCCCTCAGGGTAAAGAAGTATCTTTGCCCTGGGAAATTCCAGTCTGCTTTAGTTGAGACATTTAATGTTAAACTCCTGTTCTTTCACTTTTCTCATTATCTTTAGGCTGGAAAGCACGTTGGCAACACTCCAGCATGACTGAAGCATCCGAGGGAGCTGAGAGGCACATGCTGATGGTTCAAGCCAGGGCTCATTCGGAATTCCTGCTGGCTTCAGGCACTGCCAACCTCACAAGCACCTCTGCTCTCTGCAGTTGCTTTTGTAGCAGAGCTGGCCAAAGCAAACGTGTCCCAGCCAAAGCATCAGCCTCCAACCTATCTCCGTACACAAACCACCTGAGCTCGTCTATCAGCGTGCTGAGGATGGGCTGAACCTGTTGGCAGAGCAGCAGCAGATACTGCCTGGAGACACTGCTGAGCTGCCAAAGCAGCTGCAGCAGCTGGGAGATGGTGGAGGACTGTGCTTCCCGTCACCATCCCATCACACCACTCTGGGGCCCCCATGATGGATGGAGGGGTGCCATCCCTGGGCAGGAAAAAAAAGAAAGTTTGCCTTAAGCTTCTTTCTTCTCCCTCCACAGTAGTGCCACCAGATCCAGCACTAAAACTTGCTTCCCATCCTTCCTCTTCCTCATCAAGGGCAGGAATTCCCCAGCTGAGAAATTAGGGTATCATTTTCCTTCATAAACTCCCCAACAGTAGCGTATGTCCCTCTCAATCTCTCAGACAAACTGCAGAGACATGAGGCAGGAAAGAGGATACTGGATTGTATTCCTTCTCCTTATCTTTTAAGGCAAACACATGAGACAGTGATCCTTTTCAAGCATCCCAGACCCAAAACACACAGACACCCACAGAGAAATGAGGGTGTCAGGACCATCACAGTCTCTGAGTTACAGTACTGAAGGCTCAGGGGTCACTGACTGCACGTGATAAGGTGACTTATTACACTCACATAAGATAATTAATGCTTACTTTTGGCCTTCACAAACTGCAGGAGTTTATATATCAGCACTGCATCAGAGTCTTGCTATGTGGGGTAGAAGCAGTTGACATCCAAATGCTGGAATATGGCCAGAAATGGCATATTTGGAGTTGCTTGTGAAACCTGAATTTGGCCACATTTATGAGCAGGCATTAAACTGATTTTTAATTACACAGTTCCATCATGCTTTTTGTCCTGAACCTTCACTGAATCCAGCCCACAGATGGGATGTCTGAACGGGATCCATTCATGTTACATGTGGAAATTTAAATCAGGCATTTCCTAAGTTTTGGTACACATGGCACTGCAGCCGAAATATTTCTTTCATGCATTCATTTGTTGAATGCAACATAGATTTGACTACAAAACAAGTGGCAAGATAGGCACAAGCTGGCTGCTTCTTTCATGATCTAAAACTAGCTTCAAGAGGAGGGGGAAGTGGTGTTCCAGAAAGGAACACCACTCCTTCTCCCTTTTTGGGAGAAGCACGCACTCCCCTTTCCAGCTGTCTGGTGCTCCTAGAAACACTGACCAATGTCCCCATACTGTGTCTGTAACGGCCTTGGGCACAATGAGAAACAACTCCCCGGGTAGGTCCACGATGCTAAATAAAAAGCGGTAAGGGAGAGATGCCGGCCTTGAGGCCAGGCCTCGTAAACTGTTTTCTGCCCACACTAGGACCGGTTCCTTCTGGAGCAGTCTGGCCACATCCTAATGTGTCTTCAGTAGCTTCCTGACTGCTCACCCACTGCAGATAGGTTACTCACACAAAGCACCTATCAAATACTTCATTTTTATTGCGCTCACCGTTAAGCCTGCAACTCCCCAGCCCTCCCATCACTAGAGCTGAACACCTATTGCTTCTAAAAGAAAGTCAGGCAACTGTATGAGCCTTCCGCATGGAAATGGGAGCCATCGAGGTAAATAAAAGGGAAACCAAAAAGAATTAATTTCTACTGTATTTTATATTCTAGGTGTGTCTTCATTTTTAATATAATACCCAGATCTTACCATCATCATTTTATTGTGTTTTATTAAAACACTACCACAAATGCACATCTTCCTTAGTAGGAAAAGAAGCATAACTGAGATAAAATCAAGTATCCTTAACCATTTCCCTAATTGTAGCTATTAAATACAGCAGTTGTAGATTAAGATCTCACTTTGAAAAGTCTGTGTGCACATACACAATATAAAGACAGTATTATTTCAGACAATGTAGACATAAAATTACCTGTATTTAAAATGAGTAGCTGCTTGAAAATTGGTGTATAAATCAGGACTGTAAACTAAAGATTTGAGATCCAAGAGATACAGAGGCTCTTACCCTGCATATGAACACCTATCCCCATCTTAATGAGACTGCTCAGTGCAAATGCTGAGTCCTCTGAAAATCACCCTCCTAATGGCTGAAAATACCAAAACCAATTCTTGCCCCAATGTCCTTCCTTCCTGCCTGATCACTCTACGAGTTCTGGAAACACATTTATTTCCAGCAGTGGTGGTTTAACAAGTGGCAGAACTTTCAAATTTAACTCCTGTGAGTAATTCTTACTTCATGTTTGCCAGACTGGAGACCATTACACAGATGGCAAGGAGCTGCTGAAGTGTTGCAGTCCAAACCTGCAGACAGCCAGACAGCTGCTATGATTTACTTAGTCCTTCAGGAGGCAAGATACTATACTACTTTATTTGAAGTGACACTAAAAATTGATCTTCTAAAACTACCGTATGTTTTGCAGCATGTAATGGAAGTCCTACCCCTAGAGCCAAAGGAATGCAGCAGGTGAGGCAGCCACACACTCTCCAGAACAGGGTGCTACAGCACTAACATACCTACCTTGTCAGCCTTGGGCTGCACCAGTATCCATGCTTAGCTACAAGCAAACGCATGCTACAGTACATTGCAATAAATCAGTATCTGCAGAGACCATTAAAAATTAAAAGCATAAGGCAATTAAAAGTCAGGTGACATGCCCGACTCCAGGCAGTGGTCTGTACACACTGAGCAGACATTGGGATAGATCCTGACGTACTCATTAGCCTGTCTGATATTCAGTGCCTCACTGCTCTGCAAGCAGCCGTGAGCTGGTGGTGGGAGTGAGGACAAGAAAGCACTACACAGGCAGAACAGCAAGCAGAATAAATATTCTGCCCATCAGTCAGAAGTGCTCTGTAAACAGGTAGCAAGCTATAGCATGCAGGATAAGGTCCAGGTTGAGTACAAAGCTCCACATCTGTAACACCTTGCACCAATATGTGTATGACTGCACAAAAAATACCCCAATCAAGTGACAAAAAAAGTGTCAGAGGCCCATTGATCATTAGCTTCTGTTTCTATCGGACACGTGAGGGGTGCAAGGCAAAAGCACTGTCAGGGTGCCATCACAGCCGGTAAAGATCCACATCATGGGTGAGCTAAGGTGACGACTCTGATCCGGTTAATCTCAATACAGTAATCTTGGAGACACAGTGACAATTTCAGTGTAAGTCACTCTCTTGGTTTTGTCTAGTTTCCAGTTTTGATGGCACAGGCATCATGCATCAGCAGGACCAAATCCATGCATGTGCCCCATGACCATCTTGTAACAGATGTTCTTGCAACCACAAGCAACTCTAGCTCCAAATCACAGCCACAGCACGTCGTTCTTCATCAGCCTCTCTGCATGTGCCAAAGCTCTCGCTGTTTCTGACCTCATACTTTATCAGCTGATGGAGCTTGACAAAAGGAACACATGCCACCTCCAGTGTGATTTGATGATCATACATCACAGTGGGATCTCGCCAGTGACCCTCCACCCTTCCCAAGGCGCTGAGAATCTTTTATCGGCTGCCCGCTGCCCTTAAGCTGTACATCAAGGAGACAAGAAAACGTAATAAATCTGAGAACCATTTTAGTGAATCAAAGGGAGAGACTAGGGTGTCTCTGGTTGTGTGGTTTTCAGAACAATTATGGGACTGAGTCATGCTGCAAATTTGTTGGACTCACTGATGTGGACTACCAGAGAGGAAGGCACAGTGTGTGAAGCTGCCATTGCCATGAATTATTTAATGTGCTGGCTAACAGGACACAGGAATGTATGAATACAGTGGGGAAAGTATGGGAGATCCATAGAGCTCGAGCAAGGAGAGAGAGTTTTAGGATGGATACGAGTTTAATTTAGGGCTGGAGTGAAGGGAACAAGGCAACCATTTTCAGAAGCGATTAGGGCTCTCACTCCCTTGTTATAGGCCTTTCCCATAACTGTGCTGGGTTGTGTGATTGGGAAGAGGGGGAGCGATGGGAATGTCTGATGAGCCCCACCATGTGAGGGCAGATTATGACAAAGACTACAGCAGGGGAGCATGCTTTCTTAGAGAGAATCATTTGAGCACATGGTCCTGCTTCCTGGTCCACCCGTTGACCACTGTAGAAGCACGATTCCTCTTCTGCTCTGGCACCCTATGCTCCAGGTACATTTAGCCAAGGAGTCACAGACCACGACCAGACAACCCCACAAGACCCCTATGAGCAGGCTGTGCCAGGATGCCTGGGATGTGTGACTGTCCTTAGCTGTGAGGAGCGCTGTGCTCACAATGTGAGAAATGACAGGCCTGTGTTTGCAGCAGCAAAGTCGGGGAGTTCCAGGGATTAGAACGTCTGGATTTGTAACGTCTGGCACATTTCATCTATCATATACCAGATGTATAGACTACACATACACACAGAGTTGGAACGCCCCTTGCTTAACAGACACATAGTTTAAATACAAAGGACACACATACTATCTCCTTTTCACACTGAAGGACTGAGGCAAAAGTTTTACTTCCCCTCACTTAACCATGTTTTATATGGTACATAAAATTATCCTCTTTGTGCTAGATTCACCACAGCTTTGACAGCCTCTGAACACCTAAGAAAGCCAGGCTATGTATTTTACACTTCCTGTGTGCTCTAAACAAAAGTTACAAGCATGTACAATTTCAGAAAGTATCGCAGGATATCTGCTTGTCCTTTAATTGGAAATAATCTTTCACACTTCTGATTCAAGAAAGTTCCTTGTCATTCTCTCTTTTGGGATATTGTTTACCTCAGCTGTGTCAGCCACATGGAATTAAAGATGAACACAGATAATTTTATTACTTATCCATTATGTTAATTTTCTTTTACTGTTTCCTGTGTTCAAATCACAAAACGGCAGAACATTCCCCTCATAAAAAAAAAAAACAAATCACGATACTTGTAAGATAATGGTAAGGGATGTGGAAAGCAAAGTAGGTTAACAGACTGAACTACACTTATTTTGCATCAGTTATAAAACAGTCTTGTGAATTGTCCTTAATTGGTTTTGGTTATGTCAGGGCCTTTATTTAATTCTCCATCACTTGTAAGAGCCCTGAGGTAACTCATTTCACAGACAGAAAATTCTGACTGACTTTGAAAATGTGGTATTGTTGAGCAGAAAGACTCACTGATCAGACTGCTAGTTTCTTTCAGCAGCAGGAGAGATGCAGGAGGTGATTAGCTTTGTTCTCATTTACAAAGCACCAGTGGGAATTTCTAAAGGGTTTCACAGGCCCTGGGGATAAGGCCAAGAACAAAACAGGGCAATGAAAAGCAAATAGAGCACTTCATCAATAAACTACTTAGAGATGCCACATCAATAGCAAATTAGGAAGAAAGGAAGGCACTCTAATACTTTCACATAGCAAAGGCGGTTTTATATATTGTTTTTATTCCTACTTGACTTTTTTTAAACAACTGCACCTCTATCAAACTAAGCTTAGCAGAGGGAATAGAGGTAATACCAACTCACCACAAGGCTATTTGATAAGATTTGAAAGGGAGACGCGCACTGCTCTGTGTTAGTTCTGCAGCGCTGGCCTCTCCCAAAGGTTACTACCGCCAGGAACTCCATCCTCGGAAAGGCTGGGAAAGGAGTGCACCAGTGGGAAAAGGCTACCAGGAACTGCATGACTGCATACCAAAGATGCAAAACTGCTGCTGCTACAGCACCCCCTGTCAGCTTGTCTCTGAAGAGGACACCATCTGTTTGCCCAGACATAGGTGGGGATGGAAAGCTAAAGAGAAGGGTGGAGAGAGTATCTCATTAGTATCTCATTTTCCATTAATAAATGGTACTTCTGAATGGTTTATTGCTCCTAACTAGAGAAAAAAAAATGAACATTTAAGAAAATTTTACAGCTGGAACAAAATCAGCACAGGTCTATCAATGTTTTCACTGTAACAATGTTGAAGCATTTTGTTTGGATTTTAACACTGCAATAAACCACTAGCAATTAGCTTATTTTTAAAAATAAAAACCTCACTTCTAAACAGAAAACATAGTTTTCATTTTAGAAAAGCCTCCACAAACTCAATTTTCTAATCTAAAAAAAACCCCACCACTAGACAAACTCATTTGCCAATTTATAAACTTTTCATGCAGAAGACTAAGTTAAAAAATACAGAAAAAAAAAAGCCTGCTGCAACAAAGCCATGTTTTCAAGTCTAAACCAGCTTCGAAAACATCCCACATCAAGCTTGCTCAACAGCTGCCGATAGACACTAACAGAAAGAGCGACAGAGGCAATTTCACAGCCACATCATGCAGTCTCAGGCGGGACTATTGCAACCCCCCTTCAGCATCCTGCTTGTGTTCACAGGCTTCTGCATGATTTAAACTGCTCTGGAGTTGCACTCTGATGACAGGAACAATACGGGAAACAACAGAAAGAGATACATCAACTAATTTACTCCTTGGAGCATGAAGAGGGATGATGTTTCAGTAACCATTTTACAGCCACAGAGTATTCAGATGTTTAGAAATACAGGGTTTACACTGCTTTGAGGTAGTTTCAAACGGGGAGCTCCAGTTGGACTGATGCTCTGACATCAGGTGCTCTCTTTGCCAACAAGCGGGCCTTACTGGAAACCCACCTCTGAGTAACACATCCCCAGTGTTTCCGTTTCTTTGCCTTGCAGGATTTTTACCAAAACAGCTGTGCGTCTGGAAAGACACCTTCACGCTGGGTATGGGAGGCTTAAGATGCAATCCCCAGTCTTTGTAAGCAATGCCAAGAGCTTTTTCTCTGGCTCACCGAATTGCTCCGAGGAACTGAACGTACCATGGCTCTTCCTGCAGAACGTTCCACAGCCAGCTGGGACTGCAAAGCTCCCGGGCACAAACCGTCCCGCGCGCACACGAGCGGCTGGTCAGGGTGAGCACACCGAGGACCCGCGCCGGCACCCCGCGGACTCGCGTGGTTGTGACCTGCCACGTTCCAACAGCTCCCGCCCCGTCCGGCTGAGGGACAAACTCAAAGGGGGATCCTTGAGCAGACACGGGCCATTAAAAATTTCAGGAGCACAACTGTTATTACGAGCACACAACCCAGCACAAGAGGGGGTCTCCGCAGAGCCTCTGGCAGGCTACCCTAACACAAATAAGAAGATGACTTCAAGACTTCAAGGGGAATCTGAGAGACACCATTTCCCTGCTCGTAGCTATGACCACCCAGCAGCTGCCACCTTCCCTTGGTTTTCGAACGGGGAGACCCTGGCCAATTCTGTACCCGCACCAACAGACACCTCTACTCGCTGGCTGGCTCCCCCCGTCCCTCCCCCTGCTCTCGCTCCCGAGACTGGGGAGGGGGGATGAGGGGTCCCCGGGGCTCACGCTGCGGGACGGGAGGCGGAGGTGGCGGCCGGCCACCTCCCCCGCGTCCCTCAGCCCGGCGAGGACAAGGAGAGCCGGATGGCGCCCCCGCCCCCTTTCCCTGGCTGCCGGGGCTGCGGGCTGCGGGCAGGGACCGGCGGCCGTAGCGTGTGCCGCCCCGGCCTCCCTTCCCCTCAGCCCCGCAGTCGGCGGGCTCGGCCCCCTCCCGCCGCCCCGCCTCAGCCCGCCCTCCCCGCGCGGCACGCCGGGCCAACATGGCCGCTTCCCGCCCGGCCCGGCGTCCGCCGCTCGGCTGACAGGCAGCCGCCGGCCCCGGGGGCC